>JALBCR010002241.1:0-600000 GCA_030710515.1 Abscondita cerata | reverse complement strand
AGTGATTCAGATATCCGTTTTAGCCCAATTCGACGGTCTGAATCGATATTTTCGGGGACGACACAGAAACTAACCTTCCCGATCGGTCATCATTTTCAATGGAAAATTTACCTCTTTTGAAGCTTGCATTCCAATTTTTGACGTCGCATACGAAGGACATTGATCACCAAGGGTATGAAGCATATCTTCGTAAATCTGCTTACCTCTTAACCCTTTTAAATACAGGTACTTGATGATGGGTCGATACTCTAATTTTTCGGTTTTCACAATTTCGGTGGACGTCTTTTTTCATTAAATTTATTGCGTGACTCTGGTTTACTTTTTTGACGTCAAACTTTACACTGACACTTCTAATAAGTTATTGTTTGTTGCTATGGTAACGCAATATTTTGTTTATGCAAGGAACTGGTCTAGGCTAACTAGATATCTGCAGTATATAATGAAATTGCTTAATTCAATATCATATTAACCCATTTCAATTGTATAGTATATTGTATATGTAAATTTAAAAAAGCTAAATGGATGTTATACATATAACCTCAAACAGTAAACATCATACCAACTGAAGTAGAACATACCATACAACAGACGGTAAAATTCGTCAATAGCTTGATTTATATTAGAATATATCCAAGATCTTATATGAAAATTTCTTACTAATCGCCACTAACACACCACCTCCTCTTTTACAATTTACTAAGGAGAACTGTCGATCACTTCGGAGTACCACATAATAAACTGGCAATAATTCATTATTATCGATAGTATCATTTAGCCAAGTCTCAGTTATGGCTATAAAATCATAAGCAAGGTCAGATGCATTAACTAAAAACTCATTTACTTTTGAACATAATCCACGAGCATTCTGGTAAAACACAGTGTACATAATCTTGCTAGAGTTTTGATTTGAGCTCGACAGACTGAGATCACTAATTAGTTTTTTGTTATCCCAGAAAATGAGTTTAAAACTCCAAAGATACCAACTTTAACATTTTCTAATAAATATTTGTAATACGAACATAAATCTCTATCCCACGCTGCATGATTGGTATCACAATCTTTACTTTTCATCCTTTTGAACATATCACAATTAATACATTTATATGCCACTTTAGTATTTTTACAGTCTTTAACTGAATGCCTTTCAGCACATAGGGGACAAATTGGGTTACCCTTAGAGGGACAGAAGTCTGGCGAATGGTTATAACCATTGCAGGTAAAGCACCTGCAAAGTTCTATAGCGTCAAATATAGTGCATACATCGAGGCCAACTAAGATGTGTCTTAAATCGAGGAGTTTCCTGTACATAACTGCGTCTACAGAAATGGTTGCCTGATAAACATTATTATTCTTTTTCACAGGTTCTACGGTAATGACATTACATTCTGAATCACTCTGAAATAACTCAGGGTTCTGTAGTTTGAGATATTGAAATAATTCATCATTGCTGAGTTTTTCACATAACCCTACTATTCTCAGCTTATAGGCATAGATTTTACAGGCCTACTTTTATAACTCTGAGAGAGTTTTTCCTCAACCTTCTTCATTAAATTACTGGATTGTCCTTTATTTGAGCAACTGAGAAGATTGCTACCATCCTTTAGCGGTTTGACGTTTTTTATATTTATGTTTTCAGATATTGGGTTTATTTCTATCAGAACATTCTTCTTAGTTTTATTAACACCTTGTTTAGGATCGACTGGTTGAATTATAATTTTTGATTGTGCTTGTGAGGCACATGCAGCAACACTTGCATATGCACGACGATTTTGACATTCGGGTATATTGATACTTTCTGATATAGCTGTTACAACATTAGATGATAAGAAGTTTAAAGCTTCAAATTTAATTGACGATACTCCGACTTGAACAATAGAATTCACATCTTTCAAGATATTTTCCATCATATGTGACTTCAGTTCTGCAATTTTTATATCCATTTCTACGTTATTCATAAATTTGTCAAAATACGTCCGCATTCAATCTTCAGATACTACTTAACTAAGCGATGTCATACAAGTTTGACATCTCCAAATTACTCCATGACAATTTCTGATAATGTCTAAAATTTCTTTAGGCAACTCAGCACAATAAGTGAAATGTTTGTTCACAAGGTCCACTGCAGGTAAGTCCAGGTAGTTTTGACCCGCAATGATTATCACATATTGCACAAATTGACATTTTAATTAAACAAAATACATTAATCCATTATACCCAGTTGCATTCAACAATTAACGATCAAGGTGAGAGCGATTACAAAGCAATATAATTTAAAATTTAAAATATCTGATATCACCGGCACAAAGACGTCAACAAGTACACAGTATTATCTTTATCGTTCAACACAAACGTTCAAAATAATAATTAATTGAAGCATACATACGAGTTTAAATTTATGTAAACGATAGTAAATAATATCACTAATCAACCACAAAAATATCTTCGAAAGCAACAACTTTTAACCACTTGAATTTACAGTTTATTCGCAGAGCGATGTCATTAAAAATCGCAGATGGAAAAGTGTTGAAACGGTCAGCACGGTATACAATGTTCTCTACATAGTTTGAAATCTACTGCTTTGCTACATCTCGTATTCCGTATATTTCACATTTTCCTAGTAGTTTTTGGTTATCGACTGTTTCGAAGACACGTTCAAGATCTACAAATACATTTATAATAATATTTTGTTCTTCAATGATTCAAGAATCAAACACAGCAGTCTCCAAAGCCGTTCATTCTTATTGCAAAATAAGTAACTTGCACGTAGACAATAATAAATAAAAAATGTGCACTCAACTAATTTAGCTTGCAACGAATTTATCCCAGTGCATTTTAATTTTGTTTCAAACTTTAATAAAACCATTGATTATAAATAAAACCACAATTTAATTTGTAAAATAAAACTTAGTAGCCTCAACACAAGTTATAACATCATATGATATGTTATCATAAAAACGACGTGATTTTTAAGTAAATCAAAGTTCAAAAAAAAATTGAAGCTATTTGAAAATCCCTATTTTTTGAAAATCAACTAATTTTGAGGGGTCATATTTCGAAGTGTAATTATAAAACAATAAAAATTTTATATTATTTTTAAAAGTTTGCATCAAACTAAACAAAAAAATTTATAAAACAAATTTATTTCAAAGTTTGTTAAATCTGCAGCACATTGAAAATAGGTTAAATTTTATGAAATTACCCGAAAATTAGTTACAATCTTCTCCTAAACAATCTAAACTTTTGTATATATTTTTTCGAAGAAAGGAATTTTAACAAGTAAAACGCGACCAAATTTAGGTCAATTGGTTAAATACACTCAGAAAATTAAATTAAATTAAATACAAGTTATGATAAAAACATGATTTTTATGTATTTCCATGTAATTGTGGACATTATTTACATAAACAACTTATTGACTTCGGACCCAGTTGAAAAAGATGAATTTACTGAGTTTTTTTAATCGAGAAGGACGTCTTCGGTTGTAATTTGCTTTGCAAGTTGATTCTAAATAAAAAAAATGACATAAATTCTGTGATAAAAGTATGCCGAGTCAATTGTATTTAATTTTGAATATTTTTTCAAAATTAATTACACACAAAACATTTAATACCTTTTAGTTGTTAAAAGACTTTTCAATTTTCTTAAAAACCCTTTTGATCGCTATATACGTACGCTACATGAATACATAAGCATAATGTTTATCTCATCAATTTGGAATTAAAAGAAAACCCTAACGGGTAAATAAAATAATAGCAATTTGCAACACCAACGTTGGTTTTGGATGCATCGGTGTAGAGAAGTGAAATTGATTACAGTTGAGCAATTCTCCCAATTCGTATCCTCTGGCATATTTTGTGTTCGACATCTAGTGCCGTATCATGCTATCGTAACTTTTGCATCAATATAGGATACTGCTTAGAATGTTACAAAAATAATGAGGAAAAATATAAAATTTAGGATATTTTCCAGAGCTAAGTTTGACATGCAAATAAGTTTTATTATAATTTTAAAGGAACTTTGAATTTTAATTTCAGTAGCAGTAACATTTTAACTATTATATAAAATAATGATTTTTATTTATTAGAGGTTAGCTTATAAAAATACATTTATTTCATATATTGCTATGGATTTGGGTGAGATAACAAACTGATTGAGATAGACAGTTAAACTCGGTAACGAAAAAAGTTTGTGAAAATGCGTTACTTAATTAAACCAAAAACAATGTTATTAAAAAATTAATTTAAAACATAAGCGTGCGTACTTCCTCCTTTCCTATGTTTTCACAATAGAGGCTTTGTAACTCTCTTGATAAATACTGGTTGGCTAAACACAGCAGTGTTACACCAATTCTGCAATAATTAGTGTAGCAGTCAAATATATAAAAGATAGAATTGGATCACTATCAAATAAGTTTTTTCATTTTCGATTTAAAATTGTAGCTCTGATATGTTTAAAAGTCGAATAAAATGTGAACTAGTTTTAATATTTTCAGTGAACAAGTTGCTGAAGATTCCACGGTATAACTGCCAGGTTTTAATAAAAATATTTTAATTGTTTGTAAATTAAATTGTTTGTGTTTGCGTTCAAAATTTTATAAATTTAAACAACATCAATTTTGATTTTTATCTATCTGAATTAAAATAAGAAAAATTTCGGTGTTTAAAATTTCAAAAGTGCAGAACACAAGTAAATAAAACTATATCCTCCTTCTATAGATTAATTTGAACCCAATTAGTGTATAGAAAGGTGATATAAAAAAATTGTGTTAAAAGTCTCTTAAAGTAAACTACCACTTTCGTTAGATCAAATGTTAATTAATAAAGTATAGCCAATTAGTAATTCAAATATTATTGTTCTAATTTTAATGAGATACTTACACAACTATTTTGTTGTCAAAAACTGGTTACGACCAATTTTACTTTACACGAGTTTTTCATAAAAATGTGTTCGACAAAAATATCAATTTATTTAATTTAATTTAGACACATTTTCAAATACTAAGAAATTTTATTTTTTAAATAGTTTTCTATAAATAAGTAATTAAAAATCGTTGGCTTACAAATAATGAATGTAACATTTTATGTAATCTGGATACTTAATAACCTTCTTTAAGCTCATCTAAAAACGTACACTCGTCGTTGAAATCCTCTGTTCATTATCCATTTGTTTTAAAATCAGGAATTTGAGTGGCCATTAAAAATCTTAATTAAAACCAGTGCACCAATTTGCATATAACTTCATTACAATTTTCGTATGACTTATCACGATCCGTGTTGTATACCAATACTACTTGTTTAACTTGTAAATTTAAGTTTCCCATTAAAAAGTCTCTTACAAAATTCTGATGCGATGAATTAATGTTTCAGAAAAATCAGAAAAAGTACCGAAGTACCCCAACTAAGAAATTGATTTCTAATTAAATTCAATTTTCGTCTGCGCCATACAATATTTTATCTTCGACTGAATTGCAACAACAGAAGGTATTTTTTATTTGGAAGATCTTAATGTTTTCTGATTATGAACAGTTTAACAGTTTATGTTATGGGGTCAAACAATTTCAATTGTAATGCGATGCCAGGTTCACAATTGCAAAACGTCAACGACAACTTTGACGACGAATTTTAAGTAAACACTCGTTTCTGCAACAGACAAAGGTGTGCGATATTGTTTTTTTGTTTTAAGTGTAGTTGGCTTGCTCGACATCATTATGATCAAAAATTATTTTTTCTACTCACACTTTTAAAAAAAAATTGTTGGCACGATGCTAAGTAACCGTTTAAATACACATTGACAAGATTGGGCTATGTGTTTTCAACTACGGAATTTAGTCACGGGTTGAACTTGCCTAAGCTGATCTAAAGTAATTCTCAAATTTTAGTATTTTTGTCTTAGTCGTAGAAAAATTATAGTATGCAAGTCGTTTTTTAGACACTATCTCCGCTACGCTTTCTCTTGCCCCTAAATAAATCTCGTGTCTAAAATTCTGTTTATAAAACTTGTTGCATTAAATACTATTATGCTTCATTTAACGGACATTGCACTTTTACACACGATTTAATTCTATTGTGTAATTTATTTGAAGTAAAAAAAGGGATGATACAATAGCATGAATACCAATAACTTATGCATGTCTTTTTGTCCAGATGGTACTGGTAAAATCACATTCTAGGATCTCACGCTTTTTAATCTGTTCCTCTTTTAAATTTTTATTCGATTTCATTTTAAACATTCTTTATTGAACTGAAATACATATTTTTGAAAATGGTTTCGTGAATAATGTGTTATTGAATTAATAATTATTACTTTTTAACAATTAAAGGAAAATAATAAAACAATGCAATTATAATAAGTAAAAAGTCTTTTCTTTCTGTTGGTCTTAAAATATCTTTAAAATGCGCGACATAAAGCTAAAGCTTTCAAGTTTTCTGCTTTTATCTTCTAAGTAATCTAATATGGTTAGTGTTTGGGGATTGTGTAAAAACGAAACTTTTTTCTGGAAAAATCTCGTTAATGATGTTAGAATTCTTTGTAACGGTCTATAATAATTATAACTGATCTTTGAATATTGTGTTTCATCAATACTAACTATTACTAATTGATGAGATATTTTTAATTGATGTCATAGAATTACAATAATTCAGAAATCGGTATTGTACAAGTGAATAAACAATTTTTCCGTCGACCTCATTATAAAATTGAGTTTTACGTACTCCCTGAATAATCATAAAGTAACACTTTTTTAACTGTAATACTTTTCGTCCGCAAACATCTGTCAATTTCAATTATTATTTTATGTCAAATTAAATAAAGTCGAAGTAACCAGTATGAAAACCCATTTGTAAGAAAGGATGAATTTAGTGACTACATAGGATATTACAGTACTTTAGGTACATACTGAAACATTTTAGATACTGCAGAATATTGTTTGTTTACTTCCATTTATAACCTCAATTTCTCAATCCCACACAACTTTGAACAAAAACAATTTGTTGTTCAAATTACAAGTAAATGATTTTAAGTGCTTTGAAATGATATTAATAAATTGTTTATAGTTTCTACAATGTGCGAAGCATATAGAAGAGCCTGGTTGTAATCTCACAATACTCGATACATTGTTTTCAATATGTAACACTTTAACTTCTTTAAAGTTATTCATTTATAAGGTAAGACAGAATTCATACGACTTGAGATTGCTTTAGACAATTTTATTAGGTAACATTTTGATACAGAAGCGGAGTTCCGATACAAAATTTTCACGATCATAAAATACAAAAACTTACAGTAGAAGTGAGTTAATTATGGGTACCTTTCTATTACTGTATTTGATTGATGTAAATAAGTAATAATGCTAATGGAAAACACAAGAACAGTAATTACTTGTAAAAATCATTTGAATATTGATTCTGTCGCAGGAAAAAACAAAAATAGAATCATATAAGCCATCAACATTACTGGGTTCAAGATTTATTCGTACACAAAAACAAGGTGATTTCACAGTTTTCAATAAGCTGAAAGAAGATTATTACATTAACATTTTCGGAGTGAATCAAAAAACTACGTTTGCATACTTTCTTACGGTCAGGCAATATTTTTATTGAATATAAAATGATTATAAGTCTGACCACGGTACAAACTCAGTCTTATAACTATTATATGTCCAATTAGTAAGAATCGACTTTAATGTGTTTAATAGGAGAAACTTCATTACATTTTTGATCATAAACAATTAAAGAAATGCATTAATTTTGAGGGTAGGCTTCCAACTATAACTACATTTTTAAATATACTTCAAAATAACACTACCTAAATGTAATTTTTATTATTTTAATAAATTATAAAAAGTACATGTTTTACCTATTACCTATCATAATCAAGTGCTCTTATAAAAATTATGTGATTGTTGTAAACAAATGCTTTATCGGTACAATATTCGAACGCGGAAAGCTTTTATTTTCTTTAATAAATTTTGACACAAATGTTACAATACTGAACGGTGAAGTGAACATTAGGTACAGTAAAATCAGAACAAACGTAAAATTTTTGTTTAAAATTACTAAACATTTTGTTTTCAGTAAACGGTAATCAATAGAAAATTAATTAATTTAAGGTCAACGGAAAAAATTAATATGTACCTCGGAAAAAAGTGCTTTTTAATAACCTCGCCTGTTTGCTTGCCTCGGCTAACGCCTCGGCCAGCAAATTCAGTCTCGTACATAAAAGTGCACTTTTTTGTCCTTGTTACATAAATAACTATTAAGTCGTTCAAGCTGACTACATTGAAAATACGTTAGTAAAAGTTGTAACAATGAACTTGTATGATAAATAATTTCCGGACAAATTATAATTAGTACGTTTTTAGAAAAAATTCCAAAGTTACTAGTCCGATTTTTATAAAACTTGGCATGTAAGATTTAATTATAATACCGGAATTTTACTAGATTTTGGACACAATTCGACAAGCGAAAAGGCACTTAACTTACATATATTTTTGTTTTCTTGGAATATTAACAAAATAAACAGAATTGTTTGTAATGTAATTATAAAACAACTTTTGATTGAACTATTTTTTTATCTGAAAAGTAATTATTATGATAATCACGAACACTAATTGTTTCAACAATATCTCCAAAAATATTAATTATACAAAAAGTTGTGGAAAGAGGCTGAATTACGATCACAAAAATTAAAGAACTAAAAACTGCCCGCCACTTGAAGAAATTTGATTGTCTCAGTCAAAAATTTCAAAATTGGAATAACAGGAATGACACTGATGTTCGTAATGTAGTTCACAATATTTCAAGCAAAGAATTAGACGAACATTCTGTGAGTATTCTTAGTAAAGGTTTCAATTTTGCTGTTGTCCCTTCTTGTATTCCAGTAGAAGAGATCATAACAAAGGTTGAAGCAGCAGTCAAAGATTTTGAGAACGTTGAAGCAGAAACGGTACGACAAGAAGTTTCTCATGTTCTGAAGAAATCTAAGCTTCCGAAACGCAACGTCACTTACAAGGAATTGAAAGCGTTAAAAGGAACTAAAAGGAAATAATTCTATTGTTGTGCTACCTGCTGACAAAGGAAATGCAACTGTAATAATGGATACCGAAGATTATAAATCAAAATCGAAACATTGTTACAAGATCCTATTTACAAAATTATAAACTCTGATCCTACAACGTATCTCGAAAAAACTACTAAAGCTGTAATTAAGGAATGTATACTTGATAAGGAAATTCAAAAGAAATTAATACCAAGAGAAAAGTCTTCTAAATGTCCAAAATTTTATGGATTACCTAAAATTCATAAAAATGGAGTACCACTTAGACCTATTGTTAGTAGTATAGATTCACCAACACAAAAGTTAGCTGGATATGTTGCTAAAATATTACAACCATTTGTTGAATCCTCAAGTTCTTATATTAAAAATTCAACACATTTTATAGATATTATTAGAGGTCGTAAATTAAAACCTACAGATATCATGGTCAGCTTTGACGTTGAGTCCTTGTTTACTAAAGTTCCAATAGAAGAAACTCTTAATATTCTAGCAAACAAACATATGTTAACACCTGATGTTGTTCGTTTAACTAAACATTGTTTAACCAACACATACTTCTTATACGACTCTAAGAAATATAAACAAACTAAAGGAGCACCAATGGGATCACCTATCTCACCTGCAATTGCTAATTTATTTATGGATAACTTTGAAACAAATGCAATTCAAGAATCTTCCAACAAACCAGAACTTTGGTTACGATATGTTGATGATATCTTCTCCATATGGCCACATGGTAATGAAGCATTACTAGCTTTTTAAATTATTTAAATAATATTCATCCACAAATTAAATTTACTACCGAAGTAGAAGTTAACGGAAAACTACCTTTTCTTGACGTGTTACTAATTAGGAAACCAGACGGAAGTTTAGGACATACAGTGTATAGAAAACAAACTCATACCAATAGATACCTACATGCTAATTCACATCATCATCCACAACATTTAAATTCTGTTTTAAAAACCTTATTAATTAGATCTGCTAGACTAACAGACAGCGAGCATATACACGAAGAAATGAATCTTCTGAATCAAGCTTTTAAACAAAATGGTTTTCACGTCATCATGTTATGAAAGCAAAAAGGATGAAACAAAGAAGTGACGACGAAGTTAACGATAAGAGTACGTTTACTGTATCAATCCCGTACTTCAAAGGTACTACAGAGAAGATAAGTAACATTCTAAAGAAACACAACATACGAGTAGTTTCTGTACCTGTTAATAAAGTTAAGTCTTTCCTCCGTTCCCCTAAAGATATTATTCCTTTAGAAGATCAAGGCATTTACGAAATTCCTTGCGGAGGATGTAACATCTCTTACGTTGGACAAACCAATCGACGTATTTCTGCAAGAAGAGAAGAACACAAACTAGCAGTCCGAAAAGGATGTTTAACTTATTCTCTAGCTGAACATCATCACCAAACAGGACATAAAATCGATTTTGAAAATACAAGAATGCTAGGAAGAGAAAATATTTATGTAACCGCCTCATTAGAGAACAAATCGAGATAGAAAGACGTCCTAGTTGCATTAATAAACGAGATGATGGAAAAGGTTTACCTAACACTTGGAAACCGTTATTAACTTTACCTCAGGATAGAAGATCTCCAAATATCCAACAAATAGTACAACAAAATATGCAAAACAACATTACCATGATACCGATACGTAATGCTATTGGTTACTCTGGTCCAGCGACACGTTCAAGGTCAAAATCGCATAGAAACTAAAATTGTTATTTATTAATTACTTGAAAAGCTGCGTGTTAGCGTGGCGAAACGTTGTAATTTTTAATATTTATTACACGTGTTTCAACCCCAAAGATTTTTATTACGAACATGTTTACACGTGAAAGAATAAAGCATTATATATATATATATATATATATATATATACAGGCTGTTTCACGACGAGCTTACACTATCTATATATTGGGAACTACTCATACGATTTTTTATAAAATTTACATAAATGGATAACAAGTTATGGCAAATTTATGGAAAATATTTTGACAGACGTGTCATTTCGGTTATACAGGAAGTAAACAGCTACTTTGTTATTTTAAATAGAACACCCTATATATTATTAACTTTTTGGATTCTACGTTCAATTTTAATGTCACTTTGTGCAGAATACCCTATACCTAAAAGTTATACTTTTTCGAGATATTCATTTTTTCAATGGAAAATTGACAGGTGCAGACCTAAATATTGAAAATTCTGTGTGAACATCCCTAACACCAAATAAAAATTATTTGGTCGGGTTAATTAGTAGGAAGATCGAGGTAATTAGTGACAAGTCGAAAACTGCTTTTTATTATACAGGGGTTCTTAAAAAGTGATGAAAAGTTCAACTTCAGAATTGTCAAATATCTTCATTTTTTTAAATGAAACTACCATATTTTTATTCATTCAAGTAATTCTACGGGAAAAAAACAAGAGGAGTTTATGTTCACTTTCCTATAACCAAACTTAAACGTTTTTGAGATATTAACATGTATTTAAAAATTTTAATTATTTCTGCCGTATTGTTGCTTATTATAAGTAGGCCGTGTTTTTGTATGTATGTAATTTCACATACGTAAATTACAAGAGTTATAACAAGTGCTCAAAATTACGTCCGTGAATCTTCAAGCATTTATGAACCCTTCTTATTACACCTTCGTTTGTTGCACGCCTGATCATTGTTGCAGGGAGAGAATTAAATTCATTGCGAACTCTAAGTTTATAATCTTCCTTTGTTGTAAGTGGATGAGAATACACTTCATTTTTTATGTAGCCCCATATAAAAAATCTAAAGGTGTTATGTCTGGTGAACGAGGAGGCCACCGAAAAGGACCATTGTTAGCTATCCATCTATCGTCAAACGTCTCATCTAAAATTGGTTTACCATTCTGGAACAGTGAAGGTGCTCCATCGTGAAGAAAAATATTTTTTCAAAATCTTGCGATGGTAATATTTGTTTTTTAATTCTCTCAATATGTCGAGATATCTTTGACCTATAAAAGTAGCTTATAGAAAATAAAACTTATGTTACCACAGTTCCTAACCATTTAAGTTCCCATCATAGTAGTGGAGAGCTACAACCTGGTTATCTCTGATCGCACAAAAGACATTAAAGTCCCATCGGTCTTGAAAACCACGTACTCTTGTTAAGTGTTGATTTTCTTCGCTCCAGTAATGCGAATTGTGCCTGTTAAACATTTCGTTTTTTGTAAATTTTGATTCGTCGTACCATATAATATTCTTCAAATATTCATTATCTTCTTGGCATTTTATCAACACGAATTCTGCAAACTCTATTCGCTTATTATAGTCTGTTTCCTTTAAACTTTCAACTAAGTTAAAGAATAGGGATGAAACATATGTTTTTTTAAATTGTTGGATAGATATCATTGGTACACCTAAATCTCTGGCACCACAACGTAATGACACTTCGGGATGCAGCATAGTATCCAAGAATATTAATTTCATTGTCACTATTATCAACAACAGGCTTCGCTTTCTTAACTTTTGCTTGAAAACAACCAAATTGTGTTAAATTGTTTAGTATTCTTTTCACTGTGTCGCGGGTGGGTTGTGGTCGATCTGGATATCGTGTAGCAAATAAAAGTATGTCCTATTAACAACTCTATCACATTCACCATGTATTAAAAGTAAATTTAGATAATCTTCATTGTTTGGTTCCAAACGAGTCCATTTCTATCACTTTATAAAGAACGATTAACTACAAATAATGACATTTAATACTATTTAAATATGACAGCTACATTCACAGCCTGCTAAAATAATATAAATAACACGGCCTACTTATAATAAGCAACAATACAGCAGACATAATTAAAATTTTTAAATACATGTTAATATCTCAAAAAGTTTAAGTTTGGTTATAGGAAAGTGAACATAAACTCTTCTTGTTTTTTCCCGTAGAATTACATGAATGAATAAAAATATGGTAGTTTCATTTAAAAAATGAAGATATTTGACATTTCTGAAGTTGAACTTTCATCACTTTTAAGAACCCTGTATAATAAAAGGCAGTTTTCGACTTGTCACCAATAACCCTGATCTTCCTACTAATTAACCTAAGATAATTTTTATTTGGTGTTGGGGATGTTCACACAGAATTTTTTATATTTAGGTCGGCACCTGTAATTTTCCATTAAAAATAAACATCTCGAAAGTATAACTTCTAAGTATAGAACATTCTATACAAAGAGACATTAAAATCGAACGTAGAATCCGAAAAGTTAATAATATACCAAGCGTTCTATTTAAAATAACAAAGTACTGTTTACTTCCGGCAATAACCAGAAGTGGCACGTCTGTCAAAATATTTTCCATAAATTTGCCATAACTTGTTATCCATCTAAGCAAATTTTTATAGAAATCGTATCAGTAGTTTCCAATATATAGATAGTGTAAGCTCGTCGTAAACAGCCTGTATATATATAAGCAACTTGCCGACAGGTATACAAAGCAGTTACATAGTCGATTCTAATGTAAATGTTATACTTATTCCGTTAGTTTTAAAAAAGCACCTTAAACAATGAACTACCAATTAGATTTACAAATTTGACAGTAACCATAGAAACCAAAAATTTAAAAACCTTTTTCTACTCCGTTGTCAGTAAGACGTCAAAAACACAACTGCTTCCTTGATTAGTAGGTGGGTGTTTACACACACACATGCACGTAATGTACTAGCACGTCGTCATGGAAACTAAGATAAATAGTATAGGTGGCACAATAAATTAGTTCTAACGTCAAATCAATTGATTCATCAACTTCTCCGATTATTAAAAACAAAAAGTTAAGGCCCGCTGGCTCAGTTGCAAAAATGGGTGACTTTAAATAGGTGAATTAGGGTTCAAATCTCAGTGTTGGCATTCCTTTTTTTTTTAATTTTTATGTGTTTTCTTAGTAAATTTATTGATAGAAGGGCAAAAATATTCTTATAAATCTATTTTGTAATTTATACAAATTTCATTAATCATTAGGTAATTTAAATTGTGATGTCGTAGAAAAAGTATAGTACATGTCTCGAGTAGTAAAGCAATTACGTACGAGTGGAAAGTTACATACGAGCGACGAAGGAGCGAGTAATGTATTTCCACTCTCGTTATGTAATATACTATTAAGTTTAACAAATTTGTTACAGAATTGACCCCTAGTTTCTGAATTCGTCCGTAATAATAATTTTACATCCCATAATTTTTTACCGTTAATAACTGTATGTACATGTATTTACAATCAATCAAATGCGTGAATTTAATGAAAAAAGTAGTCGACATTCTTAGGTAATCGAGTACGTAAACTTAAATTGTACACAATGAAGGTAGAAATTCAACACCTACGAATAATTTCAAGTCTCCTTAAGCACTGTAAGAGTTCTGGCAAAAGACTTGGCGAAGTTTGATAATTGTTTTTATTATATTTTCCGACAATGTCAAAGAAGTACATACACAATAGTATAAAAAAATAAATTATTACTTTGAGTTTGAAATTGTGTAAATGATAGATGGTGTTACCACCTCGTGTCAATGATAGATAGTTAATTAAGTACAGTAAAACCTCCAAATAGCGGTCACTAAAATTTGCTGCAAAACTGACCGGTATATGGAGGTGGCCGTTATTGGGAGGAAACAAGTTTTTATTTCTATGCGTTGTTTATTAAACTCTTTTAAGTATGGAACATAATACGGTTCGCTATAGGGTACTATATATCTGCATTAAAAAATAACTATAAATGTGCTGATGCAATATCAAATAATTAGACGATATAATAATGGAAGAGTTATACATATTGAATACATAATACATACATTTACATAATATGTATCTATTTTCTAATTGTTTGTTATACCTATTTCAATAATTAATTACATACATATACATACTATTAAATAACATTTTTGTGAAATATTTTTGTATTAAGGTTTGTTTTATATTTTTAAGTTTAGTTTGTAAAACAGAAGATTCACATTTTCATGAAATTTGAAGTACTTCTACCGCTAGCTCACTCTTATCATTAGAAAATAGAAAACTTTGCACATCTCTTAGTTTTTCACATACTTCACCCATATCTTTACTGTTTGAAGTAAAAACTTCGGATTCTTTTGCACCACTTTCATTGTTCGAATCACAGCCTTCACTATAGTCTAATTCACTGATTATATTTTAAATTCTTAAATTGGGGATTTCGGTCAAAATATCACATTGCGTAATTTTCAAGGCTTACACTTTGATTACTTTCTAGTAATACAGGAAAAAGCTGAGCTAGTGGAATTTCGTCTTCTTCTTCGAAATCTTCTCGCAGAACCATTTCCAAGAATCCTGGTTTCACAAAACATTTAGCAATTGTAATAGGCGAAACGTTTCTCCAGGCTACTGATATCCAAACTAAAGCGCTGGTTAAATTAATACTTTTTTCGGCATCTTCAAAAGGACGTTTGGTATTTGTGAATGTTAGCAGCTTTTTAATTAAAAACTTCCTGTAGGAAAACAATGTTCACATTTTCAAGAGTCACTTTGGGAAGAGACGTGGCATTATCCAGAAATAATAAAACTTTTCTATTTACTTTTTTAATTTTTTCATCAAATTTTTTTAGCCAGGAAGTCATAATCTCTACCGTCATCCAAGCTTTTTTATTAAATACCTATTCTAAGGGCAATTTGTTGATATGAGAGTCTTTAAAGCATTTTGGGTGTTTACTTTTCCAATGATTAACGGATTTTCCTTATCACCTTCCATATTTGTACAAAATAAAATTGTCAATCTTTGTTTTGCAGTTTTTTTACCACTATATTTACCGTTTTTTAAAAGAACGTTTTGTTTGGCATTGCAAGATAAAAAAAGTCCGGTCTCGTCAGCATTGTACACATTTTTGGGTGAATACTCCTTCAATATTACTAAGAACTTTGCTTTCCATGCTTCAACAGTGCCCAGGTCAATATCAGCCGACTCCCTGCAAATTTTTTAAAGGTTATGTTATCTCTTTGACAAAATTTCTTAAGCCACCCATTTGAAGCTTTAAAATCCGTCATTTTTCTCTTTTATTAAAGGTTTAGATATAGGGATATTTTTATTCCTAGCTTTACAAAACCAATTGTTGGCATGTTTAGGTTTTAGTAGTTTTCCTAAACCTTGAAGTAAATGCTTTGCCAAGACGAACCAACCCACTATTGCACACGGTTTCGTCACCACACTATACAGGTTTATGCTGATCTTCTGGGGCACCATACATAACACTTACATTATAATACAATATTTTTATAATGTACCATACGAATAAATAAATAAATAAAACTAATTGTAAACTATTTGGTCAATTTCTAAACCTTCAGTTCTAGAAAATTTTTTCTTCTGTTCTGTATTGGAACTTTTTTCAAATAGCTTTTTTAAATCACATTTTAAAATATCGTTAATTTGTGTTCTTCCAACACTAAATTTTTCAGCCAATTTGCTAGCACTGGTATTGAACTTTTCACTTTCCACAATTATATCACTTTTCTCATTTAGAGATAAACGTGTTCTTTTTAGCGAAATTGTAATTTTTCTGAACGTCTATATGTAACAGCACTGTTGAACATACTAACTCAAACTATGTACGCAAAATACGATTTTTAGGGTAAGCTTAATGAGACTTTTAATTGCACTTTCTCTGTAATGACTCTATTGTAAATCAAACAAATTCTTTAAATCCGTTCTTAAATACTGGTAATTACTTAAGCCTCACACAATGAAACAATTATATATTACGCACAATTTAAACGCTAAGCTGTTGTCTACTAATGACTTTACTTAAGAATGGCCAGAAATAGGAGGTAGAATTACATGTATTTTTCCAAGAAAGTTTACAAATAAGTGGCCGTGGCCGTTATCAAGAGGAGGTCGTTTTTGACTTAGAAAACCTGTTTTAGAGGTGGCCGCTTTTAAGAGGTGGCCGAAAATAAAGGTTTTACTGTATTAACTTTTATCCTAGCGGCTATGCACGTCGCTCAAGTTCCTCATACTGATATAGTCGTGCAATTAGATATAAGTTATATACAATGGTTCTGTAAATGATTGTCTCATCAGGTGAGCGTTCGAAAATTTTAAAAATGCAAATTTACCGCTTCAATTAACAGTGAACAAATTTAAGCTAATGTCATCATCTGTCAGTTACAGTTGAGAGTTAAAAATAACGGTCTAAAATTACATCTAAAGCCGACGTTTCGCCCAAACTTTATCGAGGCTAAAAGTAGGTTATAGACCGTGTGGGTCACGAAATTTAAAATAAATCATCAAGTGTTGATGATGTCAAATAGAAATAAAAGTTAATAAAAAAGACACACAGTATTTACTTGACGAACAAACGAATAGACAAGAAAAGTTCCGTTGTAATTATTATTATTGGTTGTAATTGTATGTTGTTCGTCGTTTATCGTTAATTTTTTTAATTTAATTTAACTTGATGAGACAATTATTTAATCAAACCCTGTACTAACTACTTTCTTTAAGTATGATATTAATTACATTACTGAGAGTCCAATAGCAGTGATAGAAATCTCTTAGATTAGTAAAGGTTTTGAACAAGATGTTACATTAAAAATTGAGTTTATATCATGATACTGAAACAATATTGGAAGAATTGTAGTTTTATGGTATTGGCCTAGCCTTGATTTGCTAGACCGATCCAGCAATTGTGAAAATAATTCGAGTAGCTAAAATGGCAAAGGAAGTTAAAAAGATTAATTTATCAAATGGGACTTTGCAAAATTTATTAAATGACATTAAAATAAAATAAATCAACTTCATACTGACGTAAATCTTTATTATTCCAAACCGTATAAATAAGATGGTGAGTTTGCGACGGTTTCCAAACCGAAATTTTGAAATCTCCTTTTTCCAATTTTTTCGACGAATTAGAGTTTAGTAGCAAAAGCAAAGCAAAAAAATATATGTCCGACGGCCGGCTGGGCGTCCGTCCGTGTGTAAACAAGATATCAAGATTTTTATGAAACTTTATACATGGACCTTATTTATAATTTTGCAGATCTGATTAGATTTTGGGCATATTCTCTGTAGCCAAAAGGACCGTTAACCTACATAAATTTTGAATTTTAACACATTTTTGTTTCAAATAAATAAAATTTAATTGTACACAACTTTAGTTTAGGCTATTTTTGATCCAATAAGTAATTACTAAAATATAACAATCACGTGACAATAATTTATGTAAAAATATTTCCACTAATATCAATTTTACAAAAAAGTTGAGGAGAAAAGTTGTTGGAAATTCTATTGTCTATAACTTTTGTTTGATCGGTTTTTTTCTAAAACGCAACTTACTTTCACTTATCGCGGCAATATATATTTATTTTTGTTTCTGGAAAACAACTCTTAATTATCAGGATCTAATATAGAGTAGGTAAAGGTGGTTCGCTTACCTACTAGGGCACTACTGAGTATCTTCCAAATCGATCACACAAAGCTTCCGTCTGGACTAAAGGGACGGAAAGTTTTTCAGAAATAGGGACATGCAACAAGAATAACAAGATTACCGCCTACTGTTACTTAAAAATACATCTTGTGCGAACTTATCCCGGGCTCTGCCGGTGGAGGTAGAAGCTCATCTTGCTTCAACACTCCCCTCCCATCAACTTCTGCATCACCTACTTAATTGCCTAATTAAACTTAACATTTTATTTAATTTACCAAAGTGTAACATTTGGCAAATCCAGACATAGCTCGTTATTTAGTGTTAACTACGACTTCATAAGATCAGTGCTGACGAGATTCCTATATAATTGTCCTTTCTTGTTAGTGTGCTTGATACGTTCTACTCAATAACGATCGCCGGATAGCTTCTCTATTATTTTCATAGGACCGTCAAATTTTGGCATTAATTTGAGGCTCAGGCCTCAATCTTGTATTCCTTTGATTTTTTTCCTTTTTTTATCAAATCTGTCTTTCATATCACTACGTCTTTATTGATACGTTTATTTGCTTCCTTGCGTATATCGTCAAGATATTTTTGTTGTTCTTCTGTATAGTTCCAGCTAATAGAGCAGCTTTTCCTTCGGGCAATGTTTATATCCCATCAAGGGTTCGCTAAATGATTTCTTTGCGTTGAATTTGGAAGATTATTAATTGCAAACTGAATAGAATCAAGTTTAGTAACCCAATTATTTTATCCCATCTAACCTTAATATTTTAGATGTCTTCGGTTGATATCCATGAGACCTTCTTTTCAGTAGGGCTTGTACTTTCTCAAATTTGGATATCTAATCGTTTTTGCAAATACTCAGACATGCTGAATGTTGCGCATAATGTTGAAGTATTTTTTGTCTCGATATTCCGGGCTAATATTTTTTTTCTTTGCACCAGTTCTCGAACGCCTTGTAATGTTTTTCATATATGTTTCGACTTTTTGTTGGTAGCCGAGTATCTGTAGCCTGTAGTGCTAGTTGTCTTGCTTCTGGAGGAGTACAATTAATTTCGTCAGGGTTCATTATTAATATTTAATTAATATTTTGTCTTTGTATTAATAACGAATTATAAACTCAAAGTAAGACTTTGCAACTTTGATTCAAATGTAAAAACAACTTTTATTTGTGCAACTGTACAAGTTATAGACAATTTATAATAAAATATGAAGTTCCTGGAAATGTTATTCAATTTATTTCAATTAAAATTTTCACAATGTGCAGAATAAAAAGTTCCTGAAGTTGACTTGAATATATTTAGAGCCATTTGCACCAAGTTCGATTACATTTAACCGTAGATTAAAAACAATCGTTACTATGTTTAATCCTTTGATATTATTGTTTGCAACCGCCCCTTAATGTTTTGTAAAAGTTGTTTCATCGAAATGCAATGATCGGTCTTTTTTGTCACATGGAATTAATACAAACACGTTTTTGAATTTAAGTGGTGCAACTACTAATAATATGTACTTACTATATATATGTACATTTTATTATGTATACAATGCATGAAGCGGCAGGTTTAGGATAAAAAATTGTGAAACTACATAATATATGGTACATTTACTTGTCAGTCTACAATTGAAAGACAAGTGTAAAAAATTGTAAGAAAATCTCGGAAAGTGAACATCAACTTTTCGAAGTTTATTTTGCTGTTCAAGTTTTCTGTCATCGATCGGTAGGTAACTACATAAGTCATTTTTGATAATGTTATAATTCACTACCTCTGAGTTCAATAGTGGATAGAAGATAAACGACCATGATCTGATTATCTGATTGAACAAAGCTAATTATTTGTAAAAGACAACTTTTTAATATAAACATTGATTATAAACTTCGGAAGCTTTAATGTTTTTTCATAACTACATCTCCCACAAGCAACGGGTGCCCCTTTCATCCTCGTTCACCAAACTGTTAATTTGTAAAGTGCTGCCACGAGACGATTAATACTGTAACCATTGTTTTTTTAACTGCATCGCATAAATGCAACATCGGTGTCTACATTCAAGAATAATTCAAGAAACAAACTCAGCAGTTTCCTAAGTCGTTCGTTCTTATCCCACAATAAATTGCACGTGCACAATAAAAATTAAAAAATGTGCACTCAACTAATTTATCTTGCCACGAATTTATTTTTAAATTTTGTTTTGTTTCAATAAAACAACAATTTAATTTGTAAGAAATAAAATTTATTTGCTTCAATACAAGTTATAACATCATATCATCATAGGTCATTTTCAGAAAGTAAAAAAATCGAATATTTTCGTTACTCTAAGAGTAATAATTTCAAAAAATATGGAGATCAGACTGTGCTATGTTACTTTTATTGTGAATAACAGTTTTTGTATTCCTGAGTCATGTTTACATACTACATATTAATTCTAAAAACTGGCGAATTTCATCTGACATAAGATATTTTGCCGTTTCATGTTTTAATGAAAAGCACTTAAATTGTTTTTTTTCTTTTATTAAATTAGTAAGTACATATAATGATTAATTTAAACCTTTAAAAACGAATTAAAACCTTTTAAAAACAAAAACTATAGCCAAGCATGGTTAAACAAAGTAATCAGTGTAATCACTAAATCGATTATTTTTGTGTTTAAAGCTGAACGCAAATGAATACATTCTTTAAATGAAGTTTAAATGAACAATTTGGATGGGTTAAAGTGTCATAAAAAATGTGATAGTTTGCGGGAATTAACAATTTGAGTTCTTGCAGGTGCAAAAATTTTAACAACTCAATGGCACATGGTGAATTATATAACGGTGGATGTTCGGCAGGATAAGACTTCCGTGAGGGACGTCTGCGTATTTCAGTCTACATATCTATGAAGTTCAGTTTGTATCGAATAATGCTTTTTGGCAAGTACTGTAGTTTACAAATGTCAGTCACACACGGATCTTCAGTTTTAGAGCCCGGTCGAATACTAGTATAAATTGTCATATTTAAAGAAATCTTGATATGTCAATGTAATGACATTGTATGGCGATGGTTTTTCTCTGGCTGATCTAATAATATGTATATAATCAACAGGAATAAAAACGTGCCGTTTTCGTCCTAACTTCCTTTCTATAGTTCTATGAATGGAGTCAACCTTCATCTGGGTATGACCCACTTTCAAATATTTTGTTCTATCGTTGAGGAGACAACTTGATAATTTATTATTTCGATTTTGGTAACAACAGCCGTCGCTCCATATTACAATTTTTAAATGTTTGTGTTTTTCTATTTCACCATAACTGAAGCAAAAATATCATTTTCTAAAGCTAAATTGGCCTCATGCCATAAAAAACAAGATACATCTTTATCATTCCAATTGTAGAATGTCAGGCTGTGAACCTTTAACTTGGTTTTGAAGTAAATTGATGATGCCTGTAAACGTGGACACAATAAAATCGCCTGAAGATCCACGGTATAAAATCAGATGTTTTCATCGCCAGAGGAGGTTGTAAATTCTTAGTCTTTATTCTTGTCTTCTTGTGTTTGATTTTTTCTAGTTATGTGTGCTTCATAAAGAGTGTCATCTATATTTTCATTTTTGTGCATCATACATGAATTACACTAGTCCTTTTCGGAAAGTAGATGTCGAGATTTATAGAATTGAACACTTTCATAAATGTTTTCTAGGAACATACCCTTCTACTTTCTCGTTCACTGGTTTTACGAAATACGGCATATAAGTGCCAATTCCATATTGATTATAAATAAAGTTTTTGACTTGATGATCTACAGTAATGTGACTCTACCTTCAGCAAATGTTCTAGAAACTCACGAACAATTTTCTGATAATCGGTTTCTAAAGAGTGTTTCTTTTCTAGAACAGTGTGAGTTTTATCGATAGTAATAGTAAGAAATGAGCTATGTTATAAACTATAAATTAAAATAGTACGAGTTACTTTAAAGATTTAAAGCTCTTGACTGATCAATTTAGACTCATAGTTTAGCAAATTACATAAACATAAAACGGACCTGAACAGTTTCTAAATGCACTATTTTTAACGTTAAATAATGATTAGTTGCACCAAAACTTCCACGTGGATGACATACGACTAACTGAAGTATCCAATTGACTAATATTGTGACATTGACTGTATTTGATACACACGCCTTTCCAACTTCCTATTGGTTGTTCACATAGGATCTTTTGCAGATACGTAGAACCGCTTTTTGTGGTTACTTTGGCACTATAACCCCAATGTTGCATTTTTTTGATATACAACCTATTGCAGTATCAACGACGATATGATACGTTATCATAAAAACGACGTCGTTTTGCTGTAGAAGTAGTCGTCGTTTGTTTCAAACTTCAATACAACAACAATTTAATTTGTAAAAAATGAAATTTATTTGCATCAATACAATCAATGATAAAAACATCATTTTAATGTAACGAACGAGAAAACACCAAAAGCTGCACCAAAAACTATACTCGGACACGTGGTTCAATAGCTTAGTTTTTTTGTGCAGTTTTTTGGTGATAAAATAGACGCTGCAGTTTCGAGTTCCATCCGTTTGATCATTTTTATGTATTTTCATGTAATTGTGGTTATTATTTACATAAACAATTTATTCGCTTAGGACCCAGTTGGAAAAGATGAATCTGCTGAGTTTTTTTTTGAATCGAGAAGAACAAAAATAACATAAATTTACTGATAAAAGGTATGCTGAGTCAATTGAATTTAATTTTGAATATTTTTTTCAAAATTAATTACACACAAAACTTTTAGTACCTTCTAATGACAACTTTGAATATTCCAATAACAAATAACAAAAAAGTTGTTAAAGGACTTCTCAATTTTCTTAGAAACCCTTGTGATCGCTACATGAATGCATAAGCATAATGTTTATCTCATCAATTTAAAATTTAAAAAAACCCTACCAAAATATTTTAGTAAGTAAATAAGTATCTTGTAACAATGCAGTAACTTTGAACCTCAAACCACTTTCATATTCCTATTCAAGAAACGCGCATTAAGACAGGTACGCTATTCTACGATTAATAACTTAATAACGGCTTAATATAAAGATAACATATTATATTTTTTTGAAATCAGAAAAAAAAATCTCTTCAAAATATAATAATATACAGGGTGTTACAATAAAAATACATCATATTTTTGTTGCGCACTGTAAACGACGAGTAACTGAACTATTGATGGCATTTTAAGAAAATTCAGATAAAACCATACAACTTTCATGTATAACTTTTTTTTCTACAAGCAATAATAATAAGGTGTAGATAATTTATAGTGAATAACCCTGTACAGTTTTTGAGTAATGTTTTAACATAAACGACATCAACCCAAATCGTAAAGTAACAAATTTTTTATGTTTTCTTTGTCATTAGCAAATATTTCATTGTTACAATAGTCACTGGGTGTTTAATTTTAACCAAAAATTCGGGTAGCAAGCGTTTTTGTAATTTCGTCACTTTAAAGCGGCAAAATGACAGTCCTTGGAAAATGTCAACTTTGCGTTGGCAAATGCAAGCACAAAGTGTCTACTTTCTATATCGGTTGTTGAAAAATTTGTTTATCGCTTTTTGTTTCCTCTGCGTTATTAAAATAAGAACTGATAATATAATAAATTTCATGAAGAACTATTTTGAGTTTGACTTCTTTTTAGTTTCCTCTTGTCGTACTCAGCTTTTGCCTCCAAGATGTAGTCAGGGTCAAGGCACTTTTCTCCTCGTTTCAAATTTCTACGCACAATTTCTGGAAGAATACAATATGTATAAAACTTAACTAGTTTCTCCACCATGATACTATTTCATTAATCGTCATCCCGCAATATTTCTTCGATATACAACTCTCTTGTGTTAAGTATTCGACTTTAGTTTTAAGTTTAAGTTGGTATCGGTATTGTAAAAGGAAGAAATTTAGTTTTTGATACAATAAAGGCACTTGCAGTTAAGTTACGAACGTAACAAGTTGTTTCTTTGTTAAATATAAATCTGCCTACATAACAGTGTTTGGCGCAGTCGATAAATTAATTATTTTAAGTGAAGTCAATAAATAAATTATTTCAAATAAAGAAGAAATTGACGGAAATTTTTAAAATTCACGCAGGTGTTCAAGTCGGTGTTGATAGTAAAAGTTACGCTTCGAAAATATTTATCAACACGTTTTACTATAAATTTAAATTTATAATGTAGATCAGTAAAATTGACAAGTTTGAAATTAAATCTGGTAAATGGTCGTCTTATATCAGACGTCTAGAGCAATTTATTAAAGTGAATAAAATTGTGGAAGATTTACAAGTAGCAGCATTGTTATCAATGGTTGGAGATGTAACATACGATCTAATGTGTGATTTATGTCACCCACACACACCGAAAAATAAATCATGAAAAGATTTAATTGAAATTATGGAAAAACATTTAAATCCAAAGCCATCTATAATTGCGGAACGATACAAATTTAGGAAACATGTGCAAAGTAGTGACGAATCAATTGCGGACTACGTTCAAGGTTTAAAACATTTATCAAAGTTTTGTGATTTCAAAGGCCAACTGGAAAATAATTTAAGAGACCAACTCGTTGCTGGTTTGCGTAATGACTTTATCCGTTCAAGATTATTTACGGAAGAAGATTTAACATACAAGAAAGCTGTAGAAATTTCCTTATCAATAGATAAGACTGAAAAAGACGCAAGAGAAGCAGGTCCAAATAATATTCAAACAGTTAGTACCCAAAGAAGTAACAAAAATGTAAGCAGTGCGGAAAAATAAACCATTTGGAAAATAAGTGCTATTTCAAGAATAATACTTGTCACACATGTAAAATGCATGGGCACATTAGTAGCATATGTTCCAATAAAATGTTAATAAAACGGTAAGAGGGAATAAATTTAAGAAAAATAAAAATTTTCACAATTACATTGGTGAAGAGATATCAACTAATAATGAAATGCTTGAATTCAATTATGAATCTCTTTATTACATGTATGAGGAAAATTATGTTGATAAACCGATTTATAAAAATTTAATTATATAAAATAAATTAATCACTATGATAGTAGATACTAGAAGCTCAATATCTGCTATTTCTAGTAATTTATATAATAAATACTTTTCAAACTTGCACTTACTGCAAACTGCAAATAAATTTGTTTCATATACTGGGAATAAAATTATTCCTAAAGGTTATGTCAATGTAACTGTAAATAATAATGAACTTGAATTTAAAAATTTAAGACTCTTTGTTATTGAAAACAGAGGATCTCCAATTTTAGGCAGAGATTGGATTAATAAATTGCAATTGCAATTTAAAGAAATAAATTTTATCACTAGTAACACTAATGCTCAATTAGAAAGTTTACTGATTAAATATTCTTCCGTATTTAGTAACAAATTAAGGACATTCCAAAATTATTTTCTAAAATTAAATTAAAAAAATGATGTAACTCCAGTATTTTGTAAACCAAGACCTCTTCCGTTTGCACTCTAAACAGAAGGTTGATAATGAGTTAAATCGATTACTGGCATTAAATGTAATTTCACCTGTAAATGATAGTGATTGGGCTACTGCTATAGTTCCAATAGTAAAGAATGATTCAACTGTTAGAATTTGTGGAGATTGTAAGATAACCATTAATCCTCATTTAAGAATTAGTAAATATCCATTACCAAAAATAAAGAATTTTTTTCAAATTTGAGTGGAGGTCAACAATTCTCTAAGTTGGATCTTTCAATGGCGTATTCACAAATTCTATTAGATAATGATTCAAAAAAATTTACAACTATTAACACTCATAGAGGTTTATTTGTTTACAACAGAGTTCCTTTCGGTTTAAGCCCAATTCCAGAACAATTTCAGGAAATTATGGAAAATATAACTGTAAATTTGAAATCCACTGTAGTGTTTTAAGATGATATTTTATTAACAGGTGAAAACAAATCAACACATTTGCATAATTTGGGATCAGTCTTTAAACGACTACAAGAAGTGGGTCTCAAATTGCAAAAAAATAAATGTGTTTTCTTTCAAGATTCAGTTACATATTTAGGGTATGTGATCACTAAAGAAGGTTTGCGAACTTCTATTGATAAAGTGAAAGCGATAATTAATTGCAGAAATCCCCAAAATGTCACTGAACTTAAGTCTTTATTGGGTATGATAAATTATTATGCTAAATTTGTTAAACATTTAAGCACCGTATTGCATCCTCTCTATAGTTTGTTAAAAAAGGATGTTAAATTTACTTGGAATAGGGATGCATTTAATATTGTTAAAAAAGTCTTAGTTTCAGATACAGTTCTAACACACTATAATAGTAATTTACCGTTGTATTTAAGCTGTGACAGCAGTGCATACGGCATAGGTACGGTATTATTTCATAAAATGAATTATAATGAAGAGAAAATTATTGCTTGTGCCAGTAGAACATTGTCTGATTCTGAAAAAAAATATAGTCAGATTTCAAAAGAGGCTCTTGCAATTATGTTTGGTGTTCGTAAATTTCATCAGTACCTGTATGGTAGAAACTTTACATTGCTAACTGATGCCAAACCTTTAGTTTCTATTTTTGATCCTAAAAAAGGGATTCCAATTACAACTGCTAATCGATAGCAAAGATACGCAATATAACTAGCTGGTTATCATTTTGAAATTAAATATATTAATACCAATCAAAATTGCAAGGCAGACTTTTTGTCACGATTTCCTCTAGAATTGTCATTAAATCATAATGAAGGTGAACAATTTGGATACATAAATTCGGTGGAGGAAGAATTTCTCTTATTTGCGTAAAATCAATCAGAGCTGCTATTCAATCTGATCCTATTTTGAGTAAAATTTATAGATTTGTCATGTTTGGATGGCCAAACAAAATTGAGAATCAAGATATATCATCTTATTTTAAATTGCGTAATGAAATATTACTAGATCACGGGTGCTTGCTTTGGGGATATAAAGTTATTATTCCTATTAAATTTAAAAAAATTATTAGAGAATTGTTTATATAAACAACAAAATAGCAAGCTTCTCTTCGAGTTATATGCAACTGTCCTTGAACCTAAGATAAGTTATAAAAAGTAATAAAATATAAATATTAGTAGTCATCTATCATCACTCATACCTGGAAGTAGTAGTAGTTATGGTGCCAAATCCATTAACGGCTTGTCAACATTTTGTTGGGTACTGAAAGAAACATTGCACTATTTTTCCTTTTTCATCATAATATAATCAAAGGTAATCAACATACCAGTCTACATACTTCGCTAGTAACTCTATCTCTTTCTCCAAAACTGGAAGAGGCTTGCCATCAATTGGTGCAGTGCTAGAAAAAATACACTTTAATTATAAGATTTAAAATTCTAATTCAAAATAATAGATTCGTTTGGTACTTACCTGTATTTATTCAATTTTTTCTCTTTCCATCTTTTCTGTACAATCATTGAACGTTTGGTCCTAAGCTTATGACGACGAGATAGCGCAAGTCTTGTTTTTGGCATTTTTCACGGAATTCTTTGATGATCTACATCTGCAATCATTACAAATTCACAAAGACACCAAGTAGTAAATTATGCTTTGAAGAATTGTTTTCTTACAATGATGGTATTAATGACATTGGTAGAATGTAATATGAATGGTAGATTATTTTATCTGGAGAAGAAGTATCACTGTTTATCCGTCAGAGGAAGTGATGCAGCCGATAGAAGGCAACTACCGAACAATGAAATTAATATTTTAACGTTTGGAGAAAATACAGTTATTAAAGATACCAAGGCGCTAAAATCACTTACTTTTTACTCTTGTATAATACACATATTTTCTCTTCTGATAATATCTTTTAAAACCTATATTTAAAATAATGTCTTGCGTGAATATGGGGAAGTTTAAAGCAAAAATAGCATATTTTTATATGGACCACACTTTTCATGGCTTGCCTTCTTATAGCAAATTAATAATTCTCCTCAACAGAATATAATCGACTATTGTATATACACCTCAAAGTAGTGATTGCTATAATAAACATCAAGCGGTGTAGAATCTTTTTCTAACCAACAAGTTCCTTGTTTTAACTTATCAGGTATTAACTAAGTAACGTTTATGTTCTACAACGTTCACGTTTTAATAATGGGATTGCTCATAAAATAAATAAGAGTAATAATGGCAATGGCATTGACTATACAGGATGTCCAAGCACTCTGCCCACGGAGCATTGCTTCCTAATAAATAAAGATATTAAAACGCGTTTTCACTTTCCTCTATTTTTAAAAACAATTTTTCTTATATACAGTGTGTTCATTTTTCGGTAGGATACCATAGTTGCATTTTTAAAAATAAAACACCCTATATTTCCTTTACATATAATTATATCATGCTGATATACAACAAACCGACAAATATAATTACTCCATATTCTAATCGCATTATAAATAATAAGCGAAACTCTAGATATAACTACTAATGTATAATTAATAGAATAAGAAACTAACAAATAGAAAATAAGTAACTAGGAATTCGTAACTAAATAGAGATAACTGTAAATTAGCGACGAAACTATAAAAGGGACCCACGCTAACACAAAACGTTAGAGTTTCGAGTACTCTTGTATCTAATTATTATCTTTGTAATTTTGATTTAAAATAAATTGTTTTTTTTATAATCAGTTCAAACGGTTGAACTTAATTGGCGCTGCGAACAGGATAGTCAAACGGGAATAAAACCGGTGTATTTCAATACTTTGTTGACTAAAGAACTGTAGTGAGTTAAAGTGTAAGCATCACCTCAACGGCATCGAGACCGGAAGGACTTCACCTACCCCGAAGGACTTCAACCACGTCAAAGAGCAGAGGCGCTGAACGACTCCAACAGATCGACATCGAGAACCGAATGTATCTACAAGCTGTACTCCTGTAAGTCCTATTTTTATACCTTGTAACCTTATATAGAGTATACAGTGTTTTATTCACAACCCATGTGCGAATTCCGCGATAGATCTCCTTTGCGGTTTAATAACGTGGAAAACTTTGAAATTGAGAACGAAAACTTGTCAGGTTTAGACGAACGCAAAAATAAAAACGTCATCATGTCAACAAATTTCAGCGAGTTAAATTTAGCTAAAGACACCATACCCACCTATGAAGGCGGTTCCCAAAATTTGTCGTACTACATCCGACAATGCGAAAAGTTCATAGAATCATATAGGGACGTAACCAAGGGCAATAAAAACGGGTCTTATAATAAGCTAGTGTTAGAATTGTGTACCTCTAAATTATCGGGTGCGGCACGTGAAACTCTAATTATTTCCAATTGTAATACGTGGCCTGCTATAAAGGTGGCATTGATAAATCGATTTGGTGACCAGCGAAACGAAACTTTATTAGAAAATGATCTCATAACCAGTTTCCAAAACTATTACGTCTATTACGAGAAATTGAAATCAAAACTCCAACACCTATTGGAACACGTAACCCTTAGAGAAGCAGACATAGCGGTTAGCAGTTACAAAAAAACAATGTACCAACAACGCGCGGTAAACACATTTTGCGCCGGGTTACTAGAACCATATAGGTCATACCTCGGTAACAAATCGGCAGGTTCTTTAGAAATTATGATAACCAACAACAACAAATAAATTTCCTCAATTTTATGAGACATAGACAACCTAGACCCCAAAAACCGCCACAACTTCACCAAACAGCTTGCCCCAGACCACAATTCCAAAGCTCTTCGTTTAATAAAAATCCACAGCGATTCCACCAACAGAATTTCTCTCAAGATATACCCCCGAGACCTTTCAGTACCCAATATCAACCTTTTAGACAAACAGGACGCTCAGACTATCAACCGTTCCCCAGAGGACCTATAAATATTCAATCTAAACAAATTCAAAGACATTACCCCACAAATTCGCAAGTATTTGGAAGAAACCCAGAACCAAAACCTACCCCCATGTCCATCTGTACCAGGAATACGGCAAGACCCTTCAACAATTATAATCGTATCGGAAATCGACACCACGACCAAGCACAGCCCTCCGCGTCAGGGAACTCCGGCCCCGATGAATTATATAACATAGAAACACCACTTCCCACGGACGACGACCAGTACGAATACCAAGTAGACGAAAGCTTCAGTCAAGAGGAATACTACAGAGAGGAGAACGTTAACTTATGCGAAAATTTTCCAATACCAGCCTCGACAGAACACACATCGACTTAAACGCCATCCTCAGCAAACCGAAATTGCCATTTATATCAATCCCAGAATATAACCTCAAGATCCTGATAGATTCTGGAGCATCGAACTCCATAATGAACCCCGAAACAGCTCAGACACATTTCAAAACCCATTTATTTCACGAACCATTCTCTATACAAAGTCTAAACCAGATCGTTACAGCGGACAATAATGTCTCATACCCCCTGCTAAAACACTACGGAATCAACGAAAATATAAAATTCCATCTATTTCAATGGCATAAACGATTTGACGCCTTGTTAGGCAGCGACGATTTCATGCGTTTAGGCGCAAAAATAGACTATCACAACAGATTATTAGAAATAGCAAATGTCAAAATACCGCTATACTTCGAGCTGAACCCCCGAAACTTTAAACCATTTAACCAAAAAACGCGTAACTACATTCGAGTACCCGTCAATATAAACGATGGAGAAGTAGTTTTCCCGCATACAAAAATCGGTGACTCATTCATAGCGGAATCAATTGCGAACGCTAAAGATAGGTATTGCATTTTCCCCTACGAGAGCGAAGTAGATGTAGAAATAAACTTCAAGGAACAAATTGAGGTAGAACCACTAATTGATTATAACATCGGCAGAAACAGCGACAGACCCCGGAAAAAAATGGACATCACAAATCTAATTCGGACAGACCACCTCAATCTAGAAGAACGAGCGGAAATAATTAGCTTATGTAGAAAATACAGAGACGTCTTCTACCTATCCTTTACTAACGCGGTAAAGCACACAGTAAGGACTACCGACGAAAATCCAGTCTTCTCGAAGTCATTTCGTTACCCGTACCACTTGAAAACGGAAATTCAAAGAGAAATAGAAAAACTTCTGAATAATAAGATCATCAGACCGAGTATTTCGCCATACAGCTCCCCCGTCTGGATTGTGCCGAAGAAACAAGACGCTAGCGGCAACAAAAAATGGAGGCTAGTAATAGATTACCGGAAACTAAACGACAAAACGATCGAAGACAAATACCCCCTGCCGCGTATCGAGGAAATCTTAGAAAATCTAGGAAAATGTACCTACTTTACAACCATGGACTTAACGCAAGGCTTTCATCAAGTTGAAATGTCACAAGAGTCAATTGAAAAAACGGTCTTCTCAGTGAACAACGGCCACTACGAGTACGTAAGGATGCCGTTCGGGCTGAAGAACGCACCCAGCACCTTCCAGAGGGTAATGGACAACGTCCTCAGAGAACACCTGAACAAGTGCTGCTTCGTTTACATGGACGACGTGGTGGTATTTTCAAAATCACTACAAGAACACGCCAACCACTTAAAACTAATACTTCAGAAATTCAGAGACTATAATCTAAAAGTACAATTGGACAAACCGGAGTTCCTCAGGAAGGAGGTTACTTTCTTAGGACACGCCATTACCCCTGAAGGAGTAAAACCAAACCCGACGAAAATCAAGGCCATACAAGAATACCCGCTACCCACTACTCCAAAGGAAATAAAAGCGTTTATAGGTTTGGTAGGGTTCTATCGAAAGTTTATACAAAACTTTTCAAAAATAACATACCCATTGACTAAATGCCTAAAGAAAGGCACAAAAATTGACACGTCCAACCAAGAATACTTAGAAGCATTCGCAAAATGTAAAGAACTCATAACCAATTCGCCCGTACTAGCATACCCGGACTTCCAAAAAATGTTCTACCTTACCACCGACGCCTCAAACGCGGCCGTAGGAAGCGTTCTATCGCAAAACTCGAGGCCCATCGCATTCTACTCGAGGACTCTGAACACCGCGGAGAAGAATTACTCCACTATCGAGAAAAAACTACTATCCATAGTCGAAGCCACAAAACATTTCAGACCCTATTTATACGGAAAAAGATTCGTAATCGAAACCGACCACAACCCCTCGTGTGGTTATTCTCTATAAAAGATACAAACTCCAGGCGCACCAAATGGAGACTGAAATTAGAGGAATATGACTACCAAATACAATACAAAAAGGGAAAAGACAACGTCGCAGCCGACGCCCTTTCTAGAATAACGATAAACAATATTGAAGACACAGACACCCGACCAGAAGAAGAAGACGACCTGGACTTACTATCCATTCTACCCAACGTCGACGTAGAAGAAATGCTAAGCACAACGGATGCAGACCAAGTGCTCCGGACCATCGACACCGAACAAGAAGGGATCACAGAAGCCACCAAAGACGACACCGCGAATACACAGCACACCGCCTTCGAAGACCCCATCTTCACCATACCCATAGCGGAGAAACCCATTAACCCTTTTAATAACAGGTTAATTGTCCGAACCGGAGACGAAAGCAATATAACGCATACGAAACCCTTCAAGAAGAACCATTACATACTAGCCCTACGCAACGGAAGCGAAGAATCGGACCTAGACAAGCTCTTGAAAGAGGCGATCAACCCCAAGAACCTCTACGGAGTTTACTTCATAGACAAACAGCTCGAGGGAATCTTTACCACAACCTGCCAACGACTATTCAACACCAATGTCAAAGTCATTAAATGCAACCTCTTGGCAAAAGACGAAGCCATTGAAGACTACCACAAAAAAAACCACAATGGAATAAATGAAACTTATAACCAACTAAAATTAAAATTCTACTGGCCTAACATGAAAGAGAAAATAAATAAAATCATAAACGAATGCGGAACCTGCCTGGTAAGCAAATATGACAGGAATCCGTATCGACCGCCCTACGCCGGACCGCTCCTCGCGAAAAGACCCTTCAACGTCATACACATGGACGTCTTCAGCTTTGACAACGAAAAATTCCTCACCATTATGGATTTGTTCTCAAGATACACTCAAGCCTACCACCTTAAAGACGCTACCGCCCTAACGATCCTAAACAAGTTAAGACATTTTTTCTCGCACCACAACTACCCAGAGAAAATTGTATGCGACGAAGGAAAAGAATTTAAGAACAGAACAGTCCAAGAGTATTTTGATATGTTCAAGATCAACCTGCACTACACGACGAACTACAATCCTTCCTCGAACTCCCCCATCGAGAGAACCCACTCGACCCTCTTAGAAATATTAAGAACGCTAAAACAAACAAACAAGAACGACTCCGCGAAAGACCTAATGACCGCGGCCGTCCTAAATCACAACCAATCGGTACATTCGACCACGGGATACACGCCCTTTACTTTGTTATACGGCCCCTACGAAGATCTCAATGCTCACTCATTAGACCTCGACAAAGTCATATATGAGAATTACAATCAAAAACGCAAAAACGAGATTCTCCCCTTTTACGAACACTTATACCAAAAACAATTAACGAAAGGTAGAGAAAGATTAGAGAAACTTAATAAAGACAAACAACCTGTAGAAATAAACGAACCAATAGCCTACTTCACACGGCAAAAGGTTAGAAAACCGACCCCTATTACGACAAAGTAAACATAATCTCCATAGACAACGACAAAATAACGGGAACACGCGAAAACTCTAAAAGACTAACTAATATACACACTAGAAAATAAAAACGACTAAAAAGACAATCTCCTTACAGACTGACCCTCCTGGGCCTCAACCCGGGCCTTCGAATCCAAAACTTCGATAGCCACGGATACTTCCTCGAGCGCTTAGGCAACGCTAAGATGAAGAGTCATTACCATAAATTTTATTTTTACCTTAATATTAGCGAAATAGATTTAAGTTATTACAAATTACTAACAAACGTAGCTATAGTAGAACAAAAGACCTTAAGTCAGAATAACGAAGCATTAATTAAAATCTTAAAACAAAACTGCCTAATGATCGAAGATCATTTAGCAAAATACAATCTAAGACATACACGCTCACTTTTTAACGAACTAGGTACCGCGATCAAATTCATTACCGGAAACCCAGACAACAACGACCTATTAGAAATCAACAAAAACCTAGAACTACTATTCAAAAATCAAGACAACATCGTCAAACAAATAAACAAATATAGTTCATTCGCTAGTCACATAACCGATCGATACTCAAACGACATCTCAATTATCGAAAAGAACATAAACGCGTCCATGCAGGCTGTGAACGGTTTAGAGGACACAATAAACACGCAACTAACAATTCAGTTCAATAATTACATAAGCTCAAGACTGTTGGAAGTATTACGAAAAATCGAACGTATGATCTCTTTAGCCTCAATAAGCCTAATAGACGCAGAAATGATAACCAATTCAGAACTCAACGAGATTTTAAACCATTTAACAATCATTTACAAAAATCAGAACTTATTGCTTCCGATCCAAAAGACACGTTCTCAATCTTAGAATTTTCTAAAATACAAATCGCGTCAATAAGCAAAATCATAACATGTATACTGTATATACCCATATTAAAACCTTCCGGATACCAATACACCAGAGTATACCCTATACCTAGTATCGAAACGAAAATCCTTATTCCCCCGCAACCTATAATCTGTACAACGCTAAAGCAGAGCTGTGGACAGAAGAAAGGTGCAAGAGACAAAACGAACAAACAATTTGCATAAAAGATGCCCGAGTCGACAAGTGCGCGCTGTTCCGCAACACTAGTGAGTGCTCATTCGCCCTAGTAGACAACTATGATGTGCATACGCAACTAGAAGACGGGAAAATAATAGTGTCATGTAAACAAAACATACCGATAACTGAAGAGTGTAACAACAAAATTAATACCGTGAATATAAAAAATAGTGCCATAATTTCATCAAATAGTGACTGCAAAGTGTTAATCGGCGAAACCACATACGAGAACGCGTACAACAACATCACCTTCGAGAACGACTTCAAACCCCTAACGTACGAAACGAAGAAAACGGTCGCCCTACAATCCCAACACCTGGAAGACATCCACAAATTAAAAGAAGAAGCCCAAGAACTAAACAATGGTCTACCCGAAATACATCCCGCAACGCTTTATGGTACGCAAAAATATACAAGCCGGAAAACTCAAAGGTCAAATCCAACCCGGTCGACCTACAGGAAACCAAAACCATCACCCTAGAAGAAGATGCCCAGAACGAGGGCGTTCTGGGCGTTCATGCTGATATACAACAAACCGACAAATATAATTACTCTTTATTCTAATCGCATTATAAATAATAAGCGAAACTCTAGATATAACTACTAATGTATAATTAATAGAATAAGAAACTAACAAATAGAAAATAAGTAACTAGGAATTCGTAACCAAATAGAGATAACTGTAAATTAGCGACGAAACTATAAAAGGGACCCACGCCAGCACAAAACGTCAGAGTTTCGTATTGGCTTTGGGCTAGCGATTACTTTCGAGTACTCTTGTATCTAATTATTATCTTTGTAATTTTGATTTAAAATAAATTGTTTTTTTTTTTTATAATCAGTTCAAACGGTTGAACTTAATTATATTTGCATTATACTCCAAAAAATAACACAATTTTGAAATACTTATTATGGGTCTATTTTTAATAGTTTTCGAGTTGCCCGTCGCTTTATAAGCAAAAAGGCCCATTTTCAAAAAATCATTAATAACTCGTCAGCCAAAATTAGAGTTTGAACTGAGTACCAAGAATTTTGAAATATGGTCTGGTTAATGATGGCTTCGTCTTATTCGATCAACATCATTTTATTATACCGGTGGCTCGAAAACGCAAAATTATGATTTTCTACATTTTTTCAAATGAGATATTATGACATGTTCAAATAACCTCTTTAATGGGCTCTAATAATAACTCTGCTTGTTAGGGTCTGACGTCAAAGATACTCGTAATAGAAATTTTTGAAATTTGGGAAATAATTTGAAATAATAATTCATTTTAGTTTTCAACAAAAAAGATGAGAAAACTGACACTTTGACATACGCCTACTTGATCTAGGATCATTTTCGAAGCAAAGTATTACAAAATAATATTGTGTTACTTTTAGAGTATAATCCAAATATGCAATCAAATATAGGGTGTTCTATTTTAAAAAAATGCAACTCTGGTATGCTATCGAAAAATCTACACGCTGTATATGAAAAAATACTTTCTAAAAATAGCGAAAGTGATATCTATCACCCAAAAAATACCGCGTGTTGAAATCTTTATTTATAAGGGATCAATGTTCTGTGGACAGAACGCTGGGATACCCTGTAAAATTGTAGTAATGGTTATAGAAGATTACGTCATCTGCAGAGTGCTCAATGTGTTTGTTTAGTGTAAACATAATAGTATATTAAAGGACTAGTTTCAAAAGACGTACTTTATAAAACGAGTACAGATTCGCAAACAGGCCGCAAAGTGGCGAGTTTTCAAATGTACGAGTTGCTAAAATGGCTTCTGAAACAAATTCTGTATACTATTTTTTCTACTTTCGGCTTCTCAGATTGATTTTAAAATAAAAATTTTGCGGGTTTTTCAATTTAAGGAAATTTTGAAGTATAATTGCTAGGGTGGCAATATTTTCATTAAATTTTGGTTTAAATGCTAGTTTAAGTTTAATTAGTACATTTATCATACGTTTAACTTTTAAAAAGTAGGTAAAAGTAAATATAAGCAGATAAATAAATCTACTGTGCATTAATTACGATTTAAATTAACGCACGCCAAGCGTAACGACAGCTTTGACGTTTAATATCAAATCAACCAGCGCACATACGGCTATTTGAACAATCTACGCGGCCAAAATTATTTAATGTTCTACATCTATTCTAAACGATATATTCTAATAAAAGAATGTGTTTTTTTCATTTAAAATAAGGATTTATTATATAAAATAATTGCAATACATAATATACATTATTCAAAACTAATAAGCTAATTTTCATTCTCATCGCTCTCTGAAAAATCATCAGTAACATTCGGCTTCGCAGGCATAAGTAGTGCAATTGTTTCCGGCATAAAACTGTTTATATATTTTTTTTTAATTTTTGCACTCCTCATGCTACTTATGAGAGGGTCTGATGTAAGGAGTAGCCGATTAAGAATATCTCTGTTGCAATTTTCCCTAGAGAATTTTCGCGCGAAGTCTTGACGATATGACCTAAAATGGTTATTACGCACTTCTGCGGCCTCTTCCGAAAACTGTCCGATCGTCAATAAGGCACTTTTTATAATAACTGCTTCATGGATTAGTATCTTGTGCATTGTTGGGGTCATTGGATGCCAAGGGTATAAACGAGCAGTATCTAGAGCATATTTGTCGTATTTTCCCGAATCAATTATGTGACCACTAGAAATAGTTTCTAAAATGACCTTTAATCGGTATATTAATTCATAACTAATTCCTGTTATATCAGAAGGCAATTTCGGGTTTTTAAAAAATCTCGTACTGGTATTACCATCATTGGTGTCGCCAAAATTTGCTTTTGGTATATCGACCAGTAAACCAGTTTCTATGCGGAATCTTTTCTGGATTTCGAGTTTTCTTTCCTGTTCAATATTTTCTCTTTTTCTGTCTTCCTCTCTTTATATTTCTTTACTGGCAACTTATAAGCCAAATTGATAATGCTTTCAAAAGTCTAATTCTTGCATGCAGAACTGAAAGCCCGAACTCGATAGCCTCAGTATTTATTATTTCTTTGTAATCATCAACTTTGTTGAAGTCCTGTGATGTTGCACCACTGATATAGCATCGACTTGTAGATTTCGTGCCAGTCGCAGCGTTGCAGACCTTTCCGTCTATCATTGTCATTATAAATACATGAGCAACTGAGAACTTGTTCACATGTAAGTCAACTTCTGAGATGTTGAGTGATTTTGCAGAATTTTTTACATAATCAATTTTATTTTCAGTGATGTCAGTATTTTCTTTGACAAAACGAAATCTCATTGGACGGCAATATCGGGGAGAAGAAGGTGTTGGGTTCCCATATTAATTTTTCATTTTGCTGCCAGATACTAGTCGTAGAGGGACGAAGCAACTTTGAAATATGTTGGCATTCGAGTCGGTATCATTTACAAATTTCTGTTTGAATTGAGATTGCTGTGAGCCATCACATCCCCATTTAGAAATTAACCTCAAGCTTTCTCGTTCTTCCTTTTTTAATGTTATTAAAACTTCTTCTAGAAAGATAGATAAACGCTTAACTGTATGGTCAACCAAATGTTGTAAATCAGTTTTAGCGTAAGTTCTAGTTACTCTGCAAGATTTTGGGGGCGGATAGTATTCTTATTTAGCTTTTTGTAACAAAGTATAACAAGGGAAGAACTTTTTGTTGGTATTTCTTATGATTTCATATTATCGACGAGTTAAATCGGCTTCTATAAACATTGATAAAGCTTGTGTTGGCGTTAGTGAACAACCTTTTTCACTTTCTGATTTAAAAAAAGCCTTTTTATATTTTTTTGCAAGTGTTGGTGTACTGGTGATTTCTTTGAGTACTTCAGAAGCACCTCGTTTTCCAGCTTTCCGCAATTCTACCTGAGCAGCGTGAATGATTAAGTATTTTTCCAAAGTAGACCGTACTTCTTCAGTTTTCCTCCTCTTAGTTCTATCACTCGAATCTTTAAATAACTTAGATGGTCGACCTGGCCGATTTTATGCAACAACGGGTATTTCAAACGTTCCTTCTAGCCATGATTGATTGTTTTTGAGGAAGATGTTTTCCTTCTTATGAACTCTTAACCACCTTTGCTTTATTTGCGATTTGAAGTGTGTAAAATTACGTTTCAAACGTGGTCTTCTGTGTAAGTTTCACCCGTCAGTAATTGATCTTTTAATAAATTTAATTTATCCTCCATATTAGGCAAATTAAAGCTCTGCACTCGATCAAACAAGTATCTACGGGCAATCCTCACTCCTGAGGTACCTTGTGAACCTAAAATGAAACTATTATTTTTAGAATGTTAGTAAAACAAAAACAAAATTTTTCGGCAGATTATTAGAAAAATTTTAAAGTACCAAAACACTACTCATCCGCACCTATCCGCGGTAACGGTATTGATTTATCATTACTCAAAGCTTTAAACTATCGATTGCATTGAAATTTATAATAAGATTTACCTTGATTGTATAACAAAACGACTATTTACAAACGAAATTTGAAATCTTTTCTCTCCTTAAAATGCAATACCTTTAAGTTGCTATATCTTACCTTTATCACGATAAAAAAACTAAAAGCATAATATAATAACTCATTATTATTTGTTGTATCAGGATTCATCACAAATACTTCTAAAATTAACGTAGAATAATAAATATTTCACTACAAAGTTAACTATTTAACACGAACGTCAAAAATTGACATATCCACCAAGTAACACGATCGAATTCCGACTAAAAGTTAACGCGTATACCTGTGCGGATGCAAAGCAGGAAAGGAAGTGTATTGTTCTCTAGGTCGGGTAGTAGTTGTTTTTATTAGATTTTGCACTTTAATTATTTGACTTTTGGCCGCGTATATTGTTCAAATACCTATGGAACGCCGTTTTGGACAAAATTGGTATAACTATCAAATGATATTTTTATTCATGCATAATAAATAACAAACAAATTTACTAGAGTGTCAACATAACAGGTACTAAAATATTATAGTTCAAAAATAAAATATTCAAAATAATAAACTCAAATACAATTATTCGAATACAAATTCAATTCATGACAATTTTACATTCAAGAACGATTCTTATAATACTGTTAACTTTAAAAATTAAATTAAAAAAAGTCGATGTAACAAATTGAAACTATTTCAAAAATAATTAAACGTAGAGAGTTTCTGTGATGTGTCATTTTATGAGTTTTAAATAATATTGTATGTAAAATTTTACAGAACTTAAAACGTAAATTCAATATTTTTACAGTCGCATTTTGTTTATGGTGTTAATATTATTCCATCATTGATTGCAATGTCGAAAATTATGATTTTGAAAAGTTAAAGAGTTGTAAACTTTTAATCATTTACGAAAAAAGTATTGAAAATTTTAAAATATTTTTATATAACAGGTTAGAAATAATCTGGAGTTATCAAATCAAATGTTACAAGTTTTAATGTTCCAAAAAATGACAAGTCAAAAATTTTCTAATGTCATAAAAATTAAACGGTCATTTATTACAAACTGTTATACAAATACAATCCCATAATTGCGATAAAAAATTGAAAATCAAAGGTTTTAAACATTAAAAAAATTCATATATAAATAGTTGAGATTTTTAATCATTCACAGAACAAGTGTTAAAAAATTTAAGTATTTTTATATAACAGGTTAGAAATAATCGAGGTCTATAAATCCAAATGATACAAGTTTCTATGTTCTAAAAAACGACAGGTCAAAAGTTTTCAACTGTCATAAAAATTGAACAGTCATTTATTTCTAACTGTTACAGCAACACAAGAAGAAGAATCCCAAAATTACGAAATTACAATAGTTGAAAGTCAAACATTCTAAACTTTAAAAATACTCATGTTCAAATAATTGAGATTGCAATTTTATGATAGGTGAAAAATTATCAACAGTCATAAAAATTAAGCAATCATTTATATCAAATTATTCTGTAACGAGAATAAGCGAAATCTAAATATTATAAACTTCTAAAAGTTCAGAGTTATAATTTTTACTTTGAATAAATATTAATGTTTAAATAATTAATGTTGCATTTTTATGACAGGTCAAAAATTATCAACTGTTATAAAAATGGAAGTCATTAGTTACAGACTGTCATAGAAATTGCGAGTCCCTCTGGCGGCGAGTAGCCGGTATTATACTTAAGTAGCGTAGTCGCGCGAATCGCGGCGCTGTGAAAAGGAGGTTATGTTTTGGTTTTGTGTAAACTTATAAAAACATTTAAGGGTAAGTACTTGCATTTTATTGTAATGGTTTCACTTGTGTTATTATTGTACATCGCAATTGTTTGTTCTATGGTTTGTTGTTAGTGGGGCTAAAAGGTTGGGTTCACAAAGCATAATACTGCAGGTTTTTTCTAGTATAACTTTCTTTCACCAAATAAACTGGGGCATACATTGCATATAGAACCATTCAAACGTTATTTATACTAGAAAAGGTACTGCACTAATACAAGTTCAATTGGTTAGTCGGTTAGTTAGATATTACTTTATCCCAGGACTTTTAGCCCCAAAATTTTCAAAATTGTTTAATTATGTCTGTTTTAAATATTTGTGAGTACATATTGCATTAGGAACTGTAAATTATTATCTGTTGTAGTAATATGGCAGTTAATTTGGTAAAAAGAAGGATAAGGTTGCATTTGCGAGAAGTTGGGCGATTAGTTCATTCAGGCAATTACAGCTGTTTACCAATATTATATGAATGTGAACGTAATATGGAAAGAATTAGAGCTAGATTAGATGAAGATACGTACAGAGGAATTCAAGTTTGTATAAATGAGCTGAAGAATATCTGTGATGCAAATAGTACTACATTAAATTCTGATGAATCCTATTTTGCACAAACTGAAAGGAGTGGTAATTTTTAGAAATGTGTTGATTAATAATTTTTATACTGTTTCATTATAGCAAGTGGGCGCCCACGATTTAATATAACCGTTGACCAACTGAAAATGCTGTATCAGCAGGGTTATTCTGCTACAAAAATGGCAAAGCATTTTAAATGCAGCACCAAAACTGTATATAGGCATTGCTATAAAAATGGATTGTTTTTAAAAGAGATATTCTCAGATCAGTAGAGAAGATTTATATAATGTGGTACAAGCATTGCAAGAAAGATGTCCCAATGCAGGAGCAGTTGTAAGTTGAATATTAGGTTATTATTTTTCATTTTTAAATTACCATTCTTCTAGTAAGAGTTGTGTTTTATTTTAAATGGAAATTTAAATAATATTAAATGCCATTCTTTTGAGGTATCAGTTATTATGAATTTTGACAGGGGTAGAAGCCATCATTCATGCTTCAAAAAAAATTAGTTATTGTATTTAGCTTAGCTGCATTTGGAAAATCTTTACAACTTTGCCATTTTCTCATAGCATTGTTTTTTTTGTTGACATTTTGCTTAATTTTTTTGTAGATGATGGATGGTTACTTAAAGGCAGAAGGAGTCTATGTTCAAAGACGCAGGATAAGGAAAACTTTAAACGATGTTAATCCGATGGGTGTGGCTAAGCGTTGGAGCCAAACTATAAACGTAGAGTCTACAAAGTTCCAACTCCAAATTCATTATGGCATATGGATGCACATATGAAACTTTCTAGGTAAGTAACTTAGTAGCAGATAACAATTACGTTTGGAATCCATAATTGAAAGTTGTTACATTTTCCTGCAATAATAATTAATGGTTTTCATTTACTATAAATATTAATCTATGATTTATATAATTATCTTTGTTTTTCTATTAATTTATATTTTTACAGATGGGGTTTTGTGACACACGGCTGTATAGATGGATACTCACGTACAATAATTTATTTATCCTGTGAAACAAATATAACAGCAAACACAGTTTTAAATTTATTTGTTCCTGCAATTAATAAATATGGCTTACCTTCGAGAGTTCGGTCCGACCATGGTTTTGAGAACTATTTTGTCGCAGTTCTAATGAATTCAATTAGAGGAGTTCGCAGAGGAAGTCATATTACAGGCAAATCAGTTCATAACCAAAGGATAGAAAGATTGTGGAGGGATGTTTTCATTCAGGTTGTTGATACATATTATAAAACTTTTTATAACATGGAAAAAGAAGGCATTTTAAATCCAGAAGATTTACTTCACCGTTATATCCTACATTTATTGTACTGCCCAATAATAAATAAACATTTAGAAGAATTCAAAAGGGCTTGGAATTACCATAAAATTCGCACTGAAGGAAACAGGTCTCCAAAAGAATTATGGATCAATGGATTTTTACACAATATAAATTCGACCTATACTGCAATAACTGAATTAACCAGTAATCATTTTGTTAATATGCACCAACGATTACAAGCGGTTTATGGACAGCGTTATGGATTGCAGATTACTCCATTAGCAGAAGATATAAATAACATGCAAAATAATGTAGAAATAACCAATGAACAAGAAAATCATATTAGTGGTTTATTTAGTCGAAATGATTTATCGGATACTGATAAATTCATTTTAGGCGTAGAACATCTTTCAGGACATAATTAATGTATCTCACGTGGATGCAGCATTGTATGTTTCTTTACATTCTAGGGTTATATGAAATTTGTTATAATTTAATTTTTTTCGTTCGATATGTAAGTAGATTCTAATAAATAGTGTTTTCATTAGATTGTAAATTCACTTAAGGGCGGGATACTACCTTTCACCAATTTAGAATCCGTAAAAGCAAAATCGGTTTATTCACATGACAGTATGTAAAGTATAACTTGTAAGGGGTGCATTGCTCACAGAAATTCTCACGTGACCAGTCCTTTACACTCTGCGACTAGAAAAACCAGCGCATTAATATTGGTAGTTCTAATTTGTTCAAGTTGAAAGGGACTGCTAGTAGACAGTTTTATCTTATCATAGTCAACCAGAGCTGGAAATGGTAAAATTGTCTCTAGCTTGTGACTGTTTATGACTAAACTAAACTATGTAGTGTTCTAAAATTCAATTTTTAGAAAAAAGCTTTATTGTACTGACATATAACAACAAAAATAAAACTAAACTAATAGTTAAAAAACAATGCAAATTTACTTTAAGTTAATTAAGAACAGTCTAGATGAACTAAAGTTGTGTATACTGATATGAATATTCAGATCCGAGGTAAATATTCAAATTACGTTTAAATTCTTGATAGGTGTTGTAACAAATCGATAATTCCAATGTATTACTACACGTATGGCTGATAGGTCTTATCATTAGCCCTGAAATGGTTGTAAATGTAATGATGATTTCATCTGGTAAAGTATAAGATCCCGTTATAAAAAATACTAGTTGCTGTAAAGCGTCACATGACAATGACCTTATGTACATATGGAGGTAATATAAAATATTTTGTTCCTCATTAGTTAGGTCTGCTTTAAAAGGCCTTATAATTTCAATCACTTTTTCCGGTGTTAATTTCTGGTAAGATAGTAGTTTTTTCACTATCTTCAAATTTAACTTACTCCAAAATATCTCATACCGTAAGGGATGAATCCCTTTCCTAATTTCATCTATTAAATTGGTTGGTTTTACGATCAAATTTTCCTTCGCAATTGATAAAATTTGTTCACAAAATTCGGTGGGAGAAGGGTTTTCGTACAATTTATAACAGGTAAAAATGATATCAAATCATTCCTTTCGATCTTATCCAATTGATTAAAATCATTTAAACCTTTTTTTAAAAAATTCGCTTCATGAACTGTCACATATTTTAAAAAATCATCTAACAGAATTTCATCAGATATGATTGCATCAGCATTTCCCAGTTTTAATAAAAATGATTTGGAAAACCTAATTGGCAGACTTCTAGTTAGACATACACAATGGTCAAGAATTGTACCAATAGTGACGTATTTTTGCAATTCCCTACGCTGTCTGTGTAATGGCAAAAATGGTATTAATACATTCTCCCCAGCAAAATAAGATTCTTCTATTTTGCTGAAGAAGATGGTATATACTTCTTTAGTAAGCCCTCCACAATCTGCTCCAGTTTCATGCTCAAATATAATTTGTGGACGTTGTGTGGGTAGGTTTTCGTCTTTATAATGTTCAAACATTTCCTGAACAACATTATCTCGATTAAATAGTAGTGTCGGCATAGTGTCTTCATTTGAAATTATTGGTATACCTAAAATCAAACCTGGGATCAGTTGCAGTATAAACTATCATATTGATTATAAAAGACATGATGCTTTAGAAATGTTTGTCCTTTTATGGCTTTTATAATCAAAAATAAAAAGGAATTATGAAAGTCAGGATAGATGCATTGGGATCTGCGTCGTTTATTTAACAGCGCATGTACTTTAGAGATACTTATACACGAGCATCATATTTTCATAATTGTTAACGTCGAGAGTTGGGTTTTAAACGATCAAGAGCGAATTGAAAAGAAGCAACTCGAAGAAACGTTAAGATTTTAACGGTTCAACGACCACCAGTTCCATTAATAATTTTCAGTTTCATAAAACAATACAAAAATTACATAGTGACTGCAATCTACTTTATGTTGTCAGCTTGTGTATACATACAGGATGTATTTTCAACATTTTATTAAAACTTACCAATATCGTCTGTGTCTATCTCTTCATCAGAACTAAGAATTACGTTGCCCACTGTTACTGTTGTACCAGGTGTCGTACTTTGAATAGAAGCAGTTGCATCAACTCTAACACGTGAGGTTGAAGCAACATCAATCTGAGAACAAAAGCTTTGTTAACGAATCTAAGCACTACACCAACTTTTAAAGTTGTGGCCCCTATCAAGTGATAAAATGTGTAGGAATTTAATTAGTATTTGTATGATTTAAATCACGTCAATGATTCTACCCCAGCGTTTCTCAAACTATGGATTGCGACCCAAATGTTGGTCGCGTTAAAAATTATTTTTGTCCCGTATGAAGCTGTGCGAAATCCAGTTGTACTACAATTTCTAAAGCTTATAATTAATTTGGGTCGCGCGGTATTCAAACATAAAGATGTTGGCACGCTAGTCGAAAGTTTGAGAAACGCTGTTCTACTCTATGGGTTCATTACTGTTAATTAAAGATTTACCTCTAGTCACTGCTGACATTTCCAATAAGAAATACATGTGTTTATGCCATTGATCGACTTTGATTTTTGTAATTGAACACAGGGATAAAGTCGTGTCCGTTAATGAGCATGCCTGCGTTTATGTCATTAAATAAACGCGTTTAAATTTTTGATAAAATCTGTTTTTAATTATTTGAATTTTCTCTTCTTTCAATACAAAGTGAGCGATTCGTTGCAATAACAGTTATTTGTGTAATTAGTGCAACAGATATGCTTTTTGAACATGTTGCACACAACATTTTTCTACGATATAATTATTTTTGCATTTATTTAGAAATTTTATTTTAACGACAACATAAACATGATAAACTAAACTTTTATAGAACTAGTCTACTTTTTTTAAATTAATTTCAATTTTAATTTCGCAATTAGATTAATTTGTAATAATAATTGAAAAGTTTTCACTTCCAGTAAATGTTTGAATTTTGTTTTTAGTGAAGGTCTCAGGTTCTTCACTTAAAACAAAAAAAACAATATTCTCTACCTCATTTCTCTAGCTAACCATTCAATACCAGGCAAGTGATGCAACTTATTATTTAATGTAATCCACGAAACAGAATTTCTCTGGTAAGTTTGGTTGTTATTTGCTATCTGTAATCTGATCTAGGTATTTTTGCACTAGTGCAAAAAGTTAAACTTTGGTACGGTAGGATCGTAGAAAAAATTTTTTATTTTAAAGTATTTAAATATTGACATAAATCATGCATGATATTATTTCTATGTTCAATTTGGAGAAGTAGAAATGTATTAAGACATATACATATTGGGTGTAGAGCTAAAATGGAGTCAAACTTAATAGAGTACTTAAATAACGAATTAAATTGCATATGCAACTAGATGCAGATAATAAATTAATTTTGCTACATCCAAACTAGACAAAAACTATGTCTGATATTTGTTTTATTAACCATTCTTGTATAAAAATATTTGTTTTATTTTAATCACTTACGTTGTTGTATTGAATACGGCTATTTCCTCTGATATGAACATTTCTCCTCACTCTGGCATTGGCTGATCTTTCTGGAGTAATCGTTGCTATTAATGATAAAGTATAAAAAATAATACAATTTTAGTAGAAAATATTCTTACAATTTGTTTCTCTTTCCTCTCGCCTTGCAGGTACAATATTTGTAGTTGCTGAATCGGGTAAATCCCTATTTGGCATAATAATAAGGACCCCTTGGCCAGCTGCCTCCTTTAGTTGTTCAGCCGTTTGTATTGAATTTGCATCAAGTTTTATTATTCTTCTTTGTCTATTACAAATACAAAATTTAAAACCTGTCAATCGCAAAGGTGCTTCAGGAAAAATTGAACAAATGTACTCTTCCAATTCTGCCATTTGCCACTGCCTGTTAATTGCCACTTCTTCCTTTGCATACCCTGCAATACAAGACAAAATAAAAACACAGATACAAATTGTTTTAAAAAAGTATAAACCTACTAGATTAAACAGTATGAAGTGACATTTTCTATTTTAGTGTAGTGAATGCTACAGTGCAGTCACTGTCAAAAGTACACATTGATTCATAGATTAAATACATATATTTTAATAATTCATAAATTTCGATTCTGCGCTGTTAAGAAATGGTGAAACATGTAAATAATAGCGTCTAATAACTCGGTATTTCCCTAAAAATCTTATCCGTCCGACGAAAATTCGATTATGAGCAATGTATACTTTTGACAGTGAATGCACTCTAACAGGCATAATCATCAAACAAACATGACGTGATATATTATACTGTAAATGAGACTGGTCATAACCTTCTTACTTAAAATTAACACCTATGACTTTAAACCAGGATAATTAAAACTTATCAAACGATCCACATGTTCGCCATGGCAATCATAGTAGTAACTAAATTGATAAGAATATTTTATTAGCTACTCAATCATACAATCCTATTCTACTTGAGTAACATTACTAAAAAGAACTTACCATATCCTGATGCTGATAGAAATTCGATTTCTGACGTAGTAGGAAAAAAGTCTGCATTAGCTCTTTTTAATAGTAAAATCTTCTTTTTCCATAAGTCTTTTTTTTCTTCCACTTGAACTTGCAGCTCTTCTAAATGACCTCCTAGTTTGTTGAACGACCCTGCTGAAATCATCATCATCCGAATCACTTTGAAGCAAGTTAACGGCATTACTTATTGCAGCCATAGCCCTTTGTTCTGCCATAGCCTAAAACTTATTTAATCTTATATCAATCAATCATAGTAAAACAGGATAACTGCAGCGTTTTAATTATGAATTAGAAAAAACACCAAACAAACTGCAGTTCTTATTCTATAAAAAGAAACATATTTAGATAACAATTTTAAAGTTATGTACAAGTTTCATACTGTAGATGCTAGCTCAATCGGAAGGGTTAAGAATTATGTGTCATTTATATGTATTACTATTTTGACCTAAGGTACTACTTAATTACAGAACGCATTCTTTCTGACAAGGCAATGATACATTGGAACGGTATGGTAAAGTCAAACAGAATATATTATACGTAGAAACTTGAAAAGGTAAAAATTTACTTGAATCAACTTTGTGCAAGAACAATACACGAATAGGGAATGCGATTACAATAAAAAATTAAAGCATTATAATAAAATCCTACTACTTACCTTTTAACAGTTTACACGTTTACACAAAACCATTACAAAACCAAAACCTTTGTTTTGTCTTAGACCAAACTCAATACATAACCTTTTCAGCAGATTTACCGCGCCGCGATTCGCGCGACTACGCTACTTAAGTATAATACCGGCTACTCGCCGCCAGAGGGACTCGCAATTTCTATGACAGTCTGTAACTAATGACTTCCATTTTTATAACAGTTGATAATTTTGACCTGTCATAAAAATGCAACATTAATTATTTAAACATTAATATTTATTCAAAGTAAAAATTATAACTCTGAACTTTTAGAAGTTTATAATATTTAGATTTCGCTTATTCTCGTTACAGAATAATTTGATATAAATGATTGCTTAATTTTTATGACTGTTGATAATTTTTCACCTATCATAAAATTGCAATCTCAATTATTTGAACATGAGTATTTTTAAAGTTTAGAATGTTTGACTTTCAACTATTGTAATTTCGTAATTTTGGGATTCTTCTTCTTGTGTTGCTGTAACAGTTAGAAATAAATGACTGTTCAATTTTTATGACAGTTGAAAACTTTTGACCTGTCGTTTTTTTAGAACATAGAAACTTGTATCATTTGGATTTATAGACCTCGATTATTTCTAACCTGTTATATAAAAATACTTGTTCTGTGAATGATTAAAAATCTCAACTATTTATATATGAATTTTTTTTAATGTTTAAAACCTTTGATTTTCAATTTTTTATCGCAATTATGGGATTGTATTTGTATAACAGTTTGTAATAAATGACCGTTTAATTTTTATGACATTAGAAAATTTTTGACTTGTCATTTTTTGGAACATTAAAACTTGTAACATTTGATTTGATAACTCCAGATTATTTCTAACCTGTTATATAAAAATATTTTAAAATTTTCAATACTTTTTCGTAAATGATTAAAAGTTTACAACTCTTTAACTTTTCAAAAATCATAATTTTCGACATTGCAATCAATGATGGAATAATATTAACACCATAAACAAAATGCGACTGTAAAAATATTGAATTTACGTTTTAAGTTCTGTAAAATTTTACATACAATATTATTTAAAACTCATAAAATGACACATCACAGAAACTCTCTACGTTTAATTATTTTTGAAATAGTTTCAATTTGTTACATCGACTTTTTTTAATTTAATTTTTAAAGTTAACAGTATTATAAGAATCGTTCTTGAATGTAAAATTGTCATGAATTGAATTTGTATTCGAATAATTGTATTTGAGTTTATTATTTTGAATATTTTATTTTTGAACTATAATATTTTAGTACCTGTTATGTTGACACTCTAGTAAATTTGTTTGTTATTTATTATACATAAATAACAATATATGTTGAAAATTAAACTTAGTTCTGCCCAAAATGGGTTGCACATTTAATTTTAATTTTTAACTAATTCGCTCTCATTAATTTTCACTAAGCAACTGTCCAATGTGAAAAAATTCAATTTTAAAATTTCTATTAATCTTTAACGACGTCAATAACATTAAGTGTATCTTTTAAGAACACAATTTTAACTAAGTCAGAATTTGGACTTATCAATCTTTTTATGTATTCTGCATTAGTAACTCTATTTAAAATATTAAATAAGAGAAGACTTAATATGCAGATAATTTGCAACCAAAATTTTACAAGTTAAAAAACTTCAAACTGAATTTAAATTCGAATAATTTTATTTTAGTTTAATGTTGTGCATCTTTGATTTTTGAGTATTAAGATTTTAGTACTCTTTATTTTGACAGTCTTGTAAATTTGTTCATATTTTATTACACATGAATAAAATTATATATCGGTAATTACAGGGTTTTTGTCCAAAACGGCGTTCCATAAATACCCGTATGTGCAGCGTTCGGAATAAAAATTTGCTACGAGCTTTCGTAGGAACAGAAACAAACAAGATGTTAAATTGGAGGTGATTATATTTTTAATTGGTGAAAACATATATAAATAATAAGCAGGTCAAAATTCATACATCTGCATATAAAGCACTGCTTTAACTAATTAGGTAGCACCCGATCACTTAAAGGCTACTTTCGAATTAAAATTAACGAAGATAGTAGTTAGATCTATCACGATTGACTATTGTCTAAATTCCATAAACTTGTCACGACGTTACAATTTCACCGCATCCCTTAGATGTTCACCATAAATTGCTTATTCGCCCCTCAAATTTTAGAATTATCGACTCCAAACCAACCAAACAAAGTTGTACCCATAGGAACTAACCGGGAACCAAAAGTCAAAGAAGAAAAGGTAAAAGGACAAAATAAAAAAAAAAGCTGTAAAATGATAATCCCTAATTAGGAAAACCATGTGTCATTTGCATTATAAAACTAACCTGTAGAGAATTCACTAACAACGAAAATATTTGTAATCGCCAAGCATCCACAATGTTTGTGTATAATTGACGACACCTAAAACATTTTTATTTAATGGATGACCTTAATTAATTCGAATACAAACCGAAAATGTGGATTTACTACAGCTTTTGAGATGGAGGATGATTTCCTTCAAACACGAACAACGGAAATGACAGAAAAGCAGAAAAGTTCAAACATAGGGGGCGACACCAGACGAATCAAATGTGTCACAGATAACTAATCAGAGGCGTACTCAGGAATTATTGTTCATTCGCATACAAAATTTCTATTATTACACAAACGAATTATTCCAACGGCAAATTAAACCTAATTCGATTTTGGAACGTAACATAATTTCCCCCCCTACCAACACTAAAACCTGTAAAGGGATTACCAAAGAAAACTGAAAACCACAACATTAAGAAACCCAACTCTACGACATGCAAACCCAACCCGAAGAAAAATCAACAGTAGATTTGGTTTAATGAATGAAACCCCAACACTAATGAGTGGTTACCAACAGTCGCAAAAGCGTATGGATTCATCCCAAACAAAACAATCCGCTAAAGGACCAAACCAATAGACGAATCCAACCAAATGAAAAGGTACTACCAAAATATAGAATCTCACGCAAAACCCAGCACCATCAAAGAGTAGAGTTTACACCACTAAACCGAAAAGGAAAAGGGTAGAAAAAGGTAAGAAATTTTGGTAAGCACCAATGACACCAATTGCCCTGAAAACCGCTAAAACCCCAACCTCAAATACAAAACAACCTCCCTGACTGAATTCCAAAAGGAACCCCTAAAGGATGGATAAAAGTGGAAAATAGGAAATTAAGGATGTAGGATAAAACCCAAGACAAGACAACCCTGGGAAGATTATCGCATTCAGGAGTTTCATAGTCGGCGTGAGTGTCGAGTGAGTGGCACTGAGTCTAACACCACTTCTAAGACCCTCGCGACTAGATAGAAAAGCGCGCCGGCGGGTCCCCCAGCAAAATTCCACACATACGCCACCCACGTCGTTCACTAGTAATGCTTTCTAGAATAAACTCCCCCCACCCAGGAAAGGAGTTAGTCTTGGGCCGGACTTCCAACCACAAGACTAACGGACTCCCCTGCAGTTATAGAGTGCGTCTCTGAAAACCCTAAGGAACCCCCCATCCCCATAGGTGTATATTAGAAAGAAAGAAAGGAAGTATCCCCAAAATTTTGCACAGGAAATTGCCAAAAAAATAAAGGACTAGGACAGCTAACCTGGCTTTTGCTTTGCTTACGGCTTCGGATCTATAGAGGAGAGTTAAGGATAATCGGTTCACTTTTAACCCGAGCTTGAACCCAAAAAATACCCTACGGCCTTTCAAGAAGTTATTCCTAGGCTAGGCCAAGCTTTGCCGGAAATAAAAGCTCCGACATCCCTCCACAACCATACCCCGCAGCCCCCAAACCAAGCAAAACTCTACAAGAATAAAGAAGGGAAAGCAAGAAAAGAAAGACAGGGAAGAAGATAGCAGTCACAATCGAATAAAATTCTCTCATCTTCACTCTTCTCCTAGTAGAAAAAGTGAAAGACAAAGGAACATAGCATGGCTCGATGAACAGCCGGTTACCACAAAATGACCTAGAAGTCCCCTGTCAACATGCCCAACCAACCACCCTAAAATACGTCATAATCCGGAAATATCACTAATCAAATAAACATAACAGTACGGTGTTCTGACACTAAGTTTATACTGAATCGTAAAGTCGCAAACCAAAGCGTTTTGATATCTTCTACAACAAACCAAACTAACAATACTCACTAAATGAGATACACGTGTTTACCCACTTAACCCTAACCAAAATAAATGTACTTTGCTTTCATCGTATACTAATGAAAGTACCCAAAATATAAAAAAATTAACCAAAATTGCATCAGAAGAATATCCTTATTTCCTAGATTTAGATCAAAGTCGACATAAGTCGTCAGGTATCAGTCAACAACCTATTAATCAAAATCCTACGGACTACAGTCTTAGGTCACACCAAAAAAATAATTATTTCTCGTAAAAAGAGACCAACCAACAAACACAAATAAATTCCTAAACATAACAATCTTAATCAGATAATCCTATCACTAAATCAAACGTTATCGCTTAGGTGTCAATGTTAAATGCCATCACAACTCTAAGGCGATTTTTTTCTTTTCCGACGCTTGCTTCGTCGAATTGTACTCAAAGATATGTTTGTCACAATCGGTAATTCAAGTTCCAAGTCTATTTTTGAAATCATCTCAGTTTCCGTTACGGAGTGCGCAAGTTTCAAATATGCCAAATACCAACGTCATTTCCCACACTATCATGTAAACAATACGTCCAAGGTAAAACTACTTTTGCAATCACGTAAGGTCCCCTAAATTTTGGAGAAAGCTTAGCATTCAAATGTTTCGACGCATCCGACAAGACATAATTGCGTCGCCAAACGTTGCCCCCTTTACTAAATTTCACAAAACGTCTACGTAAATTATATCGTTTGGCTGTCTTACTATAGGCTTTTGTTAAGCTTTTTAAAACATGTTCCCTAATAGAACCGTAAAGTTTTAGATTATAATCCAACGCAACAGGTTTAGAAATCTCATTGTCGTCAACAGAAGATTTTCCAAACTCAGTACCCAACAAAACATGTTCTTTACCAAACAGAGCAAAATGAGGTGTACAGCCAATTACTTCGTGTTTTGCTGTTCTAATTGCACAGCCGACTTTAGCCAAATTCCTATCCCAATGCCTATGATCATCTCTAACATAAGCCGCAATCATCGTCTTCAATAGACGGTTAATCCGTTCAGCCGGATTCGCTTGTGGATGGTACCTAGCTGTAAAAAGAACAGTAGTTTTATATTCCTGGCAGAGATTTGTAAATTTCTTACATCTGAACTGAATTCCATTATCTGAAATTAAATATTGGGCTGTTTCGAATACAAGAAAAATTTGTTCTTCCATAATCCTAGACACAGCCGAAGCAGTAGCAGTTCTTAACGGGAAAAACAAAGAGTATTTCGTAAAATAATCCGCCACTACTAAAATATAACTATTACCTTTAGATGAACGTGGTAATGGACCGACGATATCGCAACATAAAACCTGCCAGGGGTGTGTAGGTTTAGCTCTAAGAGCAAAATACCCTGGTGGAGCTTTCTGTTCTACTTTATGCTTAGCACATGTGACACAACGACGTATATAACGCATAACATCCAAACGAAAATTTGGACAATAATAACGTTATCTAATCCGAGCAATAGTCTTCGTTACCCCACAATGTACCGCAACAGGAGGATCGTGAAATTGTTGTATAATCCGAAAACGTTGTTCCGATGGTACCACTATTTTCCAATCTTTAGTAGGATCTCTATCAACACCCGAAAAGGTCGAACGAACCCTTCTATATAATACCTCATCTTTTACTGACCACTCCAAAAAGTTATGAGGGAAAGATACTACTTTCGCCAAAACTTTATTATACCAAGAATCGTTTGTAGGTAATGAAATTCCTAAGACATTTTCCGAATCCGAGAAGTCCATTGCGTCTATTACTAGTACAGAGCGAGATAACTTTCCCTTTCTTTTCGCTTTCGGTGTACTATTTGGAAATCGTACTGTTGTAGCCGAATGGCCCAACGAACTAATCTTCCCGACGGGTTTTGTAATCTATTTATCCACACTAAAGAATGGTGGTCCATAATAACGGTAAAATGTGCACCCTCGACATACATTCTGAATTTTTCTATAGCGAACAAGACACTAAGGCATTCTTTTTCTGATACACTATAATTTCTTCAATACCCAAAATTAGTGGATGAGAGACTTCGAGCACTATCAAAGTGTCCAATACCTTGACGTTTCCTTCTAGACAGAAAGGTAACAGAATGGATCCCAAAACAAAACAATTTTTGCCGTTAGCCATATGACAACTGGCATCACCATACTCCCGATACTGTAAATTCAACAACCGCAATATATTCCATCCGACTTTTCTTAGTATAGTTCGTGTAGCCCCAGTATCCACTAAAGCACAAAATGTTTTCCCATAAATTGTCGCATTCATAAATGGTCGTTCATCACCTCGAACACTCGCAAACACAAAGTCTAATAAAATTTGTTGTTTTTCCGAAAATATAGCAGAATTATTTTCCGAGAATTGAGAACTAAAGTCACCCCTCAGGGCCGACAACCCTAATGTTGGTTTTCCGAAACGTTACACAAAGGACAGGTGCACCGAGTGACTCCCTGTTTACCACAACCATAGCAATGAATTGTCTTAGATCGCGGACAATCACAAGCATAGTGATTCCTACCACCACAGTTCCAACAAACCCTTAATGGCCCTGACCTATCTAAAATGTTATCCTGACTGACACGAGTAACATTAACACGAGAAGTGGAAGGTCCATTATCAAATCGTACTGACCCACTTGGCGTAGTCCTAACAAATGTTCTCTTAGACACAGGTTTACTGGTCTGTACAACCGAAACATTTTCAAAAAAGTTTGAAGAGTCTAAACAAGCTAAATCTGGTTTGAGCAAAGAATTTCCTTTACGTTTAGGTGGAGGCACATAACTATCAACAGCTGACCTACTTATCTCAAGTTTTCTTTCAACTCGCAAGAGCTCCTCAATACTAGAAATGTCCACCAACGCTAGTTGTGTCTGGAGAAAAGGGGTCAAATTTCGAAGAATGATTTTTAATTGTTGCTCTCCAGTTAAAGGAACCGATAACCTACGCATCATAGTGTGCATCGCCGCTACATATAAACCGATCGTTTCTGCTTGACCCATCGTACGCTTCTTTATCTCGTTCAAGAAGTGGTCATCATATTCCGCAGACTGAAATTCCGTTTTCAAAAGCTTCACAACATCATTCGAACTCAAAAGAGAAGTACGATTAGCTCGATATAACAATAGTGCACTACCCTCCAATAAATCTGATACTGAATGAAAAAGTTGCTCAGACGAAACATTACGAGCTCGACATAGTTCCTCGACTCTTTCTAAAAATGCATTAACCGAGAACTGGCCACTCCCAGAGAATTTAAGATTCCAGTTATTAACAGGTACAAAAATGTAACTTTGGTCTGGCAGAGCGTTATGGAACACTCTGTAACATTGTAATTAATTTTAAAATATAAAGTTTAATAGGATTTAAAAATATACAATTCGTTCAATACGTATTTTAAGTTGACGGCGATGTTAATTCTTTTAGTGGAGGTGTGGATAATAAAACACTCTTCAAATATTCAATTCGCTTACGTTTCGCTCACAATGCGTGAGTTTTTTTCAGAGCGGCTTAAATTTATAGAGTGGAGTCACTAATGATTAAAAACACACAACAGCATATAATTAAAATTAACATATATACGTTAATAATTATAAATGTTAAATATATAAATAAATAATTAGATAACACGCAGTTTGTCATTTGACGAACAAACGAGTGTCTTGACTATATGCTAATTATAATTATATGTTGTGTGTTTTTAATCATTAGTAACTCCACTCTATAAATTTAGGCGCTTTGAAGAAGCTCACGCATTATGAGCGAAACGTAAGCGAATTGAATATTTGAAGAGTGTTTTTTTATTCTCACCTCCACTAAAGAAATTAACATCGCCGTCAACCCATGAAGCTTAATGATGGCTATAATCTCCCGTAATGTTTGCTTTGATATTTTGAAGGACGTAGAAGATACTGAACTTTATCGCATTAATCAATTACTCGTATTTAATATTTAAATAAATGTAACCTACCCAAATGAAAGATGCGCATCCTATTGGACGAAATACGACACAAAAGTACGACGAAACGTAGATGGTTCTAGGGTCGAATCGCGACGAAATTTTTCAGTTTCCCCCTCTTTTATTTTTATGTAAATTTCAGGGTGTTTCTTGAATAACAACATGAAAGTGATTTAAAGTTCGAAGTTACTGCATTTATTGTAAATTTAGTTACCGTAATAATTTGTTAAGGTTTTTTTTTTAATTCCAGGTTGATGAGATAAACGTTATGCTTATGCATTCATGTAGCGTACGTATATAGCAATCAAAAGGGTTTCTAAGAAAATTGAAAAGTCTTTTAACAACTTTTTGTTATTTGTTATAGAACATTTAAAGTTCAAAATTAAATACAATTGACTCAGCATATCTTGTATCAGTGATTTTATGTTATATTTTTTTCTTAGAATGAACTTGCGCATCTAATCAAGTTACAACCGAGAACGTTCTTCTCAACTAAAAAAAAAACAGCAGATTTATCTTTTCCAACTGGGTCCAAAAAAAACAAATTGTTTATGTAAATAATTACCACAATTTCATGGGAATACATACACAAAAATGATGTTTTCATTATAACTTGTATTGAAGCAAATAAATTTTATTTTTTTCAAATTAAATTGTTGTTTTATTGAAGTTTAAAGTAAAATTTAAAAATAAACTCGTGGCAAGACAAATTAGTTTAGTGCACATTTTTAATTTTTTATTGTGCACGTGCAAGTTACTTATTTTGCGATAAGAACAAACGGCTTTGGAAACTGCTGAGTTTGATTCTTGAATCATTTACGTATGTAGACACCGATGTTGCATTTATGCGATGCAGTAACAGAATCAATGGTTACAATATTAATCGTTCGTGGCAGCACTTTACAAATTAACAGTTTGGTGATCGAGGGTGAAAGGGTGCTTATGGGAGATGTAGTTATGAAAAAACATTAAGGCTTGCGTATCTTTCCAATGTTTATAATCAATGCCAAAAGTAATATGACCATTGACTTTATATTACCTCAGATATATTGGAAAACATCGTAATAAAATGTATTAGATAAATATTAATTCAAATATGTGTTTAGAGTATTGCCTGGATTTGCACATAAAATATTTGCTATAACCACGTATTTATACACATTATCTTTTGTAGATCATCTATTGACAAAATAATGTAGTGAATATCTGGTTAAATATTGGAAGTAAATGAGGCATCCACTAAAAGGTTGAGGCAATACACAAAAATAAACTCCATGTTGTATAATATACTATTAATTTTAATACATGAGCATTAAAAATAAATTTGTTAAAGTAGATATGTTTTGTTTTCTAGCATTCTAGATTATCAAAAATATTAATTTGCAATTAATTCCCTACAAAAAGTTACAAATTTATTAACAAGTTTTATTTGAAAATGTAGATCCATAATGCAGTCCGGGGTTTAAAATTAATTTAAATTTATTTTCTTTAACAAATTATACAGTGTTTTAAACTCTCCTATCGTTTTTAATTAATTATTAGTGCATTTTATCACTAATCATCATTTATTGTTAAGAAAAAATTCAATACGCTATAGTACTTGCAATTTCTTTAATAAAACTTATTATCATAAATTTTACTCTGTATATTAATTATTTGCGGAGAAAATTTTCCGTAAAACTGAGTTCAACCCTATTAACCAGTGAACAGTAAACACCAACTTTCAATTAACTTTTCCTCAAATTGATTATTTTATATTTTGAACTGATTCTTAATTGAAAAACTTACTTATACAAAAAAATTACATCAAGAATTAAGTTTATTACTAAAAATTAGTCTGCTACACATGGTCATAAATGAATAAGCAAGCAATGTTTGTATTGTTTACAGTATTTATTTATTTAAAAAAGAATTAATATTTTTAAGTTTTAGTTCCTGGTATGCACAATTATATTGTTTGAATGTTCAATGTTAACCAAATTAGGGTTTTCTTGTAGGGTAGATATTTTGATAGCCCTAACCCATAGGGTAAAGAAAATTTTCATTCTATCTGTTGGCATATTCTAATTAATGTTATGTCAGTTGGTTAGGTTTTAGTAGGTTTGCAGATATATAATATAACATAAATGTACGCAAATATTTTCTTAAAATATATTATTCCGTATGGTTTATACAGTGTTAAGTTTTGATATCCAAAGATATGTACCTCTTAATTAACCCAATTTTAATAAATGTATTTGGTAAACGATAATGAATTGGAAGAAGTATTTTTAGCTTTATATTATTCTATTATTGATAATTAAGTGTGAGCGTAATGGATTGCTTTTTGCGTGTGGCTGTTTTATTTGTTATTTGAAGAGTTTTAGAATAATCGGTTTTAACAGTGGAGTATTAACAACTTTGTTTCTAATAATACTTTTCTCTACACATTTTGGAATAAGTCATAACAATTACCTAATGAATCAATTTTAATTTTTAACTTATAAATTGTGAATGTTTTATTCTCCAAATTTGTTTAAACTTCTTACTTAAAATTAAAGTAAACTTGGATGTTATTTATAATTGTACTGTACATAAAAGTAAACAGATAAAGAGTACATAAAATAAAATGTAAACGCTATTAATAAATATTCATTAAAACAAATCAATCAACCTAAATTAAACAAGTATATGTTGAACATTATATGTAGTTTATTATAAAAACTAATTCTTAAGATGCAATTCATGTGCAAACTGCAAGCAGTTATTAAGCTGCATACTGAGAATGCCTTTATTTAAATTACTAGTAAAGAATTTGGTAAAAGTACAAAATAGTTTTGATTTCGCCGGAATAAATACATAATTTATAAATAAACATTGTCAGCTTTATAAATATTTACTTTATATTATCTTTCTCTTGATCTTTGCCACTATGGCACTGAATAAATGCCTCGATATTGTTACCAAAATCTTCCCTATCGACGTCAGCAAGTTTGTCGAAGTCTGTCCCACCAGAAATGGTTTGGTAATGAGATGGAGTGGCAACGGGAAGTCTAAAATTCCAGTGATAGTCAACCTCTTTATGGGAAATTTGAAGAAGAAACTTAGGGAGAGCGGAGAAACAAGCTAGCGACATGGTTTTGTCAAGTAAATGATACATTGTCGTTTGGAAGCAAAACTTAACTAGTTTCTTTGACACCTGAATAGTCAACACCCCAGTATCCAGTTTACAATGGAAACAGAAGATGAATAACACGGTGTGCAGAAAACTTACACACACGGACAGGTACCTCCATCAAACCACCTTCCAGGTCAAAAATACGGAATACTCAAGCTCTTGATGGAAACGAGCTCAAAGGATTTGTAAACCAAAAAATCTTCAAGCAAGACTCAAAAACCTGAAACACCTGCCTTTAAAGCTAACGGGTTCACCAGGAACAAAATGAAAAAACCAATGAGGCCCGAAAGATCAAGACCTCATAGAAAGAATTCTAAAAATGTACGACATAAAATTTATCTGTAAACTAACCAAGAAGATTCAACAGACCATCAGATCAACAAGGGACGAAAGATACTCTCGTTTAGCAACTGGAGTTTACCGTATACCTTGTTCTTGAGGAACAGTATACATAAGTTCCACCAAGAGATCGAAGGAAACTAGAACATCGAGCACGATGCCTTCTGAGACACACCGAAAAGTCAGCTGTAGCGAAACAAATAAATTAAATTCAACGACGGCCTTTGGGCCGAATTTAAACGACACTAGTTCACAAACTTGCCGCGAAAGACTAATCTAAAATGTAACTAAATATCTAAATTTACATAGACTAGTGTTAGTAAACAGTAGAATAATTAAATGGAACAATAGGAATCCTTTATAATAATCATAGCTGTTTATATAACAAGTCCATAATCTACGTTTTTATGAACGAGTCAAATAATTATTGACGAGCGACGAAGGAGCGATTCCATAACTGTGGCGAGACGATAAAACGAGGTTATGGGCGAGTTGCATACAAAATTTTAGGAAATGTTTAAATGAAACCTAAAGATAATAAAATTTATAATAACTTTTTCTTCATAACTGTTAGTGTGTAATTAATGTTTATTATTAGTAAAAGTAATGCTATTAAACGTAATCGTAAAGTCAAAATAATAAAAATTATGTCGATGCGTTTTAGAAAAGAATAGTTCAAATAAAACTTGTAGATAATGTAATTTGCAACAAATTCTCATTGTAATTTATTGGTTTAGTTTAATATTCTTACAGAAAATTGTTTAAACAAAGGTTGTGTATAATTAAGTTAGAAACTTTTATTTTAACAAAAATATGTAGAAAAGGTATTTTTGTAAATACTTTCCATCACATTTATAAATAAGCTCTATGCACCTAGTGTAATTAAAATTGGACTTTTGGCTCTCTAGATAACGGACAACAAATTATTTTTGTTTAATTAATCACATATTTCTTAATAAGATTTATTATATGAGACTTCACTTATCACAAAGGTTCTGACAATGTTTTGTTTTAGTATTTAGAATACAGTTTAGTACACATCAGCTCTCATCAACAAACCAGAATAGATGACTGGAAACCTGTTTCTGCTGTGGTTAAAAATTGAAACATTTTCAGCAATGCTAGTATAGAATATTGGTTGATGAACATACCAGTCACAAAAATGTTGATGTGTGTATCATAATTATATTATTCTCTCCGCACTGCACCCTAGACATCACCCCATCGATATAATATTCTTTGGTCATCTTAAAATGTACTACAATCAAGAGCTTCCAAAGTGCTTAAAAACTCATCCAGGAAGAGTTTTCACCCAATATCAGATGGGTGGCTTGTTTTCTTTGGTTTGTAGAAAAGCACTATTCAAAGTACAATCAGTGGGTTTGTCAAAACTAGAATGTGGCTTATAAATTGTGATGTGTTTCTAGACTACTTTAGTGCACCTAAGATTATTGACAGACAAAGAAAGAAACAATAAAATAGTGAAATATTGGAAGGTTTTGTCACATCGGTTAAAGTTTCTACAACATATGTTAGACCAGTTGAAATATTGTCATTACCTTCTGCTTCCTAAACTGGAATTAATTTCAGAAAAAGAAAACGTGAATGAGAACAAGTTCTCACCAGTCGTCCATTTTTACAAGAAAACAAGACATTCAGCTAAACAGGCCCAAAAGAATCTAAGGCTGGGTAACGCAGCGGTGAGGATCTAGATTTTGTCATAGCGGAGAAACTTGCTTAAAATGCACAAACTTTTCACTGAGTTATTCTGAATGTTCAGAATCTCGTAAAATTTCTAAAGTCTTTTTGTTAAGTGTGCAAGTAGGCTTTGACAGGGATGTCTTTGTAGCTTAGTACATAACTGAGATAAAATGGCATGTTGATATTTTTTCTTAAACTATTTCAATTGTTAAATGTCAATATACAACCACAAGGGCGCATTATTTTAAAAGATTTTTATCTAAAGATTATATGAACTAATGCCCAAAAAAGAAAATATCTCTCTTTAAACAAAAGTGATAATTGTTTTATGGTATGTCATGTTAGGACAAGTACTGCCAACTGTGTTTATTGATATAATACTAATATTAATAATCATTCATTTCTTGGCATAGTGAGAGTGCTTGCTCATCTATGGCAACCTCAATAGGAAATTAAACATAAATCTTGTTCATGAGCTTACAAAAAATTTGCACAAAAAGGAAAACTAAATAAAATGGGCTAAGTGCATTCGTTGCTTGTTTCTTAAACGCATTTGGTGTCAATGATAATTTTCAACAATTATTGCTGTAATCATCTATTAGATAACGGAATGATTTCTTGAAGAATTAAGTTTTTAAAGATGGTAAAGAAATTTATCCATTTTGACTCAGATTTATGTGATAAACGTCAGTATGATATGTGATCCTTTCAAATAGATATTGAGGGGTGCGTGAAAACAGAATTTTGTTTTAAACCCAAAAATTGAGTAGACATCACTTACTTGTAATTCCAAATATTAATCCAAGACAAAGATTTTGAAATTGAAATTTTTTAAAGAGATTTGTTAAAATAATGTTCGTGCAAAAAAGACCTTTACTGCACCTCTATAATTAGATATATTAAAAAATTTTTACCTTTGTAACAAATGAAGATATTAAAAAATTTTCAAATAAAAGGTACAACTTTTGTTGGATATTTTTTTTTGCATTCTTATTTTTTAAAAGTTATGTTAAACAATAAGAATGCAAGTAAATACAGGTGTGCACAGGTAATCATAGGTCACTTTGCGTGAAGAAAGTTTGCTTCATTCCATTAAAATACTGAACTGTGCATGCTGTGGAATTGAATTTATTTAATTATTTTTACAAAGTACACAAAAACGACAGCAGTAAGTTTTGCGACACCTAGTGTCGACTCGTATTAACCATCACGTACGTAAATGGATTCGCATTAAAACAACGACAGCAAAATAACGCGTAGTGGCGTAGAACTTTGCATAAAACCTACTATACTTATAACCTAAAAATTGACAAAAATTAATGTTTTCTTAGATACCTTGAATTCTAAAACTAAACTACTAGAGTACCAACAAAATTTTTTTGAATGACTAAATGGCTTTAATTTATAATGCATATTCTTTGGTTTATTAATTTTTATTGTTTCCAATATTTGACTTTCATAGTATCATGTTGTTAGTGGTTGGAGTAATTTGATTGATTCCCATGTTTTCTATTACGCGGATGTAATTTTGATGCAATAATGTAAATTAAAATCGATATTCTGAGATCTGACCTATATTTTTTAAACTTCAAATGTTTTTTGTGAGGTATCAAACAATTCGCGTAAGTTTGAATGAGTGTCTTTAATTATTCGAGGAAATTCTACTGCACTCTTAATTTAACTTTTTGCAATTAATATTTTATTTTCAAAACGTTCCCGTAGTAAATCCTGCAATTTAATCAATTTCATTCGTTATTTAAATATTGTGAATAGTTTGCACTGCTTTTTTCTTAATACAAGACTTCCTTCGGCATATTATTGAACTACTGGCCGACGCTAAAATATAATTGCTAAGGTGGCAATATTTTCATTAAACGGTGCTTTAAATGCTACTTTAAGTTTAATAAGTACATTTATCATACGTTTAATTTAAAAAAAAATGGGTAGTAATAAAAATAAATTAACGCACACCGAACGTAACGACAACTTTGACGTTATCAGTGTTACCACCGTTCGGAATAAAAATATTTCTATAAAAGAACTCATTTGGTGCTTTTATAGCTCTGTAAGCGACCTAAAATAGAAAAAGACTTTTTTCCACTACTAGCTGTGAAGTGGACAATTATTGCGTCTCTAGCCAACTGAGAAGTTGAATTTCTCTATTAGTGGTTAATAATTTTTTCTATTGTTGACCTAGGTTAATAATGGACAAATTCAAATTTTTGAGAATCTAAGAATAGTTGTTTAACAAAAACGAGTGAAACATAATTTTGTATATCCAGGTGATTATCTTTAACGTATTTGCTGCTTAAAATTACCTAACACGATAAAATTATTTGAATAAAAAATGCCATTAGTTTAAAATTCGCGCCCCCATCCCATAACCGCAAATACATAACCTGAATTTATTTATTTATTAAATATGATGGTAGAATCAGTTCTTTCAGGTTTCTCAAAGGAGATTTAACCAGGCGAGTTAAGTTACATAAAGAATTTTAAGTAAATTACAAACATTTTGTTGTAGGTGTTTTGAATGGTTAACAGAATCTGGAAGGTCCGATCTGTTGCATAAAAATGTCGACTCTAAAAGCTTAACGAGTATGTGGCGAACACTTGCCATTCCCAAATGAATTACAAGTATCAATTTCTGAAACCTAATATTAAAATGATGCAAGGTATATTGGGGAAGCAATAAATGCCCGTTAACATCTCTAGCTATACCAAAACTACTCAAGCTTGCAGCTCAAATACTCTTAGGTAAAGAAAATTACGGAGGAACATTCTTAAATTGCAACGTGAAAAGAAAGCACTTCAATTGAAGTTAACATCTCCCAACGATTACTTCCCGAAAGCAGAGCACAAATTGTGACAGCCCAAGTGGACTTAAAAAAAAACCACTAAGAAGTAGGAGATATACAGAGTTAAACAACCCTTGTGCTACATCTTTACAAATAGGATATGCAAAGGTGACAAACTGAAGTCGAGAGTATTAAACTGCATAGAAAAGCTACAACTACAATGCGGTGCCAATGGTAGGGCAGTAGTAAAATCTTTGAAACCTAATTAAAATAATAGATGTATCACCGGAAAAACCATACCTTCTCGTAAACGATAAGAAAATCTATTATTTCTTCGATGTCCCCTATTTATTGAAGTCGGTGCAAAATAACTTGATTAAATACGATATAATCTTTAATAACAATAAAGCATCTTGGAAAGACATTAAAAATTTCTACATGTCAGACAAATCTAAACCGCTGCGATTGGCTCTTAAATCAACTAATTTACATATTACTCCGAATAATTTTCAGAAAATGAAGGTGAAATATACCACACAAGTGTTTAGTGAATCAGTTGCAGTTGGTTTATCAACGTATGTAGCTTTTAATGCTTTTTGATTTATTTGCATTCCTGTGCTACTTGATTTTTACAAGAAAAATGTTTATTTTTTATTTTTGGCTTAAATTGGGCTAGTAGTGGAAAAAATAGTATATACACCATGGTTGTAAAGTCCATTATTGCCTACGCACTGGTGCTAAGGCAATAATGACTGACTTCACAACCTTGGTGTATAATATACTATTTACTGTCTAAACACTAAAGGTAACTGTTCTTTTGTTTACACACTATTTAGGTTTGGTACCTCAGTAATGTCGTCATATTACTATAAACGTGACAAAAAAGTACCAATCTGGTTCGTCGAGAATAAAACATCCCTATAACACTCAAGAATCTTGAAAACTTTAGAATAATACATGTAAACAATCTAAAACGTTTAAAACAAATAGTATAATACGGTAATTCGCAAACTAACCGCCGTTTGGCTGTGAATAAAATACTTAAATTGTAAAATATTATAAGTGAGAGAAATGCATCATTATAAATGCGTGTGAGAATTCTCACGAGCTTTATAATGACATTTCTCTCGCGTGTGATATACGACGTTTTATCTCACACCAGCAGTTTTTGCAATTCGTAACGGACTCGAAAGTTATTTTTGCGAAAAAGCAAAATTTTCAAGTAATTTGTAATTTTGTCATGGTTACGCAGATTTCGTTGTCAAGGTTATTTACATAAATACAGAAATATTTGCCTTTTTAAATATTTTAGTCATAAGTGAATAAAAACCTATTATAGTCACTAAAATTAGTGACTAAAATGCATCAAAAACTGCTGGTATAAGATAATAGTTATTTGTCTAACAAGTGAAGAAAGTGAGAAAAAGACTTTCCTCATGTGTTAGACACAACATTTTTTCCACGACATTTTCCAAAAAAACAATCTGATGAAAGAAGTACTATTTATTGTAAACGTAACTTATCGTTACAGAATTTCGTCACATTTTTGTACATAAAAGCAAAAGTTGATAATAGGTGAATCCCAATAGTCTCGCTACAGTATTCTGTAGTATCGGTGTGGTCTCAATCTGTCATAGCGCAGCCGCATAATTCTAGCCAATAAATGTAGGGTAGCAATTTTTAGGAGTCGAAATATAAGATATTAAATTAAACAAACCTGATTGAATACTAAATTAAGTTGTTTAAGTAAGTACTAGGCGCATATAATTCTAATAACACATTATTATATTTTTTTAAAGAGGCATTTTTGTAACACGACATTATTTTCCTCTGTAGTGTAAAGTAGAAACGTCCGTTTTCTAAGTATGTACTGGAAAAAATATTTTATTCACAATCACTATTGTAATGTGTGAATTGTAAACTTTCAAAAGGTTTGAAAGTTTGCCGTTATTAACTGCAATGACTTTGCCACGGGTTGTAAGTAACCAGCTGTTCACTTTCAACCCAAGAGAAAAAGAGAGAAAGAAATAAAAGGAACAAGTTTCAGTGTTGTCAATATTAATTTAGCCTGTCAGAAATTTCTGTCGATCGTTGGTTATGTTAATAAATTTCCGACAAAGGATTTACCTAAATTATTGTAGAACGCAAGTATTATAACTGTTTTTTTTTTATCTTATATTGTAGAGTCGCTGTTTTCAGTTTATATTATTTCATAACCTAAAAGTATATAATTGTTTTCAATTTTGTAGGTTGAAGCATGTGTAGGAAAGAAACGTTGATGTTTCATTCCATTAACAGTACAAGTCGGTGTTGCCCAAATAATACAGGGTCATCCTATTAGGAACAAACCCCCATACGTTTTTTGCAACAACTTAAAGAAACCTCATAAAACGGTTTTGGCAACTGGATGTATGTGTATAACCAGAAAATGCAACGGGAGAAATAATTCAAAGAAACAATCCTATTTAATAAGTAAGAAAATGTATAACAATAAAAAAGTATCTTATAAAGTATTTTCAATTAGATCCATTCGAGAGTTCATTTCTAACATTTATGGTTACGTTAGAATTACCGGATGCATGAATAACAAAGGATATTTCTTGTTTTGTTTGGCTGCTGCATACACTAAATTCATTAGAGCTACTTGGCCCGCTGTCATGAGTTGTGCTTGACAACATAAAGGCAACTTTTTTTGACCTTCTAACGAATTGTCCACATATGACTGCCACCGCACTGGACTTCCAACCGCCTAACCGTTTTAACTGCAGAATATCACCACCATTATCAGCTAGTAATGTAGCTGCAGTTCGTCGAAAGCAGTGTCCGGTAAATGTTGCTGGTTCTTTTAATTTCAAATATGTTGCAATTTTTTTGGAAATGATGCAATTGTGTTATGCCCAAAAGGCTGTTTTGTAATTTTGTTATGTCGAACTTGCATAAATAACCTGTTATTTTCAATGCTTCCTCGCATATTTATATATAGTTTTAATATGTTTATCCATTCTGGATTAGAGACCATAAATGCTTGTGAATGGCGTGTCTTCAAATCTGGAATTGAAACAGTGACTCTATCTTCCATAAAATTTATGTCGCCAATGGTCATTTTAAAAAGCTCGTCACTTTGACAAGCTCCGGAAGTACCCAATATCAAAGCGACCTGGAAATTGTAAAATAAAATTATTTGTCACTTCCATAAATAATAAACTAAGGAACTTCTTCGGAATGTGCACCCGAAGGTTAGTATAAGTTTAGTTTTAGATTGTACACTTAAGTTAGGTTATTTTAAGTTTATTTATAAGTTCTTAGCTTTAAGTTGCACCCTTAAGTTAGGTTATTTTTAGTTTAGTTTAGTTTTTTAGTTTAATTTAGGTTCTTTGGATACACATCCTTTCCGAAGAGGTTCCAAACTACTTACTTTTTGTGGAAGAAAGTCTAATGGTGCCTATTGATTTCAATTCTGGAAATCGTACTTGATTTTTTTTTGTTTGTAACCCACATTTTGTTTTTTCAAATATGCTATTAGTTTAGAAAATTTTGAGATATTTATATTTTCATTGATATCCAATGCTGTTCGTAACATTGAATATGTTGCCCATAATGTTGAAGGCTTTTTGGATTTAGCCAGGTCGCTAAAATAGGCAAGCACAATATTTTCTGATGTCTTCTGCTGTACATTTTTGGTAGCGCACCAATCTTTATAATCTCTGTAGACTTTTTGACAACGACTTTTGCTTTTCTCCGGTAACAAACTTTGAACCTCTTCGTTGGCTACTTCTGGCTGGCTAATTCTGGAGGAGTGCCTAGCTCCATTTCACTTTCTGAACTTTGGAGACATTTTTAGTTCTCAAATTTTATACACAATGATTAGTGAATTTCAAGCTAAACGGAATTTGTTTTTTTGTTTTTTAAGTGAACTTGATGAAAGCATTAGTTTTGTAACAAATTGATACTGATTGTGATTGATATTAATCAACTATACATTAATTTTAAATGTCGATTAAATTTCTCTATTGTTGTTGTGTTAATAAATTTCCAACAAAGTAATTACCTAAATTACTGTAGAATGCAAGTATTATAACTGTTTTTTATCTTTAAAGAGTACTTATATTGTAGAGTCGCTGTTTTCAGTTTATATTATTTCATAACCTAAAAGTGTATAATTGTTTTCAATTTTGTAGGTTGAAGCATGTGTAGGAAAGAAACGTTGATGTTTCATTCCATTAACAGTACAAGTCGGTGTTGCCCAAATAATACAGGGTCATCCTATTAGGAACAAACCCCCATACGTTTTTTGCAACAACTTAAAGAAACCTCATAAAACGGTTTTGGCAACTGGATGTATGTGTATAACCAGAAAATGCAACGGGAGAAATAATTCAAAGAAACAATCCTATTTAATAAGTAAGAAAATGTATAACAATAAAAAAAAGTATCTTATAAAGTATTTTCAATTAGATCCATTCGAGAGTTCATTTCTAACATTTATGGTTACGTTAGAATTACCGGATGCATGAATAACAAAGGATATTTCTTGTTTTGTTTGGCTGCTGCATACTAAATTCATTAGAGCTACTTGGCCCGCTGTCATGAGTTGTGCTTGACAACATAAAGGCAACTTTTTTGACCTTCTAACGAATTGTCCACATATGACTGCCACCGCACTGGACTTCCAACCGCCTAACCGTTTTAACTGCAGAATATCACCACCATTATCAGCTAGTAATGTAGCTGCAGTTCGTCGAAAGCAGTGTCCGGTAAATGTTGCTGGTTCTTTTAATTTCAAATATGTTGCAATTTTTTTGGAAATGATGCAATTGTGTTATGCCCAAAAGGCTGTTTTGTAATTTTGTTATGTCGAACTTGCATAAATAACCTGTTATTTTCAATGCTTCCTCGCATATTTATATATAGTTTTAATATGTTTATCCATTCTGGATTAGAGACCATAAATGCTTGTGAATGGCGTGTCTTCAAATCTGGAATTGAAACAGTGACTCTATCTTCCATAAAATTTATGTCGCCAATGGTCATTTTAAAAGCTCGTCACTTTGACAAGCTCCGGAAGTACCCAATATCAAAGCGACCTGGAAATTGTAAAATAAAATTATTTGTCACTTCCATAAATAATAAACTAAGGAACTTCTTCGGAATGTGCACCCGAAGGTTAGTATAAGTTTAGTTTTAGATTGTACACTTAAGTTAGGTTATTTTAAGTTTATTTATAAGTTCTTAGCTTTAAGTTGCACCCTTAAGTTAGGTTATTTTTAGTTTAGTTTAGTTTTTAGTTTAATTTAGGTTCTTTGGATACACATCCTTTCCGAAGAGGTTCCAAACTACTTACTTTTTGTGGAAGAAAGTCTAATGGTGCCTATTGATTTCAATTCTGGAAATCGTACTTGATTTTTTTTTGTTTGTAACCCACATTTTGTTTTTTTCAAATATGCTATTAGTTTAGAAAATTTTGAGATATTTATATTTTCATTGATATCCAATGCTGTTCGTAACATTGAATATGTTGCCCATAATGTTGAAGGCTTTTTTGATTTAGCCAGGTCGCTAAAATAGGCAAGCACAATATTTTCTGATGTCTTCTGCTGTACATTTTTGGTAGCGCACCAATCTTTATAATCTCTGTAGACTTTTTGACAACGACTTTTGCTTTTCTCCGGTAACAAACTTTGAACCTCTTCGTTGGCTACTTCTGGCTGGCTAATTCTGGAGGAGTGCCTAGCTCCATTTCACTTTCTGAACTTTGGAGACATTTTTAGTTCTCAAATTTTATACACAATGATTAGTGAATTTCAAGCTAAACGGAATTTGTTTTTTGTTTTTTTAAGTGAACTTGATGAAAGCATTAGTTTTGTAACAAATTGATACTGATTGTGATTGATATTAATCAACTATACATTAATTTTAAATGTCGATTAAATTTCTCTATTGTTGTTGTGTTAATAAATTTCGAACAAAGTAATTACCTAAATTACTGTAGAATGCAAGTAATATAGCTGTTTTTTATCTTTAAAGAGTACTTATATTGTAGTTTCAGTTTATATTATTTCACTACAAAATGTAATTGTGAATAAAATAGTATACATACCTCGGTAGAAATTTCATTTCATCCGAGGGCTCATTATAGAGCGCGAAATGAAACATTTTCCACTTCGCATGTAATATACTATTATTATATACACCAGTTAAATTTAAGCATTTGTCATAACGCTTCCATAATTTACAAATTCCTTCTTCACAAAATTTTGCCACCTGGGCACGTAGCTAATTCTTTACAGCATTTTGAAGTTCGTCGTTGTCATTGAAGGGCAGTGACGGAAGCCACTTCTTCATGTGAGTGTAGAGATGAAAATTACTGGGATCATCGAAAACGTCCTATTTGAAGTGCTTGGGGCTGCACACACATTCGAATAGTTTCCGCACTCCGTAATATGTCGCTTCAATACTGATTTCGTACGCTAGAGTACCGCAAAAGTCGGCTATTTTGGGTCAAAATGAAGCGCTAAATTCAAATGTCTAATAAAACATGTTAAACTACTTAATCAATACCAAAGTTGATTCTAATAAGTGAAATCTATGTCTAACCAGTGGCGGCTTGTCCATAAGGTCATTTGGTCAATAACTTCCCAAAAATTTTGACAATATATAAAAAAATATTCATTATTACGTGTTTTATTAAAATAGGTAATTAAGTCGCAAGTACAATAACTTAAAATTTATCGACCGTCGTTAGTAATTCATCCTCTTCAACCTTGGGCTGGCGGTGCGAATTGTCCTCATTGAATTAGATCTACCCGGAAAAACTCGAAAAACGTGCAGCGCCCGAATAAACGCGAACGTCCGAAGCAATAATCAACTTTGGGTCATCAGCCGGGTCCCGCAGTTTACGTTGGCTTCGAATAGGGTGTACATCTACACTCGATTTTTGATTCGATTTTCGCGTGTTTTAAATCAATTTAAGAATTTATATTGATATTTTTTACTGTTGTTGTGTTGTTTTGTAAAAATACTATTTTTGGTTCGCGTGTGCATGCACTATTATAGAAAATGTCGGTAGTGCAGAAAATTAAACAACTAAAAAGTGCTAACGAACTTAATTTTACAATAATTTCAAGGCTAATGGTCGTCCTTTGCCACAACTAAATTTACGACAAACTAGCAAAGACAAAAATAAAGATGTTCATCGAAACTTTCGCAAGGTAATTTACGATTTAGCTGACTGTATATGTGGTTGTGAAGTATCAAACGTATTTTACTGTTTTGTTTGTTTATTATTTTCTAAAGACTCGTTATGGTGCAAATCCGGTGTAAGCGATTTAAAACATTTAAAAGAGAAAATAAAAAAACATGCTTCGTCTGCAGAACACATGAAATGCTTGGTAAATTTTGCAACCGTAGGAAATGTTGATATTCGTACACAGCTAGACAATGCTTATAGAAAATCTCTTAGAGATTTTAATAAAATGTTTCGAAAAATCGCTATATTTTGAACAAAATGGTAGATTGTATAAAATTTTGCGGTGCATTTGAGTTATTTATATTTGTTTAAGTATGCCTATTTTTTAAATTAATTTTTAACCCCCCAGCATGATTGACCACGAGCCGCCACTGTCTCTAACGACATCTCGTGTAAAACAGGGACACGTGTGAATAGTAACAAACTAAGCAATGCCAACAGATAACTGTATTCGAATACAAGCAATGCCAACAGATAACTGTATTCGAATACAATTATCTGTTGGCATTGCTTAGTTAAAGTTGATTCACTAAAACATAAAAAAACATAAAATCAACATAAATATATGTGAATAATATCGTTTACAAAAGTAATAAGCAACAATAAACTATTTACAATACCTCTAACAGAGGTTCCCATACTTTTTTTCTCATAGACCACTTTAAACATTTTGCTGGATCTGGTGGACCCCTGCAGCTATTACATTTACTAACTTACTTTCAAAACCCGAAAAAAGTATATGTCTATGTAAATCTGTGTTGTGGCTATTTTTCAATCAACTATGAGTTGAAAGTTTTCGAAAAAAGGTGAGAATTTATATTGCTTTGATTATGCTGTGAGTATTGTCATTCAAGCTAAGTTTCAAAGCCAGTCTAAAAGCGTCTTCATCCAACAGTTGGATTCCTACTTTACTTTTTGTATTCTAAGATTGACTCACAGTACAAGAAACCAATAATCTCCCACTTCGGAGTGGTAAAAAGTAAAAATAAATATTTTCTTGTTTTGTAGCTATTTATTCAAACACAAAAATTACTACACTTTTAATTATGTTGTTATAACAGTCTTAGTAGAATCAAAATTTAACATTATTAGTTTTGATGTTAACTTTTATCTCAGATTACCATTGTAATCTGAGATAAAAGTTATAATTTTAATGGGAGGGATGTACTTGGTGAATTGACAGCAAATTATCAATATTTGGCTTGAGTTTAGTTAAGTATAACCGTAAATCTCCTCGCTCTGTAATATTTAATCTGCTCCGTTTTTTTGTCAACAAGTTTGTTACGGCACTAAAACTGCGTTCGACAAGATATGACGAAGGAAACGCTATGAGAAATTTTTGCACAATTCCCCACAGTCCTGGATATTTTTCAGGTATTTGTGCCTGCAGCCAAAATGATTGATACCCTCTTTTGAATGCTACTTTGAGCTCCTCATTAGTGCTAAGCTCGAGTAGCTCTTCTTGCAGTACCACATTTTCCACTTCAGTTTCATCATATGGATTTATTATCCATGGTGGTATATCCATCGACAGAATGTCTTCAAATCTGATTTTAAAATCATCATACAGGGCAATCAAATGTTGAACATACGTCTGAATATCTTCGTCGAGGCATTCTACCTGCGATAAATTTGGAAACTGGGAAAATTCACGTCGACCAATATTTTGCTTCATAAGTTTCAGTTTACCAAGAAAAGCTGAAATTTCACTCTTTGTTTTTATCAAATTGAGGCTGTCCCCTTGTAACTGTAGGTTGAGGTCATTGAATTTTTGAACAAATCTGTCAAATACGCAATGTCTGCTTTGAAATTCATGAGGTTTTCTTTTAAAACAGGATCTTTAGTGTTCAGAAACTCTAAAACAGAGTCGAAAAGCAAATAGAATCTTGATAGACATGCACCTTTCGACAACCAGCGTACTTCGGTATGTAGCAGCAATCGTTGGAAGTCCTCATCATTTTCTTCGCACAACTGTGCAAATAAGCGCGTATTTAATGCATTGCTTCTTATTTTGTTAACTGCATTAATCACAAATTGAAGCGCTTGGTGCAATCTATCACTCAATTTTTCGCTACTAGATGTTGTCGGTGGATGACACAGTGAATTGCAATTACCTCTGGTATAATCCTTTTAAGATGACTTATAAACCCACGATATTGCCCGACCATGGCAGGAGCTCCATCTGTTGCCACCGAAATAATGTTTGTGAATGCAATTGATTTTTCCGTAAAAATCATTCAGAACATTAAAAATTGATTCACCTTTAGTGTCAGTCTTCAAAGTTTTCGCGAATAGTAACTCTTCAAACATTTGTTCGCCTTTGATAAATCGAACATATGCCAATAATAATGCTTCATTGCCAGGTAAAGTTGACTCGTCCAGTTGAATAGAAAATGAGTTGTTTGCAGATAATTACACAAGAAACTTTCAACATCAGAGCTCATTTCATCAATACGTCTTTGTACAGTGTTGTTACTCAAAGGAATTCTTTTAAGTATGTCAAATGAAGATTTGTGCAGGACAGTTTTTAAGACCTCTTCAACAGCAGGCAAAATTAACTCCTCTCCAATGGTATGCGGTTTCCCAGATTTTGCTATAAGTAATGAGATATTGTAAGATGCCCGCAAGCCATCGTCGTTGCTTTCAGACGTTGAAGCGAACATACTATGCACGGTGGGTCTCTTTTCATACTTTTCCTTCAATGTTTGGAAATATTTCAAATCCTTACCTATTTTGTCAGGATGACACCTTCTTAGATGATCTTCCAGCTTCGATGGTTTCATAGAGTCATTGCTCAAGACTTTGTTGCATAAAAGACACATGGGCAATCGCTTGTCTGTATTTGATGGAAGAAAACCAAATTTCAAATATTCAACACTGTACTGTCGACACTTCTTCTTAGATTCAGCCATGTTTCGTATCAATTACTTACCTGTAAATATGAAAAAAATGTTTGTTAAGTAATCTTAAAATGATTTAACAAACATAATAGAAGTGGCTTTTAAGATACAAGTTGCTAACAAATAGATAGGTAGGTACTTACTTTTCCAACACTGGCAAACAATAATATCAATTCACTTTAATTTTCAAAAGTCTGAAAACTACTTCCGTCACTGGTGAACACTTATATAGGTACACTTTCTTTTTGAAATTCCGGAAACAACTGAGTAATGTTTATCATTCGCATTCGTATTTATATTAAAGAAAAATCCAACAAGTTCATGCAAGTTCAGACACGACTTTAACTAGGCGGGCGGGCGGCGCGGCATCGGCGAGTCTTGACACGCTCTTTCTGAATATGGAATATGCAAGTTCTTACAAAAACAATTGCTGAGCTTCTTATAATATTGTCTTCCTATATTCATAGGAGAAGTCAAGCTTCTTATAATATTGTCTGCCTATATATATTATTGTCTCCCTTATTCATAGGAGAAGTCAAGTCGGGTCACCTAATACATTTTAGACCCCCGTTAACGAGTTGTGGACCCCCATTTTTTCCACGCAAGCGTAGACCCTATCGGGCTCCCGTGGACCCTGGGGTCCACCTGGACCACTTTGGGAATCTAGGTGGCTCTAAACTATCAAGAACATCTGCGATAAGCCTAGTTTTTACAGGTGATTCACATAAATTAAATCCATTACCGTTTTCTACAATACATTGCTGTTATATTTAGAAAATTTTAAAAATAACGTATACAACTTAAATCCCGTATTTACTTAACAAATTCAGGCACTTTTTGGTAGTCTTCTGATTAATCGACTGCAGCAAAGCTTGTCTTTGAGATTTCATTGCGATTTTTACGATCGGGAACACAACAACCAGATATTTTTTTCGGTTATTATCAAAAAATATACTTCAATCTCAGCAACAGGTCAATATAATAGACACGGAACATGTTGTTGAAACATGAAAATAATGCAAACTAACAACCTCATAATTTAAAATACAAAATTAACTAGGCAGTCGCCATTTCGGGTCCAATTTATATATATAGATTTATTCATCGCGGTACTCTAGCGTATATAGGGACTATAGCTTTCGTGATTTTAATTTTTGTAGAAGTGTCTTTTCGATATAGAGAGAAAAGAACGAAAAAGAGCTATTTACTTTACTTTTTATAGTATCTACAAGAGTGCACGACTTGCGTCGAAGAAATATAAACAAAAATTTAAAACTAAGTCGACTTTAAAACTTGTGACTGCATTCACTTGTCCATAAAAGTAAATGGGGTTATGATAGAAACAATAGCAATATATAGGCTTCAGTCTCTCAAAATATCAAACTTTTTAAATGAAAACGAAGCATGGTTATCAGCTGAGGTTGGGGGCAATGCTGTTTTCTTAGGCGACATCAATATCAATTTAAAATCTCTTAACATAATTGACAGATATAAATTTATTATGAGCTCATTAGGTTTCTTATCTTGCATAAACTGTTATACTAGGATTAACAATAATTCCAAAACGTGCATAGACCACATATTTCTGTAGTTATCTAATAATATAACAAATTACGACTCGAGAGTTTTTCATGTCAATATAACTGATCATAGCACAGCAGCTATAAAGGTTTTTTTAAGTAAAAAAATTGTCAATAACGTATTAAAGAATCAAGCAAAGAAAATAATTCACTTCCTTAGTAGAAGAACTTAACTGGTCGAAAGTATACAGGGTGTCCCACGTTGAATAACCGCGATCGATTTCTCAGAAACTAGATGTCTGATCATTCTGAAAACTTTGTCACATGCTAATCTTAACAGGGCCAACTCAGCTAAAATATTTTCAAAATTGTGTCATTTTCGGTTACACCGGAAGTGACTATCTACTTTGTTATTTTAAATAGAACACCCTATGTATTCTTGCATTTTTCTACGACAAATTTTGAACATTTTCGATGTATAATGTTCTATACTGCTATGATTAAATACAGCCAATGGCTAGAATTTAAAAAATTCTTTTGTTTCGTTAAAATTTTCACAAAGTAGGATAAGGTAAAGTAATATAGGATCCAGAAAGTATGTTCTGATCACACCTGTAAAATTAGACATAAGCAGAGATACTTACCAATGATCGATAGTAAGTCTCGACAATAATGTAAATCAGGTAGTGAAAAGCCAAATGAACAATCCCCATCCCATAAAAGCATTGTGGTTGTGATAAAAGTGTAGTGGACGTGGACCATTTAATAAGTTGAACGTTATCCAGCCATAAAATGTAAAAACATTCAATCCCGTGAAGGCATAAAGTTGAACCTGTAATTTCATAAGAGATTAATATTGGAAACTCGAATAAATATTAAAATAAATTGATAAAGCATAAAGACAATGAATTCCATGCGTTAATTCAAAGGAAAAAGGTTGCGCCGAATTAAAATTCGAATTTAACAGCAAATGAAAAAAAAAATAGGCTTAAGGTGAAATAGAAATTTGCATATAATTTAAGAATGCAACATTTAAAGACATAAAAATCGTATATGAAAATGATGAGGGAAACAAGGCGGATTTTTTGAATACAATAAGAAGAAGAATATTCTTTATTACATACATAAACGACATTAAGAAAACGGTACTGCGGCTTAATAATGCGATGAAATATAATCGACAAACAATTACTCAACTTTAGTTCCATGAAATTAAAAGAACACCATTTAGAAAAAGCATTAAGATCTTCTTGAAGCTGAAAACACTCATCTACAGAATTGATTGTTTTAAAGATTTTCATGTCATCAGCAAAAAGAAGAATTTGAGTGTTCAAAAATATTTTTAATGTTGTTAATAGCAAAGAATAAACAATTAAGTGAACAATTGGCAATACAGGCGCAAGAAATAAAATCACTAAAGGAGAAAATACATGTAATAAAAAGCAGAATGGGAGACCAAAAACAGAAACTAAAATGCACTACGCAAGACCTACAAAATAAATCAGAAATTATGGAAAAGAAACAAGAATTGGAAGACAAAAGAAAAAGAAGAAACACTATTGTTATAACGCGTCTGAGAGTCTTAGACAGTAACGTTGAACAATTAAAATAGAAACAGAAGAGTTCATAAGGAAAAAACTATTCATGAACCTGAAAATTACGAAGGTTTTGAAAATAGGAGAACAAAAATATGTTGCAGAAATAGAAGACTGGAATAATGAAATGGAAATTATTAAAAATAAGAACAAGATGAAAGACGAGAAATTTTATATTGATTACGATCTAACAGTTAATGAAAGAGAAATACAAAGAAGAAAAATAGCATCTGAAGAAAAAGAAAGAGGAGCAACAGTGAAGGTAGGGTTTCAAAAAATAATTATAAGCAATAAGCTCTTTAAGTGGAATAAAAACAGCAAAGAACTGGATAGAATAGACACACAAAATAATTCAAAAAACTAGCTACATTGCCAAATGAGGAATTGATGACGACCACGCGAGAATTAAGGAATATGAAATTAAAAAATGAGTTAAATAGAGATATAAAGGAAAAACACTAGGAAAAAGAAATAAAATGTTTTGGGAACTACGAACGTGGAACGTAAGAGGCATATCGGAAAGGAGTACCAATTGGAAAGAGAGTTTACACAAAAGAAACTAAAAGTACTGGCTGTAACAGAAACAATAAAGAAAGGAATGTGTTCAACTACACTAGATGAAGGACTTTTGTTTATTTTCAGGTGTTTCACCAGAACAGAGAGCTAAAGCTGGAGTAGGGTGTATAATAGACAAATCTTGGGAAAGTAGAGTTTAAAAATGTAAATGTGTTTCAGATACACTCTTGTGTGTAGTGTTGAAAATAGTCAAAGAAATAATTACATTAACAGTAGTATATGGGCCAAACGATAACAAAATAACGGAAGAAAAAGAAATGTTCTGGAACCAGATAAATTTAGTGACCGAAGAAAGTAAATGTGTAAAAATAGTGTTAGGAGACTTTAACGGTAGGGTTGGAATTAAAGATTCATTGAATAAAAAGATATTAGGAAGATACCGAGAAAATGTGAGGAATGACAATGGCAGAAGAATATTAAGCTACTGAAGAGAAAACGAACTAATACTTGCAAATACTTTCTACCAGCACAAAGATATAAACAAATACACTAGGGAAGTAAAAGCATAAAATAAAAATCCATATACGATTACATTTTAATCGACAAGATTTTGAGAAGAGTGTTGAAAGATGTTGTGGTACATAGAGGACTAGATATAGGGTTAGGTCATTACATGGTGGTTGCTAAAATAAAAGCAAGCAATGAAAAGACATGTACTGCAAGTAAATTAGTAAATATAATAGACCATACAAAAATAAAAACATACAATTTATAAAACCAAAAAATGCATCAAAATTTGAATCTTTAGTAGGCTATGAATAGATAAGAGATATTTTAACAGCAGCAGTTTAGAGAAAATGTGGGAAATATTTAAAAACATTGTACTAAAGTCAGCTATACAATCCTGCAGCGCATCTAAAATAAACAAAAACAAGATATAAGAAAGTATTAAACTCAAAAAGAAAAAATGGAAAACTTATTTACAATATCAAAATGCAGAATCATATACAGAATATAAGCAACAAAGAAAAGTAGTGAAAAAATTAGTAATAGAAAATAAAAGAAAGCATGGAAAGAATTTGGAACCAAACTGGAACAAGATTATAAAAGTAATCAAAAACTATTCTACAAAACTCTAAAAAATCTAAAGAAATAATAAAATCACAACTCGGGACACATCAAAAATAAAGAGGGAAAGATACTTACAGAAGATAACGATATATTGCAAAGATGGAAGGAGTATTTCCAAGAACTGCTAACATCAAACGACACCAATAATGCATCATCCTGGAGTACTGCAAAAGCTAAAAATTATGAAGAACTACAGCAACCAAGAAACAACTTTACAATGGAAGAAGCAGGACTGATAATGCTTAGACAAATATTTGAAAAAGCATGGCAAGAAGAACAGGTACCGGCAGACTGGAGAGTAGAAATATTCTTGCCCATATATAAACACGGACATAAATTGAACTGCCAAAACTACAGGAGTATTACCCTATTAAGTAAACCAAAAATTACTAGAAGATAGGTTGACACCAACCATTGAATAACAAATGGAAGAGTCATAAAGTGGATTTCGCAAAGGACGAAGTATACAAGACCATATTTTCACTATACAACATAATATCATAGAGAAAACTTTGACACAAAACGGCAGAACATATGTAGTGTTCCTACATGTAGAAAAAGGTTGAGAAAGATTGTGGGAATACTTGAAAAAACGGAATGTCGAAATGAAATTAATAAATGTATTTTACTAACACAAACTACGTGAAGTCATGTAACAAACACTCAGATCATTTCTCCACAAAAGATGGTTTGGAGCAAGGTGCAATATACAACAAAAAAATGTAAAAATCATCTAAAACATTTACAAATAGGATACCAACACTTGACCCCTACAACTACAAGACAACTTAAATATATAGACAAAAACATTAAGTGAACATAATTTGACTGTTAACACAGCAAAAACAAAATCAATGGTCATTGGAAAAATACAAGATCAAATTGTGGTAGAAATACTTGGACATAAGATCGAACAAGTTAGTACATTTAAATATTTAGGAGTATTCAGGGTGAGTTTTTTCCGATGTTTAGCACAGGGATCTCGGAAACGAATAAAGATAGAGAAACAGTTAAATGGCAAAAGATTTGTATTTTTACGAGATCACTAAAATGTGCCATGCACGGCTAACTAAATATTTTGAAAAATAAGTTTTTTGGTAAATTCGTTTGGTGTATGTTGTTTTGTTATTATTGACTTTACAAAAATTTATAGAGGGAAAAGTTTTAGGTATTTTTGTGATGCATAATAAAGTTTAGTCGAAATTTTTATTTAACGTATAATTTTTGAGTTATGACACAAACTTATGTTTTTTCTAATGCAAACCATAGTCGGCTATGACTTCATAATAAAGATGCATTTTCAACGATTTCAATGATATACCATGTGTCACCATTATTTTATAAATAAACCACTTATGGTTAATTTTGATTTTTTTCCAAACTTCTTCAATAGTATGCAATGGAAACAATTACTAAGATATGCGTCGAATTGAATAATGAAATGGAAGTTAGTAGTGTAGTAGTGTAGGATGGATCATCAGTCTATAACCATAGACTTTTTGTTTGCCGACGCTTCGACCGGAAAAGTCCAGTCTTTATCTAGGCATTTAAAGATAATGGCCGAGAGAGCCCTTATCAGAAAATTCAGTAAGCATGTACATTAATACTAAATCTAAGTAGAATACAATTAATAAATTTAAAAAAAACGTCACAATGATAAAAGTACAAAGGTTCTATTAGGAAGAACTAACATGTAATAAGTCCTACAAAATCAAACTCCTAAAAAAAGGTACAATTATTAATTGTAATGTTAATATCCGTGACCAAAAACAAGCAAACAAAAAACTGTAAACGATAAATTTAAAAAGCAACAACGAAACTTAGGGTCTAAATAAAATATAAAGAAGGACGTGTTTAGGTCAGTATGTTCAAAAGATCTACCGTTTTGGTTAATGCACATAGTACACCATTTCAAAACCGAATTTGTATAGCGTTTCGAACGGAACGTGCATCAATATTAGCGAAAGTCTCTAGAACAGCTTTCCGAAGATCATCTTCTGTGACGTATGTTCTCTGATAAACCTTATCTTTTACCGTTCCCCATAAATAAAAGTCTAAAATAGAGAGATCCGGGGATCGAGGTGGCCAAGCAACGGGCGCGTTTCGTCCTATCCATGAGTTAGGGAATGTTTGATTTAAATGATTTTGCACCGTTACCTGTTTGTGTGGTGATGCCCCGTCGTGCTGAAACCATTGGAGCATACCACCTGTGGGCAAGGGTAATTCGTCTAACATGTTATGCAAAATCGTTTTGTAAAAAATGAAGGTAACGGTCACCCGTCAGTATACCATTAAAAATGTGCGGACCAATAACTCTTGAACCAATGACGCCGCACCAAACATTAAATCCAAATCTTACTTGGGGTCTTCTCTGTTCAACGTGATGCGAATTTTCTTGCATCCATAAATGCTTATTATGCCTGTTAAACATGCCGCAGTTGGTAAATTGCGTCTCATCCGCCCACAAATCTTTAAATTTAAACTGTGAGTCAGCTTCACACATGTTAGTAAACCAGGTACAATACTCAATGCGTCTATTGAAATCACCTGGATGTAGTGTTTGCGCAACTGGCAATTTATATGGGTGGTACTTGTTGTTTTTTTTAGAATTCGTACAAGTGTACGTTGTGACATGCCTGCTTCAGCTTCAATTTTTCGAGTTGAAATCGATTTTGCAATACATATGCTAGTACATTTACCTCTGCCTCTTCACTAATACTCCTTGTAATATTTTTGGATCTACAGAAAGATCCATATTGCCCCAAATTAGGTAGAGAAGGCTGCCGACGATCAAAATAGAGCTCGAAGTATCGTTGTGCAGATTGTACGACATTTTTATGACACAAAATATAACACTCTATCATATCACGTTTTTCTTCATTAGAGAAATTCATATTATCGTTTTAGACACCTTAACCAACACAAATAGAAACTATAAGTGATTTTCACCTGCTAATAATTGACGTTTACGTCGGATATTGTTTCCACAGCATACTATCCCAGCAGTATAGAAAAATTAAACTAAAATTGGCTATAATTTGTTATTTTATAAAAATAATGGTGACACATGGTATATCATTGGAATTGTTGAAAATGCATCTTTATTATGAAGTCATAGCCGACTATGGTTTTTATTAGAAAAAACAGAAGTTTGTGTCATAACTCAAAAATTATAAGTTAAATAAAAATTTCGACTAAACTTTATTATGTATCACAAAAATACCTAAATTTTTTACTTCTATAAATTTTTCAATAATAACAAAGCAACATACACTAAACGAATTTACCAAAAATACTATATTAAAGAACTAGTTTCAGAAGACGCATTTTATAAGACGAGTATAGTTTTGAAAACAAGCCGCGAATCGGCGAGTTTTCGAAAGTACGAGTCGCTAAAATGCCTTCTGAAACGAATTCTTTATACTATTTTTTCTATTTTTGGCTTTTCAGATTGATTTTAAAATAAAATTTCGCGAGTTTTTAAATTTAGGGAATTTTGAAGTGTAATTGCTAAGGTGGCAATATTTACATTAAGCTTTGGTTTATATGCTAGTTTAAGTTTAATTGATACATTTATCATATGTTTCATTAAAAAAAAATGAGTGGACATAAAAATAAGTAGATAAATAAATCTACTGAACATTAATTACGATTTAAATTAATGCACACCGAAGGTAATGACATCTTGGACGTTATCAGTCTTACCACCGTTCGGAATAAAAATTCTTCTATTTCTATAAAAGAACTCATTTGGGTGCTTTTATAGCTCTGTAAGCGACCCAAAATAGAAAAACTTATTTGTCGAAATATCTGGTTAGCCGTGTGTTTTTTTGAAAGAACGAATGGCACATTTTAGTGATCTCGTAAAAATTAAATTCTTTCCCCATTTAACTGTTTCTCTATCTTTATTAGTTTCCGAGATCCCTGTGCTAAATATCGGAAAAAACTCACCCTGTATATAGACGCTAAAGGGGAAAACAAAACAAAAGAATGTAAGAGAATAAATAACGCAGCTAAATTATTTTATTCGCTAAAATCCAATATTATAACAAAGCTGAAGTGACAACAAAAACAAATACAAGGAGTGACAAGGTTAGATAAAATTCGAAACAAAAAATTAGAGCAGAACTTCAATTGGAACCATTCAATACAAGCATCGAAAGAAAACAATTAAAATGGTTTGGGCACCTATCTAGACACTAGACAAGTAAAAAAAGTATGGAATTCAAAAATCAAACGTCATAGATCAAGAGAAAGACCACCTGATACGTGGAACTAAGAAAAAAGAACTACAACGTGGTTAGAACCCAAACGTTTAGCCCAAAATAAAAAAGAATGGATAAGATTTGTATGAATTTACTCTTAAATAACAGTTAAATTAAATTTTTGTTAATTTAAAAACAAAATGTGAATGTGATCATGTAATTATTATATGCTAAACTAAAACCCTTACACCTATAGGTAGAAAACGAAAAGATAATATACAGGTTGATTGTAAATTTAGGGCCACTTGATTTACTCTTTTATTATCCATGATAGACAAAAGTTTATTAAGAAAAGTTTTTACAAGTATACAAGATGAGTATTTTCCAAACATTGTATAAAATGGCTGACTTCCAGTTTAAGGGGAAATGATATCAACTTTATTTTTTAAATGAATCATGTAGTATTTTTTTAGGCTAAAGTGATTCTTTGATAAATTTTCTTAAATTTATATTTTATAAAACAATGGTAAAACTAACCGATACATTTAATTCAAATATACTTTAGTTACTCAGTTTAGTTTTACATTTTTATACGTATTGTGCATGTAATGATTATGTTTTTCTAAGAACAAATCAGTTCTAGTTTTAGTTATTCTTAGTAGATAGATAAATTGCCGCGCCAAATCAAGAATTTGTAGATGTTCGATAGTGTTGCCATCTATTTCACAGATGCGGAACTTTAGAGTATTGTCATTGGCCATAATGGTATTTCCTACATCGACATTTACACACAATATTTTAAATTTTGCTTTATTTCAAACAAAGGAGTTAAAGGAATCAGAAATGGAATAAAACATCAAAGATGATTTTAATTATGCAAAAGCTTTCAAAATTGCATTCACTAATAATTGTAACGTAGAATTATAAGTCGCAACGGTGCGTTTTTAAAAAAGAAAACGTTGAAAATAGGAGCAAAATTCTTAACTCCACTAAAAAACATTTTTCTGTATGCTGTATTGTTGCCATAATATACTAATGCTTATACATATATTTATCGTAAACTTAAGTAAATATCAGACGAAATTTCTTTAACACTAACCCTAAATACATATCGATTACCTTACATTTATTTACCTCTGCTTTAGTAACTGATGCACGAACTCTTACTTACTTTAAAAATATTTATCGTCTTTCCGTTTGGTACCTACTTACTTTTCATCTAATTTTACAATATATACGACTCTTCGAACCTGTAAAATAAATTCGATTTAACATGTGAACGATAACAAATATGTAGAAAGTACTAAATCTGCTTCAAAATTAATTATCCGTAAACTAAATTAAAGTAAAGACTTACGACAAATTGTTACTCAATACCTACTAAATAACATTAAAAGTTCAACTTGTCCTTTGAGATAATATACTTTTGTAAAGGTTCTAGGTGTCGTGAATTTCAATGCTTCTATCAGTTTAGGGCATGACATTTATTTGCTTGCGAGATAAAGAACACGACTATAATGTGTAAAATATACGAATATGTAAGGACGTTAAAGACGCACTACAAGATAAGAAACACGACTGTTTTGAATATGTACCTTTATACGTCAGAATGCAATTTGTTTCTATATCTGCAAAAATTTAATTCTGTAATTAAAATTGTAAATAAATATAAAAAAGGCAAAATGTGAAAAATGTTGAAATACACTAATTATTTGCACGATAAAGATTAATCATAAAAATCAAATATCCTTCGTTACACCATAGCTTTTACTACCTATAATCGAATGGATTAATGTAGCACAGGAAATTACATAAAACGGCATTTTTTTCATTAAAGATTTTATTTCGCTTGGGATTTGTAAGGTTTAGGCAATTGTATTTATGTCCTATTTGCTTTACGGTGACAGGGAACAAGAATATTTTTGTAGTTTTAAGATATTACACTCAAATAATATTATAGTTATAAACAGAGTTAACCAATAAGAAGCTTTATTTCAATGTTATTAGGTTCATTAATAAAATACAATTTATAGGTGGCAATAAAGTGTTTCAGGGCTTCGAAAATGTAAAACAAACTGTTCATTTTATGAGACTTAAATCAATCATCTGACGAACTGAAGTTATAATTGCTAAGGAAACTGTGCCGTAAGTTCGGCTATAATTTATTAGATAAAAAGTTTTTCTAGTGTAACGGCACATCAAGTGCATTCGTTTATGTTTCTCATAATTAAATAATAAACATCACGTATCTATAATTAAATTTGAAAACATGGAAAAGAAGTAAGTTTGGTAAACTTATTTGATTCGAACTTTGAAACATCAATACATTATAAATGTTTAAATAATCACATTCGGATTCTAAAAACGTTGTTGATTGCTACCACCATTGATTATAATGATAATCAGTGCTACCACCACTGCAGTCAAAAACTATTAATAGTTTTTAAATTTGTATGTTATTTTCTTATCAATAATTCTTACTTCGCTAGTTCTTAACGTGAAAGCAAACTTAAACTGGTTAAACTAATAATTAAAAAAATATGGGTTTGGTTGAATGATCATTAATTCAGTTCAAGTAAGAAAATTCATGATAAATGTTGGAAAAGCGGAAGAATTACTAAATGTAACTTCATATCGAGATTTATGATCCGTCGACTCGGAACTGCTAGTAATTGAAAATGACATGCTTACTAAGAAAGAACAAACTTCTTAGGAATGAAAAAGAATATTGAAAAGTTAATGGATACAACGTATTATGAGTCAAGTTCGCAGAATTTGTATTAGAAAGAAATTTTTAATAACAGAAATTCGTTTTTAATTTTTCTTAAAAATTAAAGTTTGATTAGGAATGGATTGAGAAATGTTACATTAACCATCCAGAATGATAGTGAAAAAATTATTTAAAAATGGTAATGCATTTCGCAATCGTGAATCGATCAACATGTTGCCGTTTAAGATTAATTAATGTGATATTTTCTAGTAATTTTGGTACAATGGGATGTTCAACATTGATAATAAACGGTAATATTACTGTTTTAAAAGTAAAGAACAAATGTTATTGATTTGTCATCCTTTGTTCTATCAGTATTATTATTATTATTATTATTATTAATATTATTTATTATGATTATTATTATTATTATTATTATTAAGAATGGGGTGAGTGTCATGGAAAATCTCCTGTACTGCGATCAGATTATACTTTTGTGCTCCTTCTAGTTGGACTTAGGAAAGATCTATGTCTTTGACAAATTGGATCAGGTCCCTAGTCGGGAGTTTTAGTAAATCTTCTTGCGAAATGAATATGAGTTCTAAGTGTTTTTGCATTCTCTCTTTAATAACGATGTCATGCTTGCCTCCCACCGTTATGGTTATGTCATCAGCATAATCAAGAACGTTATAACCATTTCTACTCAGGTCGTTCAGTACTGCATCCACTACCAGCGAACACAGCTGTGGGGATATGACTCTCCCTTGTAGGCAACCTCTTGTAGTGCCTACCACATGGGTGGCGCTACCAATGCTGGTGAATACCTCTCTACCCATCACAATGTTGCTTATCCATTGAATGATAAAGTCCTGAATCTCTCTTTTTCTGAGAGACTGCGTCTTAAGCGTCGATGACACTAGGCTAGTTTACAAGCTGCTAGTCGGCGAGTTTACAAGCTAGCGAGTCAGCGAGTAACCGAGTAACGATGAGACACAGAAAGGTTCTACTAGCTCAGTAGCTAACTAGCTAGCAAGTTGAAATCACGTGTTTGTTGTTTTGCGTGGGCGCGTTGTTTATTTTCTGATATGTTACGCTGAACAATGAAGTGGAACACGAGTGGTATCGTAGAGTTTCTAAACATATATGAGCAGTATCCGATTCTGTGGAATATAAAAGATAAAGACTATTCCAACACCAAAATAAAGGACGACATTTTCAAGAATCTCCTAGAGAAACTTAATGAGAAACAGCTAACTGTGGGTATGGATGTCAAGCAGTTGAAGACCAAAATAAAATCAATTAAGGACGTCTACAGACAAGAAATAAATAAAATAGAGAAATCTAAGAAAAGTGGCTGTGGTACTGAAGAAGTATACACGCCAAAGTTAGCATGGTTCAAAGATGCAAACTTTTTGGCAGAGGTTGTGGCCACAAGAAGCAGCCAATCAAATTACGTGAGTAAAATATATTTTATTATATAATAATACATATTAAAACTTAGACCGTTCTCCAGTTTTTTGAGTCCAGCTTTCTCCCATTGCCAAGGCAGAGGATTTTCTTCTGTAAAGTAGGCAACATATGCTTTTCTGATCTCCTCAGCAGTTCGACTGTAATGGTTTCCTCCTAGGTGATTAATAGGCTGCACAATGCCAGCATTTTCCCTCCAAAGCCCAGGTGTGATAATCCCAGTATTCAAGTCCTCTCTATCTACTGCTTGTTGTGGCATGTAGTTACCCGGATCAGTCTTTCGTAACCAGTTATGAAGGCTACAGGCAGCCCAAATGACTTTATCGATAGTTTCCGGTGCCAAATCAATCGGTCTTGAAAATATTCTGAATCGCCATACTAGTATGCCAAAAGCATTTTCTACGACTCTTCTGGCACGGGAAAGACGATAATTGAATATTTTTGGTCAGGACTAAGAGCTGTTTTACTGTATGGTTTCATAAGATTTTTCCTCAAAGGGAAAGCATCATCTCCTATAATAACGCCATATTCAGGCAAACCAAGAGTCTCGTTTTCCATTCCAATATTCAAAGTGCTGTCTCTAAATATAGCACTATCGCTTGCTCGACCATTTGCACCTACGTCAATATACGTAAAGCAGTAATCGGCATCAACCATAGCAAATAATATTATACTGTAGGTTTTTTATAATTGAAGTAGACTGAACCGGAACACGGAGGCCTCTTAATTATAACGTGTTTCCCGTCGATTGCACCAAAACATCTAGGAAAATTCCAACGCTGAACAAATTTATTTTCTATTTCTTTCCATTCATCAGCTTTTTAGGGACCTGAGAACAAACAAAAATTATAGGTTTATTTTATTTTCTAGGAACTGTCACAAAGCAGTCAAGCCACACCACCAGACGAAGACAATAAAAGTGTCGAGTCTGAAAATGACGAGGACTCATCACAACAACGTTCTAAGTCGCCTGAAAAAATGGGACCACCCCGACACCAAGGAATAAACCTAAAAACGACCGAGAATTGAAGAAAAATCAAATGAAATTTCAGAAGCTATAAAAAATTGGATGAAATTGCCAAGGAGTCATCCGATGAGAAGCCCTATGACCTGTTTGGGAAATTTGTGGCTTCTGAGCTGCGTCTCCTACCACAGCGACAGGCCATCTTGGTGCAGCAGGAAATCCAAAACTCAATTATTAATGCTAAGCTGTCGTCTTTAGAGCAAGAGGCCCCCCAATCTGTCCATAGTGCGTTTTCACCTTTTTCAGATGACTCATTTGCTTCGACCTCTGCATCATCGATGCACGACGACGATGGGGATGTTTTGCAACAGGTCCTAATCAATACATTCGGAGGAAACACAACATAAATTTTTGTCAAATAAATTGTATATTTTCTAAAAACTGATGTTTAATTTTTAATTTCACTCACCTCAATGAACGGTCGAAGGGCGCAGGAAATTGATGTTAGCACTTCGGGTAAAAACTTCGAAATAGTTGATTCTGGAACTCTGAACAGGTATTCCAAAGACTTCAAAGAATCGCCCGTGGCTAGATAACGTAATGTTATTTCCAATTTCGTGGTTACTGGTATTGCCGGTCTCATTTTCGTATCTTTCTTTTTGAGCATTCCATTTACCATCTGCAGTAACTCATCAAATTTGGAACTGTTCAATCTCAACATATTTCTATAAGCCAAAGGATCTTCGTCCTTCAACTCTCTCAATAAACGGCTAGAAGCACCATATTCATCGCGTTTTTCTATCCATGATCTTATCCATTTTCTTTTCTGTTTCAAGTTTTTCTTTTGTTTTCGTTGTAAATCCTTCTTGATAGCACTTGCTAAAATAATTACTCCCGCGCGAACTACTTTCGTCGACATTTTAGCTTTCAACTGCCAAAACGCAAAGATGCTCGCAACTAGTTACTAGCAGCGATGATGACACACGGCTAGTTAACTAGCTTACAAGCCAACACGCCTACGAGTGGCGAGTAAATTAGCCCGGCTTTCTATATTACTAGCAGCGTTTTTACAATCGGATAGTTGACTAGCAGATTGTAAAAAGCCGATGACACGGGGCGAGTTTACAAGCTACTAGCGAACTCGCTGGCTTGTAGGTCGTAAACTAGCCAAGTGTCATCGAGCCTTAACAGAAACAAACATGCACAAAATTAATTAACGTACCTGTTTTAACACAACATTTAACCAATATTTTAAAACATATTAACATTCACATAGTTTTATACAATAAAAATACAATATATAACAACATTTGTACTAAACTAAAATCAAAAACCAATACGTTTGATCCAATGTCGTTTATAGACTAAATATTACATATTACACATATTGCAGAAGATTGTCAATTAACGAAGTTTAAAGGAGGGTTTTCAAACATTCATAATTTAACGAATGAAGCTGTATTATGGCTTACCAATCTGAAGGACATTAGAAGTTCAGCAATATTTTGTATTCTTGTCCTTATTATCTGTTTTTCATTATTTTTGATATTTTTGTCTTGGTATTTCTTTATTAACTACTCTTTTTTTGGTATTCTGCCCTGGCCGGACGTCTTTATGTCGTCATGCAATGGCTGTGCCATTATATGTCGTCATGCAATGGTGTGCTGTCATAATTTTATGTTCATGTTTACCTTCTATAATGTTTACAACCTTAATTCACTATTGCACACGGTTTCGTCACCAAACTATACAAGTTGGGCATAAAAAAAACATTTCTGGAGCAAAAAAAATAAAAATTAAATTAAAATAAAATATTTAAAATTTACTAAACGATAAATAAATTAATAAATAAATATAGACTAAATTGTGAAAATTGCACTAAATGTTAAATAGGGCAGACAAAAAAAAAAAAAAAAAAAAAAAAAAATCATTATTACGACTGCAAAAAATTGTTAATACCTGAATACGAACGTGCATGACCAGAAATAATTTTAATTTTGACGTATAAATGATTTTATTTTAATTAAGTAAGTACATATGTTATATGGTGAAACTAATTTTAAATATATCTGAATTTCTATTAAGTGTATAGTTTCTAATTAATTTGTTTATTTTCTTGTTTGTGATTATAAAAAAAAAATTCTGTGTGAGTTATTTACTGATGTACGTAGAATTATTTTAATATATCTAGGGCTAGAAGTCAAAATGTTGCCAATTAAAACCAGTGTTTTTTTTCACTTCCACAAACATATCTTCCATAATAATTGATAACTTCAATGACCTAAGGATTTAGTTGAAAAACATGGCCATATAACAAACTAGTTTTAAATATTTTTGATCAGTATTGCTAGTAGGACGCCCTGCTCTTCTTCAATGAGTACCGGGAACACTCTATCAGCGCTACGGGGTTTTAAAAGGCTTAAATATTCCTATGACCCACTTCAGGCGATTCAATTTTATTTACAAAGGGACAGTCTAAGTCGAGATGTGATCTGCTTTTTATGGATCTATGGTACACTCTTGTTTCTCTAGCTGCTATGCACTACAGAAAATGTTTTGTGATCACAGCCTCTACAGTTTCCTGAAAGGTTGTTGTTATGGTGCTATGTTCACGTATAAGTGCACTTATATTTTCTTAACTACCTCTAGAAAGAGCTTTCTGTACTTTGCTTATATCAGATGCTTCATCAAGGTTCTCGCAAAAGATCCCCGAAGAGCTTGTCTTCGATTTACAAAAACCCTCGTTATGGCCTTTGTTGTGAGAGCAACTGTTTTTTCATGCTAATGATCTCATTATACCGCTCCTCCACAATATTCATAATAGACTAGCAGATTTGGTTCATTTGTTCAGTGGTGAAGAGTTCAGATGAAAATCTCCTAGACATCACCGCCATTTTGATTCCTTCTAAGACACCTTTATATGATTCGTCTTTCTATCTTTATGCTTCTTGTTTTTTGGTTTTTGCAACGCGAGTAACCCTAAGTCCTCATTTTAACAGGTACTTATATAGTTTGAAAGCTGCATCACACATCCTTGTTTTTGTTTGGCCCACCTTAAAGCGGTCGGTCTTTTGACTAGTTTTTCAACATTACTTCACTGTAAAAAAACCATTGTGAGAATTCACTTTGTTTTATGTTCTCTTTTAATATGTATATATTATTGTACTTATTTTTCTAGTATGGGTACAACCCGTTTGAAAGAAATGTCTATTATTATTATTACATATTATTACCTTCCGACTCTGAGGCGCTACTTTCTCCAGCTTTCAATGTCTTAAATTTAGATTTTTGGAGGTTATCCACCTCTATTCTATATTTTCTTTAATCATCAGGGTTCATTTTGTTCCCACGAGTAAGTGAGGATTTAAAAAGTCCAAGCCTCTTACTTGAACAGGGCACCTGGTATCTAGAGATTGAATATTAGCGACTGAGTTTGATCCGTCAGTCTCCTCTTAGTCTAGGCGATTAAACCAAGACTCTCCACACATTTAGCCCGCGAAACATGACGACGTCGCAAGATGTCCATGATATATCTAATGTGCTGAGCACAATCTGACACCGTTTTAATCTAGTTCACCCCCTTAACCACGACGTGAAAGTAGGGTTAGGTAGCTTATTCACTGTGCCTCTTTGATTGCTAACAGTCATAGTTTATACTAGATAAACGTCTTTGCAGCACTGCTCGAAGCGTCTCTTACGATGATTTACTAAAGTCGTTCTTCTATGCGCCACCTGGGAACGCACTTGGTAGGAAGCTACCCCTCAAGTATTCTATCAGTAAATTACTTATCTCTCTACTGTGCATAGTAGATATTTATGTACCTACTTAATATGTAAATAATGTAGGTCATTATGACAAGCCCTAAGTTTATTTTGACCAAAAAACTTTAGGCATTTATGTACAGTGCTTACGGGAAGTAGTGAACTTGTGAACATTGGGGACAACAGCTTAGGGTGTTTCAATACCGATATTGCTAGCTATAAAGGTTTATCATTATGAAAGCGATATTCTATACTACACAAAGATATACAATAAACAGCTGTCTGTAATTGATATAAACTTCGAGTAACTCAAACGTCCCATTTACGCCAACAGCCATAGCTTTACCTTGTTATAACAATTAACCCTTCTTCAACTTAAAAAATGTTACTTGCTTGAACTTAATCTACACGGGATACAACAATAATTATTCGAAAGAGTGTAGTGGTTAAATAGCTAAAATAATCAATAAGTCGCTATTTAATTTTGTATGAAAAATAAATTTAGAGTTTGAGGAAGAAATTCAGAAATTCGGTAAAAATTCGCTTATTTAACGATTTCGGTATACTCCAACACACCAGATTTTTACACATCCGTATAAGGTTATTACAGAAACTAAAAATATCAACATTAATTCCCTTTTATGCACGTTCAATTAATGAATTACTCAATGACAATGTTAAATTACAAATCCTAAAAAAAGGTATTGACAAAACGCATATCTTAATTAGTAAAATATTAACAAAGACCATATTTGGTCTTTGATATTAATTATGAAACCACTTAAATATGTAACACATATCTATCGCAATTGTTACACTCAATTCGGTCTTTACTTTATTTAACTTGAAATCCAAATATAACATTAAAGTAATAGAAAAACATAGCTGTTTGAATATGTAGTAAGTACCAGCGAATTTCCTTGACAATCCAGTATGTTAATTAAGCGAAGAAATAAGAATAAATGATAATCTAAAATTAAATGTGAATGAAAAACCAAGTGGTGAATCTAAAATTATACAATAAAGAAATATGCTAGCTGGAAAAATGTGCCTCAAAAATTTATTTGCGGTGGTCAACTGGACCTAACAAGATCACTTGTTTTTTTTTTATTAGTTAAATAGATTTTATAAAAGAAATCCAACTTATATGAGAGCAAAATTTTCTATAAGATCATTGGTACGTAGTCAATAAATTAGGTTGTCAACAATATGACGCTATCTGTTGTTGGACAATTCTACTTTCAAAATGCAATAAACAGATGTTAATGTCAATAGATTAGTTAAGAAAGTAATAAGTGTAGATGCGAATAAGTTAGTGCGGGCCACCGTACCATTTATTTCAGTTATCGATTAATGCTGTGTTTAATTTCTTACCAAAGTTTCTTGCACTTATGGATTTTTTTTCATTTGATTATATAAAAATGTTATAGTTTTGCAACTTACGTAGTTTACAAAATCTTTTTTTGTTATAGATTGTTTGAAGAGAATGAAGATATGCTTCAACTTTTCGAAAGATTTAAAGAACTGAAAACCAAAGAGGAACAAAATAATAGCACAGAACTTCTAGAGCACGCCGATACAGTTATGAATACGATAGACGAGGGGATTAGGACTCTTGATAATATAGATGCGTTCAACGATTACCTTTATCAAGTGGGAGCAATGCATCGAAAAGTACCTGGATTTAAAGTGGAATATTTTTGGGTGAGTAAAAAAATTGTTTACTTATGCAACCATTGGATTTTTTCTCTTTTTAGAGGTTTATATTAAACATATAGAAAGTGTGAATTAAAAGAATGTTTATGCGGATGCTGTAGATAACACAATTTAAGAAAAGCAAATGCACTCCCATGAACATATTTAAACCAACACTTTTATTGGGTAAATGATAATCTAAAATAATATATGGTACATAAACAGTGTGTGGGGGTAATCAATGGTTATCCATATCAATGATAGAATAAAATTTGTAATTTAGAATGACCAAAGCTTGTTTCAAAGAATTGTTTAAACAAAAGTTGTAGATGATATAATTAAGATAATGTCTCTCTCTAATTATTAATCAAGAAATGAATTTTACTTAAATCAAAAATGAGGCGTATCACAGAATTCCACTTTGCAACTGATACTAATAAACTTGAAATACCGTAAAAATGTGTACTGCAGTAAACGACCACTAAAGTTAAATAATAAATGTGTCTATTAAATATGATTGTAGACTCAAAGAGCTTTTGCTCGTAAATTTCAATGAGTTTAAAAACTAACTTTATTTACAATCTCATTGTCTTATTTGAAATAATTTAAGTTAAGACCAGTTTCCAAATCAACTTAAAAAAGTTTCATTTTAAAACCGTTTTTTATTTCCTCGTACAGACAGAAATTTGCTTTTTTTTAGTTTCTTTTTTAAATTCTACAAAGAAAATTACGTTATCGTTAGTACGTTTTTTATAATGGAGCAAACTATGGTTACCATTTTTTAACGTTTTTTAATCTTGAAAGGTGTTTTTATATTAATATTGAGTCCGGCTATGTAATTTTCAATTATTAATTTGGTATTAGTGGATAAAAGAATTAGTCAGTTTGAAATATGAGTTGACAATACACAACTTACACTTTTGTCATGTGATTTAAATTTGTTATTTTTCTAAAACTTTACAAATGTTTGGGTTTCAACTGTTTAGGAAATCATACCAATCAAATATAAACTATTTTGCGGTTCTGTTTAATACTGTACCTTTTTTAATCAAACACAGCTCTCGTAGTAGTGAAAGAGTATTGTTACAAGATCTCTTAAATGAGTTGTTTATAAATTCTAGAAAAATGCCAAATTTAATTTTGTTTGTAATTTTTTTTAAATAAAATAAAATAAGATTTATTTACCTTATTTTTTTTAATTTTTATGTATTAAGGAAAAGAAAAATCATTTGTAATTACAAAAACAAATCTACAAGAAATACAGAAATGCGGCAGTCATTTAATTTATCTATACTATAAAAATAATCATTTTGTCAATTGTAATAATAATTCAAAATCATCACATTACAATATGGCTTGAAATACAAAATAATTTTACGTTACGTGTTACGTTGCTTTTTCTAATTAAAAAAAAAGAATCATAAACCAATTAAATGTGATTCGAGTTCAAACTTTGAGGAAGTGCAGTAGGTGTTGCCATCGAAACCGTTTTCAAAATCGATACCTAAACGGTCCGAAAAAAAAATACTTTTTCTACTATTGTCGCTTTAAATGTCAAATTTACGAAAGTACGTCATATACGAATCAAAGCACTGCTAATGAAAACCGATTAAATAACTCGACGATTTTATGTAGCGTTATAATTTGATACAATAATTTATTTTGGTCGTATTTCTTCTTTAAGGTTGCAAATACATTCGGACAATTTGACATTTTGTAAGATGTCGTTTGAATACGGTTTTGTCATTTTAATTTTTGTAAAAGTATTTTTCCGATACAGAGAGAAAAAGAAACATTTGTCTCCTCAAATGCAGTAAGATAAACTTATCGAAAATAGTTATTTACTTTACTTTCTACAGTATCAACAAGAGTGCACCACTCGCGTGTAAGAAAGGGTTCTCCTTGAATAAAAAAGAAATTTAGTATGTCTTCATTCGAATATTCTTGGTGGATTTTCATATCGTGTATAATGTGTCACGTCGACGTTTACAAGTTTGATAAATAAGGTACATTCTTTTAGTTTTCCACAGGCCAGTAGTCAGAAATTATTTAATAAAATAGAGAAATATTGTGTGTCGAATGTAAATATATCGATAGCAGGAAAATGGTAACAGATAGGTATAGGAAACCCTTATAAAGATTGAAAGACCACTTAATTCTCCATCCGGTATAACCGGAAGTGCTAGAAGAGCTGAAATATTTTAATTAAATAGAACTTTTTGAGCAATCCCCTATTCCAAATTTTTAAACAAATATTTCAACGGGAAGTCCACAAACTTCTAATAAACGGGTTAGCTGAATCACCCTGTATAATGATGTTAACACATTTCTTTTTTGTTCATTAGAAAGCCAAGATATTTTGCTTTCACACTATTGACTCACCCTGTATGTCTAACAAAAAAAAGTAACACTTTGCTACTAAAAGATTCCACCATTGTTGGTATTAAATTCTCGGCGAGAAAAATGCTATTTTATAGTTTACACAGATGGCGGAAATCCTCTTTTTGTGGAAGAAATCGAACTTTTGTTTAAACTATTTTTGGAACCGACAAGTAATTGCGGATTGCGGTATCTATTGAATTAACGAGTGCTCGGAGATTATTGCTCTCTGTTGATATCTGCATTGAAAGGTCGGTATGTAAAGATCAATCTCCAAACGTGATTATTACATAAACAACATGATACTCAATATGGACTTAAAAAAATACCGGTTTTGTCTCTCACTTCCCTCATGGTCTAATTCTTTTGATGGATGAGGTTGTTTTAGAAATAGTTAATCACATTTCATTAAAAAATTAATTCAGAAACTTCTGAATTTATAATGGGTGATTTTTAAGCGTAGTTTTCTTTAAAATCGAATAAAACCCTCAATTTGCATCATATATTAAAAATTTTTGTTGGAATCGATAAATTGGTCTTTGTCATTTACGTTTTAAGATAACTTCATGTAAACGTTGTCCGCGGTTCTGTTTCAAATGGTCCATTCGGGAGGTCCAATTTTGTGTCACTTTTTTGAGCATTTCGGCCTGTATTCCACGAATTACGCCTGTTATGTTATCCTGCACGGCTTCAATCTTGTTCGGCTTGTCCACATAGACTAACGACATACATAATCCCACAATTAGATAATCGCATGATCTTGGCGGCCAACTCACAAGTCTATTTCGAGAGATAAGCTGCTCACCAAATTCATCCTTCAACATGTCCATTGTTTCACGAGCTGTGTGGCATGTGGCACCGTCTTGATAAAACCACATGTCAAACAAGTTCAACTCAGCCAACTGGGAAAAAAAAGTTGCGTATCATGGCTCGATATCGTTTGCCGTTGACGGTAGCGTTTCTTCCACAATCGTCTTTAAAGAAAAATGAACCGATGATGCCACCAGCCCATAAACCATACCAAACTGTCGTTTTTACGGAATGCATCGGTAATTCTTGTAGGCAGGTTGTTCACACCCAGGGACAGTTGCTTATTTACGTATCCGTTGAGCCAGAAATGAGTTTCATTGCTGAACATAATTTTTCGATAAAACAGCGGATTTTCATTGAGCTGTTCTAAGGCCCATTCACCAAAAGTTAGACGTTGTGGTAGGTCATTCGGCTTCAATTCTTGCAGAATTTGAATTTTATAGACTTTCAAACCCAAATCGACACGTAAAATTTTCAATGTGGTTGAGTAACACATGCCCAATTGCTAAGAACGGCGACGAATTGACTTTTCACGATCCTCATTAACACTGGACGCTACGACTGCAATACTGCAGTGCGAAATTTGGTGATAACAGCACGAATTGTTGATTCACCAGGTCGATTATGACGACCTTAATAGGGTAGTAACAAACAATGCGCATTTTTCACAGAGTACGAATTTTGATAATAAATTTCAACAATTTGCAATCGTTGCTCGTTTGTACTACCAAGCAGTGATTCCAACCTAAAAAACGTAACTCTTAAAAAATCACCCAATAGTTTGTAAACTGTAAACTGAATGAACTGTCATAGAAGACAATAACTGTAGTATAACTTTAAAATTCCAAAAGTGTATGTTCCGCTGATGGCAGTGTTCATAGCAGAACAGGAGCGCCTCATAAACGAGCAATAGGCATACGCTGACCAGTGAAAAACGCTATGAGATATAACAATCACGTGACATTCATTGTTTTAATCATATTTCTAGTAATATCAATTATACCAGCAATAAACATACGCTGATCAGTCGAAAACCCTATGAGAAATGACAATCTCGTGACATTGATTGTTTTAACCATATCTCCACTAATATCAATTATACAAAAAAATATTGAAAAAAGTTATTTCAATTTAATTGTCTATAACTTTTGTATACAATATATTTTTGAAAACAAAATTTTTTAAGGGGTATCTTTAAAACAGTTAAATTTATGGTTCGGCTATTTTTTTTACTTTTTCTATTAAAATTTTGAGACACTTTCTACACAGGGTGTCCAGAAACTCTCCTGACAAACGAAGACCGGAGATTCCTCAGAAAATTTTTAAGACAATTTAATCTAGTTCACCTAGTTCGAAAATGGTTCCTAAGGGAGCTAGAGCTCTTTGAAGATGGCGCCTGGTAAAGTAAAAAATTTAAAAATAAACTTCGCGAACTGACTACAATTTGACAATGAAAAACGTAAGTTTTACTTTTGTTGGCAGTTCAGAGCCAACAAGTGCAAAAAATATAAATTTAACTTTAATGACAAAAACACAAAAATTTTCAAATCCATTTTTCTAGAAAACGGTGTATCCTAATGACTTAAAGTAAGAGTACCTTTTAGTACTAAAATACCTGAAAATTTAATAATCTATTGTCACAAATGCTTGAAAGTTAAAGACAAAAAAGTTATGCGTTAAAATAACACTTGACCTTCCCAAAACTGACGCCTATGACCGGTACTAGAAATTCGAAATTGATGGAATCGATTTATCTCTGAAGGCTAAATAAACATACCAGTTTTTGTTTTTCTAAGTAGAAGCGTTCTAGAGGTATTTAAAAAAAACGATTTACAAGGCGCCATCTTCAAAGAGCTCTAGCTCCTTTAGGGAGCATTTTCGGACTAGATGAATTGGGTTAAATTGTCTTAAAATTATCTGAGGAATCTCCGATCTTGGTTTGCCAGGAGCGTTTCTGTACACCCTATATATGTCAATACTCGCTTTTGATATTTTTTTATGTTTGTTAGCATCGGAACGACGGGCAGTTCTGCCAAAAATGCTTGTTGCAGATATGTAATTTCAAAACGTTCGTTTTGTGTACTATGTTCTTTTAATTAAACTGACTTTCAAATTTAATTTTCACTAGTATTTTCATATAAAAAGTTATGCTCGGCACCAAAAACAATACCACGCCGCTCCCGTAGTCAGAAATTTACGCGTCTGAAATATTTAAAAACGTAATCACATTTTAACAGAATATTGCAAGTTGAAGTGCATTCTTTAAATACAGGGTGGCTGAGACTAAACGCCACTAACTTTCACTCTGTTGTCATTTATGTAGTTTTTATTTTTGCCCTTCAATTTTTTGACAGATTGAAGTTTGGTTAATTGTTTACATGTGGTCAAAAAAAATTGTTCTAAAATAATATCTTCATAAAAAAATCGTAGTGGAATTCAAACGTAATAGTGTAATTACACTGTCTTTGGCTGGAAATTCACAAACAGCAATAGTTTGTCAGCTCCAGCATTTGAATGTGAATAAAATGTTTGTGTATCGAACCATAACTCGATACAACAAAACTGGTAGCATTGTTAAACGCAGCAGAGACGGTCCTAAAAAGACAGCAACATCAAAAGAAATGATTCGAAAGGTGAAAAAACGAATCCAACGAATTCAACGAAATCTTCGTCAAAGTGCCAATCAATTAGCAGCACGTTTGCATGTTTCACGATACAGCATTCAAATCATATTGAAAAATAAACTACACTTGAAGCCCTACAAGATACAAAAAGTTCAAGATCTTACAGAAGTACAAAAAAAAGTTAGGTTTAAGAGAACACGAGCATTGAAGGTCTTGGCCGAACTTGATGAGATTTCAAAAATTGTCTTTTCTGATGAGTAAATTTTTACCATTCAACAGTACGTGAGTAAACAAAATGATCGTGTTTGGTTAGAGCACAAGTCCAACGATAATTTGGACGCAAGAGTTGCCATGCGCAAGCAATCACTAGCTTCTGTTGCGGTTTGGGCTGCAGTGGCTGCGGATGAACGCACTCCTCTGGTTTTCATCAAACAGGGAGACAAGGTAAACCAAGAGGTGTACCGCCAAAAGATCCTTAACGATACTTTGCTACCTTGGACATGTAAACACTTTGGTACGAACCGTTGGACATTCCAACAGGACTCGGCACCGCCACACAAAGCTTAAGCGACACAGCAATTTTTACAAAATTGCGTTCCGCGGCTGATTTTGTCAAAAAAATGGCCACCATATTCACCGGACTTGAGTCCCATCGATTTCTCCATGTGGTCCATTTTGGAGAGTAAGGTGTTCACTAAAAAATACGAAATTGTTGATACATTGAAGTCAGCACTTGTTCGAGAATGGAATACAATTCCGCAAGCCTACGTTCGGTCAGCATGCAATGCTTTCTCTGGAAGACTGAATCAAATAATCAGAACCAAAGGAAGCCATATCGAGCAGTAACATGTTTTTCATAAAATGTAATTTGTTTTTAACATATTCCACCAAATTTCAATAAAAAATAATCAAAATTTAAAAAATTTCAGCGTTTTCATTTGGTAACACTTGGTCTCAGCTACACTGCAGATTGTATAAAACTCGCACTACTTTTTCCTTCAATAACTCAAAAAGTATCGATTTTTTAAAGTTGGTGATCAGGAGCAAATATAACAAGCGTGTGAATGTGTGTTGTTCAGAGACTGTACTCGCGGATTTTCTCAAATCGCAACCCATTTTTTGAGCTTGTATCTAAAAAAATATCAATTTTTCGAGGCAAAATTTCCCCCACCCTTTCGAAATAATCATTTTGGATCGCTTGTACAAACACAGCATCGCAAGTTATAACCGATTCAACAATCGAAATCCCGAACACTAATATTTATATTTGACAATGACCCCACTCTCCCTACAAACACATGTGTTTTTTTCCGTTTGCGCGATTATTTCTCTCTCAAATGTCATTTTCCCTGGGTTATGATTAAATATTGAAAAATAAACCTTTAAAAAATTTTAATCAATTTAAAAGTCCGTCAAGGAACTTGTTTTGAAAAACATTGTTATAGTCAATTTTCAAAAAAAAAGAAGGAATGAAGTTCTCCCTTATTTGAGTTTTCAGGAAAAACAAAATTAGCAATTCTGTAAACCTTGTAATGTACTATACGTAAGAAGATTTTAAGTAAAATCGTTAGAGCAGTTGTCGAGAAAATCGTTTTTTTTTCGATTTTACACCTTTAATTTTAGAGGTAGCAAAAAGACAAAAATATTTTTAAAAAACTTAGAAAAACATAAGCAATTGAATATCTGAAAACTAATTTCGAGGAACATCGTTCTAGTCGTTTTTCAAAAAATAAACTGTGTTATTGAAAAACAGCATTCACTATTTTGTAAAATTGTAATGTACTGGGTGGGCCAAATTCGGATGTTCTTATGGGGAACTCAATAACTAAAAGAGATATGGGCAAACGGATGGCGCATCCTCGGTCTCTTTTTTTTGAGAGGAATTGAATGTCGAAAACCGTAATTCGATTTTTCAACTTTTCGTTAAATGTCGATATCTTGGTTGTTGTGAAGTTACAGACAAAAATATTAATCGTTGGGTCTATTATTTCCGTTTTGTCTCTTTTTATTAAAAAATGTTAAAGTAATACTTCAAAAGAGGAAAATTAAATTTAAGGACTTAAATCAAGATACAAATTTTAAAATAATAACAATATTCAAACTGATGTCTATTGTTTTCAAAAAGTTTATCCAAAAAGATACCACAAAATCATAGATATCTAAAAAGATTTCATCAATTGTTTTTCAGTAAGTGAATGTATTGTTCCTACCTGTCATTAAATTATCAGATTGTTATTAGTAGTTATATATTATTTACCTGTTATTTCACAAAAGTGTAAAATAGCTTCATTCAAAGTAATAATAATACTGTTCTTGCATCTGAAATATATTTCGAGCGTTATCCCGAAAGAAGGCAACCATATAAGCGTATTTTTAATACATTGAAAGAAAATCTCATTGGTCATGGATTTTTTACGAAGCCAAAATCAAGAAACTACAATATTAGAGACGCCGAAGAAACTACTATTTATGTAATAGGGACTGTAGTTGCAAATCCTTCAATTTCTAGCCGTCAAATTGAAGATGAAACGAGAATTTCAAGACGTAAAGCTTTGCGTATATTGAAAACACACAAAGTCAAGCCGTTTGTAATCCGAAAGAGGCATTATCTGCATCCAGCAGATGCTCAGAGACGATTGGAATTTTGTAATTGGTATTGCCCAAAACTTCAACAAGATCCATCTTTCTCCATGCGTGTGATTTGGACAGATGAAGTCTACATTAGTAGTGCTGGAATTTTTAACAGACACAACCAACATTATTAGTCTGATGTGAATCCTCACCGTACCGTTGACGTCCAAACTCACGGACGGTTCGGCTTTAGTGTTTGGTGTGCCCTACTGGGCAATAATGTGTTAATATATCACATGTATAGAGAGACTCTAAGTGGTCAACGATATTATGAACTCCTCAACAATCATATTTTGAAGAATATTTGGATAATTTACCCTTGCTTAAAAGAAGAGATATATTCTTCCAACATGATGGTGCCCCACCTCATAAGGCTAGAATTGTTACAGAAGCGTTAAATATACATTTTGGAAGAAACTGGATAGGAACTAACGGTCCAGTGAGGTGGCCGCCACGTTCCCCTGATTTGACACCACTTGATTTCTTTTTTTTGGGGTTATATTAAAGACAATTTATATAAGGAAAAAGTAATTGCATCAACGAACTTAGACAAAAATTTACAAAATGCGTCAATTCAGCATCTAATATCCACATACGAAATGCAATTCAGAGTGTTAGGAAGAGGTGTAGCTTATGTATTGAAAACAATGGACATCAGTTTGAATACTTAAGTTAACAATTATTGTTATCATTTAAAATTTGTATCTTGATTTAATTCCTTAAATTTAATTTTCCTTTCTTGAAGTATTAATATAACATTTTTTAATAAAAAGAGATAAAACGGAAATAATAGACCCAACATATTATACATCATTGAAAAGATAATAAAAAGCGCAATTTAAATGTTTCACAGCCTATTTAAAAAAACACAACTTTATATCATAAATCGAGAACCAAACGAAGATATTTAAAATCCAGTCGACTCATTTTATTGCCATTAAAAAAGTGTCTGAAGAACGTGCTAATTTTTTTCTGTAACTTCAAAACAACCGAGATATCGACATTTAAGAAAAGTTGAAAAAATCGAACTTTGCTTATAGCTCGAAAACAAAAGACGATAGCGAATTCCGGTTTCGCCATTCAGTTCCTCTCAAAAAGAGACCGAGGATGCGCCATCCGTTTGCCCATATCTCTTTTAGTTATCGAGTTCCCCATAAGAACATTCAAATTTGGCCCACCCTGTACTATACGTGTGAAAAGTTTACGGAAAATTGTTAAAACCGAATTTTTTTTTTAATTTTGAGAGTAGAAAAAAACAAAAAGTATGTCTGTAAAATCATTAAAAAACTGTATATAATTTAACACACTAATTTAGAAGAAAATCGTTGCAGTCGTTATTGAAAAAAATAAGAGATGAAATTCAACCTTAATTAAGTTAAAAATTACGTTAGTTGTTTTGTAAACTTGTAATGCACTATTCGTGTGCAAAATCGTTAGAGCCGTTTTCATAAAAATTGATTTTTTTTAGATTTTATGAGTAGGAAAAAAAAAGAAAAAATGTAGAACTTCTAGAAAAACCAAAAACCTACATAATAAATTTAAATCAAATCATTCTATTAGCTCGATTACAACACTTTCTCTAGAAAGTAAAAATTAATGGCGCTGTTTTCATATTAGATTTACAGTTCTAATTGAAAATGCAAGATATATTCTTTAACTAGAAACTGTTCAAAAACCAAGGTTCAAATTTGACTTACGATGTTATTGAGAAAGCTGATTTGTTAACCTTGCGGCCGAAAAATATATCTGAGTTTTAGCCGAAAACACTTTTCAGTCGCGCAAAAAACGTTTTCCGTCGACCTCATTATAAAATTGAGTTTTACGTACTCCTGAATAATCATAAAGTAACACTTTTTTAACTGTAATACTTTTCGTCCGCAAACACTTTTCGTCCGCAAACATCTGTCAATGTCGATTATTATTTTATGTCAAATTAAATAAAGTCGAAGTAACCAGTATGAAAACCCATTTTTAAGAAAGGATGAATTTAGTGACTACATAGGATATTACAGTACTTTAGGTACATACTGAAACATTTTAGATACTGCAGAATATTGTTTGTTTACTTCCATTTATAACCTCAATTTCTCAATCCCACACAACTTTGAACAAAACAATTTGTTGTTCAAATTACAAGTAAATGATTTTAAGTGCTTTGAAATGATATTAATAAATTGTTTATAGTTTCTACAATGTGCGAAGCATATAGAAGAGCCTGGTTGTAATCTCACAATACTCGATACATTGTTTTCAATATGTAACACTTTAACTTCTTTAAAGTTATTCATTTATAAGGTAAGACAGAATTCATACGACTTGAGATTGCTTTAGACAATTTTATTAGGTAACATTTTGATACAGAAGCGGAGTTCCGATACAAAATTTTCACGATCATAAAATACAAAAACTTACAGTAGAAGTGAGTTAATTATGGGTACCTTTCTATTACTGTATTTGATTGATGTAAATAAGTAATAATGCTAATGGAAAACACAAGAACAGTAATTACTTGTGAAAAATCATTTGAATATTGATTCTGTCGCAGGAAAAACAAAAATAGAATCATATAAGCCATCAACATTACTGGGTTCAAGATTTATTCGTACACAAAAACAAGGTGAATTTCACAGTTTTCAATAAGCTGAAAGAAGATTATTACATTTTTGAAACATTTTCGGAGTGAATCAAAAACTACGTTTGCATACTTTCTTACGGTCAGGCAATATTTTTATTGAATATAAAATGATTATAAGTCTGACCACGGTACAAACTCAGTCTTATAACTATTATATGTCCAATTAGTAAGAATCGACTTTAATGTGTTTAATAGGAGAAACTTCATTACATCTTTGATCATAAACAATTAAAGAAATGCATTAATTTTGAGGGTAGGCTTCCAACTATAACTACATTTTTAAATATACTTCAAAATAACACTACCTAAATGTAATTTTTATTATTTTAATAAATTATAAAAAGTACATGTTTTACCTATTACCTATCATAATCAAGTGCTCTTATAAAAATTATGTGATTGTTGTAAACAAATGCTTTATCGGTACAATATTCGAACGCGGAAAGCTTTTATTTCCTTTAATAAATTTTGACACAAATGTTACAATACTGAACGGTGAAGTGAACATTAGGTACAGTAAAATCAGAACAAACGTAAAATTTTTGTTTAAAATTACTAAACATTTTGTTTTCAGTAAACGGTAATCAATAGAAAATTAATTAATTTAAGGTCAACGGAAAAAATTAATATGTACCTCGGAAAAAGTGCTTTTTAATAACCTCGCCTGTTTGCTTGCCTCGGCTAACGCCTCGGCCAGCAAATTCAGTCTCGTACATAAAAGTGCACTTTTTGTCCTTGTTACATAAATAACTATTTAAGTACCGAGTCCGGCAAAATGTATTAACAAGTTGTAACCTTTTAATTACTTTAATAAAATTAAATAACAATACAAGTTTTTAAAGACAAAGTACGGGAGATTCTTATTTCTTGAAAATATCGTCTTATACCTTGATGATTTTGCACAAATTCATAAAATTGCGACAAAACTGAAGCCTATTAATTTTATCTTGTGCACTTAATTCTTGAACTACGGCAAATTTATATGGGTGGAACTTTATTTTTTTTTTTAGCATCTTTCTCATGCTCCTGTGTGTCAAATCAAGACCTTCAGCATGAGGAACAATACATCTTGTTGGGCTAGCAGTTACAGCTGCCTTTACTCTTACCTGGTTACAATCATTGCAAGCAGGTCTTGGTCTTCTGCTTGACTTTTTGTCTAAAATTGATCCGAGTTCTTTCCATTTACGGTACCAGAATATAATGGTTTTACGTTGAGGGAAATGGCGAATGTTAAAATAGCGACGAAATTGCCTTTGAACAACAACAACTGAATAAATTTGTCAACACAAAACACACGATGCTCCACTGACCAACGCTCCATTTTAACAACTGTCAAAACATGTCACAAAATTTCCAAAGCCTACTCGTTAAAAAATCCGTTTAATTTTTAAACTTATCTAAGTTAATAAATTTTTATAACCTTTTAAAAATGGGTAATACATTTTGTCGGACCCAGTATATGTGTTTTACAACATTCAGTAAATACAGAAATCTGTACTTGTTATTATGTCAAAAAATAAGTTCTCGATGTTACACAAGCTAAAGTTTTTAGCACTTGACGCCCGCGCAAATGTTATAGTTTTATATAATAGTCCTCTAGAAATGGCGAAAAAACGCATAATTTTTTTTCTCATTTCTTGCATATCAAAAATCGAATTTCATTACTATATGACACTTGAAATACAATTTTCTTTGACTTCTGCTATTTTCTACATTGCAAATCCTTAAAATAGCGCAGAATAAAATAATACATTAAAACTAAAAATGGTTTGTTTGTATTCGTCTTTTGCGTCAATTTAGAAATTATTGTTGCTTAATACCTAAACTCCCAGACGCACTTTAGAGTATTGATATTGTGAGTCAGATATTTCGGACAAAAGATAGGTCTGAATAAGATGTTGTAAGGGGAATGTAGTATATGCAGCCTTAGGCCTCTTTCAGACGAGGACGCTGTATCCTAGACGCGTGTATCTCAGATACAGAAAAAGCATGCAGTTAAATTGTAGCTTACACACGGCATTCGACGCCGCATACAGAAACGCGCGACACAATTTTTAAATCTTGACAAATCAGCCGCCCGGCGGCGAAGGAGTATCCGAGATACAGAATTATCATGGTGGCTTATGGACCTGTTCAGACATGCATACTTTTGGGACACAAAAAGTTCGATTTCAGTGGCGGCCAGTATTTATTCAGAAGTGATAGTGAGTAGTTGAACAACCAGCAATACAAACTATGGATCGTGCCGTTTTCGACAACGAGAAGTTTATTAGTTTGATAGAGCCAAATTCTTGTTTATAGGACACTAGTCAGGAAGATTATTTTGACAGAAACAAAAAGCAACGATGTTGGGTGGAAATTGCCAAACAAATGTGTGATAATTTTGAGGAAATGACATATGTTCAACAAAACGAATATGGCAAGTATATTTTTATATATACTGAGAAACATGATCATGTTGGGGCACGTCGATTTTGTTTTGTGTTTGAATTGTAATTGAATAATTTAATCGAGTGTACCAAAAATGTTTTTAAGAGCCTTTAATTACATTCACACCACGAAGTGATGTGCGAGTATTGTACCAAGTTGATCTCAACGTGACTATTTTTGGGTATAAGCAAGGGTATAAGTAATTGCACAACTGGAGCAAAAATCAATGTGAGACATAAAAGAAAGGAATCTGCTTTAGTAAATAACTTATTTTCAGATCTAAACAAAATTGCCAGGAATAAATATATTTTTATTTGTACTACAGATACACACATATATTAAATACAGTTATTTTGCTAAGGTAGTGCACGAGTAGTCATAAAATACTCAGCAAAATAGTCACGGATAACAATCGCTGGTCTAGCAGTGATGCCTCGGTAGCCGCGACTTCATTGTCATAATCCTTCGTAGGATGACGTATCCTCGTGTTTGTATCGATCGCGTATTCGCACAAAATTGTGAAGTACAGTGCAGGCTTTCACTATATCTTCAGCAAACTCAATAGGCACGTTAAGAAAAAGATGGAATATTTTCCACTTCAAAAAATCCAGAAAGTACATTCAATATACCTTCGTGCTCTAGATAGTCTGTAATTATATTCTTTTCTGTATTGGCAAACATTTTCCACCACATGGACGCATTACATTAAACGATAAGCCAAACGCTTTGTCTCCAATAATAACAAAGGGGATTTTACAGTCATCCTTTCTAGTAAAAAGTCGGGATCAGGAAGGTTTAATTTTTTGTTGATAACTTTTGTAAAGATCCGATTTTTAAAAATACTTGAATCACTGTTTTTGCCGTAATCCCCAATATCCACAAACGTAAAACAATAGTTTGAATCGCACATTGCCAAGAGTTGAATTGAGAAAAAATGTTTATAATTAAAATGCAAAAATCCACTTTGTTGTGGTTTTATTACTCGAATATGTTTACCGTCAATAGCACCCACGCTGTGCCACCAGTTACACCATATGCTATTTCTAACCAGTTTTCTCTTGTGGGCTTTGGCATACATTGCTCTTTCATTTTGGTCTAAATTAGCTTGCATATGTGCTGTATTATTTCACTTGCTGTTGAAATTCCCACTCTGTAGGTGTAATGTAAATCAGTTAGAGAACATCCAGTCGCTAGGTACCTAAAACAATAACCGCAAATAGAGCGTTATATATATAACACTTGTTTTAACTTTAGAAAAAATTTTGAAATATATTCTTTTTTATAGTTTGTTTTTTTTGAAAAAGATCTCCAAAAATAGAAAAATTTACGAAATTCATTTGCTCGAGAATTGAACAGAAAAAAAAAGAAAAGTGGTGATAGGAGACTTGAAAAACGTATTTATTTTTCGACCAACTATCCTTCCTAATGCGGTGCCCTTCAAATTTACTGTTTTAGGACAAGCTCTAATAATTCAGAGGACCCATTGGGGAACAACGAAACTTTACTGCCAGATGACAATGGAGAAACAATGATGAGCTCTACACCTATTTCAAAAAAAAAGAAAAAACACTTCTACAGATGATTATTTAGAAATGGTACAAGTCTTAAAGGCAAGCCTTGAGCAACGCCAAAAATATGAAGACCTGTTAGATAAAGACGAGGACCGACATTTCCTTCTTTTGCTTCTGGCAGATTTTCGAAGAGTGCCTGTTGAGAAAAAGCTGGATGTGAAATTGGCAATCATTCAGGCAATCAAGTCAGCCATTTTGCCCACTCATGGTGCTGCTGTTCCACATACGCCTTATTTTTCAGAAACTCATCCTACACCTCCCCAACCGTGTTCTAATATTCCACAACATTTTAATCAAATACCACAGTCACAACACACTCAACAAATTTATCAAATGCCGCCATCACCACAAATCTCTCAACAAAATAATCTAATACTACAACCAACTCTCACCTAACAAAAAATTGTCAATTACCACAGTTTCTAAGTACACAACACAACTTAAAACAAAAAATCCTTACTCCTCTCCAATCTCCCTCTTCCGTAGAATCGAGTGACAATATGTCAACAGATGGATCACTTGTGAACCATCTTACGGAATACTAAGGTCACATAAAAAATATATTATCTAAAAATAAATATATAAATAATATCAACTTTCTGTCTATTGCATTAAAACTATTTTTCATAAATAAAAGAAAGTCTTACGATTTTTTTTACTTACCTTAATGTGATAGATAACCGTTCTCTTGGTTGAATACTTCTACGCATTGTGGTATCTTGCCTGCTTAATTCACTTTTTAAAATGTTGTGCAGCTCTTCAAATGATTGTGGAGACATTCGATAATAATTAAAAATCTTTGTAGTGTTTTGTAATTAATCTTGATAAAGTGAATTATATATTCCCTTAGCTTCCTTTAATTCTACCTTAGGATGAACCCACAGAGTTCGTCTCCTTTTAAGTTTTTTTCTTTTTATTAGATATATACCATAACATAACGCACTCTTCAATATTCATGATAACGACATTGAAGCTTAGAAATAAATAAAAACGTAACTTAAAGAAGTATCGGGGTAGTATGCGGTTGTGATTCGGTATCTCGCATACAGTATCCTCTTCTGAAAGAGGACTTAAGTGTTACGATTTCCTCAAACAAAGGTAATTTGCTTTAAGTGACATTGTAAGCGTTTCATATGTTTCTAAAGATATTTGACGTATATTAGATTGCTTACGTACTTACGTTTGTAATAATAGAACATTTAGTTAATTGACAAATAAAATATACTAATATGTTTGAAATTGCTGCGCTGCGATTTAATTGAATTCTTTACTAACAACATGTGTATGTATACAGGCTGTTTTACGACGGGCTTACACTATCTATATATTGGAAACTACTGATACGATTTCTATAAAATTTTTTATAGATGAATAACAAGTTATGGCAAATTTATGAAAAACGTGCCACTTCTGGTTATACCGGAAGTAAACAGTAGCTTTGTTATTTTAAATAGAACGCCCGGTATATTATTAACTTTTCGGATTCCACGTTCGATTTTAATGTCACTTTGTGTAGAATGTTCTATACCTAGAAGTTATACTTTTCGAGATATTCATTTTTTTAATGGAAAATTGACAGGTGCAGACCAAAATATTAAAAATTTTGTGTGAACATCCCCAACACCAAATAAAAATTATCGTGTAGGGTTGATTTGTAGGAAGATCGAGGTACTTGGTGACAAGTCAAAAACTGCTTTTTTATTATACAAGGTTCTTAAAAAGTGATAAAAGTTCAACTTCAGAAATGTCAAATATCTTCATTTTTTTAAATGAAACTGCCATATTTTTATTCATTCATGTAATTCTACGGAAAAAACAAGAAGAGTTTATGTTCACTTCCCTATAACCAAACTTAAACGTTTTTGATATATGAACATGTATTTAAAAATTTTAATTATTTCTGCCGTATTTTGCTTATTATAAGTAGGCCGTGTTATTTATATTATTATATACATATTAAATGTCATTATTTGTGGTTAATCGCTTCTTTATAAAGTGATAGAAATGGCTCGTTTGGAACTAAACAATGAAGATTATCTAAATTTACTTTTAATACATGGTGAATGTGATAGAGTTGTTAATAGGACATGTACTTTATTTGCTACACGATATCCAGATCGACCACAACCCACCCGCGACACAGTGAAAAGAATACTAAACAATTTAACACAATTTGCTTGTTTTCAAGCAAAAGTTAAGAAAGCCAAGTCTGTTGTTGATAATAATGACATAAAATTAATATTCTTAGATACTATGCTGCTTATCCCGAAGTGTCATTACGTTGTGGTGCCAGAGATTTAGGTGTACCAATGATATCTATCCAACGAATTTTAAAAAAAACATATGTTTCATCCCTATTCTTTTAACTTAGTTCAAAGTTTAAAGGAAACAGACTATAATAAGCGAATAGAGTTTGCAGAATTCGTGTTGATAAAATGTCAAGAAGATAATGAATATTTGAAGAATATTATATGGTGCGACGAATCAAAATTTACAAAAAAACGGAATGTTTAACAGGCACAATTCGCATTACTTGAGCAAAGAAAATCAACACGTTAAGAGTACCTGGTTTTCAAGAGCGATGGGACTAATGTCTTTTGTGCGATCAGAGATAACCAGGTTGTAGTTCTCCACTTTTATGATGGGAACTTAAATGGTTAGGAACTGTGGTAACATAATTTTTTATTTTCTATAAGCTACTTTTATAGGTCACAGATATCTCGACATATTGAGAAAATGAAAAACAAATTATTCAGATCGTTTACCACCGCAAGATTTGAAAAAATATTTTTTCTTTAAGATGGAGCACCTTCTCACTGTTCCAGAATGGTAAACCAATTTTTGGATGAGACGTTTGACGATAGGTGGATAGCTAACAATGGTCCTTTTCGGTGGCCTCCTCGTTCACCAGATCTAACATCTTTAGAATTTTTTATATGGGGCTACATAAAAAATGAAGTATATTCCCATCCAGTTACAACAAAGGAAGATTGTAAACTTAGAGTTTGCAATGCATTTAATTCTCTCTCTGCAACAATGATCAGTCGTGCAAGAGTTCATAAATGCTTGAAGGTTCACGGACGTAATTTTGAGCACTTGTTATAAGTTCTTGTAATTTACGTATGTGAAATTACATACATACAAAAACACAGCTTACTTATAATAAGTAACAATACGGCAGAAATAATTAAAATTTTTAAATACATGTTAATATATCAAAAACGTTTAAGTTTGGTAATAGGCATTTATATAATTTACAACATTTTTGACTAAATAAAAATGCCATTATTTAGTTCGGCAGACTGTTTTAAGTACTTACGAAACTCTCCAAGAAACCAGAACAATAAAACTGTTTATTATTATGACATTATTTGACACCGGCCTACTTCATATTTTAAAACAAACAATAACTCCTCTAAATGTATGTGAAAAAGGAATGAGTAATGTTTTATTTTTTTGTGATCAAACTAAGAATTTTACGAGAAATAGCAAAGACATGAAAAAGTTGCAGTTTGAATCCGTCTTTTTAAATAAAACTTTTAAGTAGGAAAATGTAGAAGCATAAAGTTTTGAGGCAAAATATTATAAGGGTTAATTTTTTCACCCCCTTGTATAAACTTTGCAGGGTTAGAAAAACTGACAGAAAATTTCACTTTATTAGCATCGATTATCTGCCAAATTTCATTCTTCTAACTTCTTCCATAGTGGACATATTAAATAAAAACTGTTTTTCCCCCTAACGTTAAGGGGCTGTAACTTGGAAGGAAAGTGGTTTTGAACAAAACTTTATATGAAAGTTCCCCCTTAATTTTTGCTGAAAAATTACCTTGTTGAATATTTTGCGTCAATTTAGAAACATTGTAAGGGGCTTCATCAAGGCGATAAACTTAAAACAAACAGCGAGAGTTTCAGATAGGCTACTAAATGTCAAGTAATCAACTTGTTAACTAAACCAGATTCTATACTGAAAGAACCCATGCAGCACAAAATATTATGTAAATACTAGTAAATAATATTTATTAAGCATTTAAATGTAACACTTTTATATATTAAAAAATATTTTAGGAAAATATTTGTTAAATATTTTAGGTAAACATATTTGAAATAAATATATTTAAAATATTTGATTTAAGTTTTTTTAATATTTTCTAAAAATTTAAAAATGATATTTATGCAACATTATAAATAATACAATAATATTAAATCAGTTTACAAAAAAAAATTATATTCGAAATTTTTTATATTTTTTTCTTTACATTTACAAAAGAACATTATTAATACATAAGTAATACAAACGATATTTATTACATAATACAAATACACAAATTTATAAGTATTGTAACATAGCATATAAACACTACAAACTACAAAAAAAATTTAATTATGATTGTAATTTAGATTTCCTCTTCCATCAAATCAATCCTGTAAGTAAAATGTATTAATTTTATTAAGTATAACGTCACACAAAATTTTCTAAATATTGAAATTAATAAGACTGGGTCGAGTCCTTCTCAAAGTTGATGTATTTTTTATCATATTCAAAACTGTAGTTTAATATGAACATAAATTTTGTCTCCGAGATGCAATAAAAACCAAATTAATATTCTATTAAAATTCAATTGTACAAACAAACCTAATACAAAATAATTCAATATTTTAAGAACAACATACCGATTATTGGTTGGTTGTTGTGATTACAGCTGCTTCTTAAAGCACGGAAAGCGAATTTTTGATTTCCTCGGCGGTTTAGGAAACCGTTTTCTTATCGCCACAATAAAGTGTGTCGTATAAGCATCATATTTCATTGAGTTTTTACATGAAATTAAATTTTGCAGTTGGCTTTTGATTATGGTCTTTAGGGTGTGTCTTTCTCGTTTATTAAGAAATAGTTCAGTTTATTTAGTAAAAGCTAATAATTGGTTCACAATCACGACCAGTCAAAAAAGCTCTTAAGGCTCTTTGTTACTGTAGACAAATGTACTCCCTATGTCAAAAATATGAAAATAAAGCGGCCCAGTACTTAACACACCAAAGAAAAAAAATGGGCTGATGAAAGAGAGAGATTACAAACGCTAACTAAGTGGTATCATTTGATACACTTATGATGCAAAATTTGACAAATTACCTATTACATAAAAATTGAAAACAAAAACGTACTTACGTTACTGTTTATCCTGCTCCTGCACTTGTACTTGATCTCATTTAATTGATTTTTTACAAACAAAAACACCCACGTTAGGGATCGTATACATACTGACCGATGGTAAGATAGAAAATAGTTAAAAAACAAACACAACTTAAAGTTTTATACATTTATGTGATTTCTTTATAAAACTAAGAGGATTTGCAAAACAAAAGATTTCCTAGCCATCGGCTACGAACTATGAGTAACACCAGAACAAACGTTTTTATTATTATACCTGCTTTGGTGAAAATATGCAAACTAGTATAATATGCTAATATTTATCAAATATTTTTTTTATATATCTTCACAAATGCTTAGATAAATATTTACTGAATATTTCTTCAACATATTTGTTTTTCACTAATTTTAAATAAAAATATAACATTTCGTAAATGCTGTGGAATAAATATTTTAAATAATCATACATAAATATTTATTTCACAATTCTTACTTACTTCTTTGTAATTCTTTACTTCTCCCTTTTCTCCTCCTTTATATATCGGGCATATATAACTTCTTTCCATTGCTCTGGGGATCCCTCTCTTCTCCATGTTTTATTAAATATTTTTCTTAACCTTTCTCTTATCTTTTCCTTTGTATACTTCCACTGTTTCGCCTGAGTTCTATCGGTACCTTCTAATTTTCCCTTTTTAACCTTTTTTAATGCTTTATCTAATTCTTCTTTTGTAATTTCTATATTTCTTCTCTTTCTGATTTGCGTTTTGTCTTCATTTGGTTTTTCATGTTCTCTTTCTAATAGTTCTATACAGTTTTGTTTCCATCTGTCTTTTTCTATCCTTACTCCTTTTGATTTGCTTTTCCTATTTCTTTTGTTAATAAATCTTCACACTTTTCTTTATTTTGTGTTTTCATCATCTCCTGTTCATTTCCCTCTTATACTCTTTTTTCTTGTTACACATTCTTCTTTGTGTTTGTTTCTTAAATTCTTATATTCTTTAATTTCTATTTTTTGTATTTCCCCTTCCTTGTCGCATTTCTTTTTTTGTCTTTTTACAACCTCTATTCCACCATTATTTGTTTCTTTTTTACCTCTTTTCTGCTTATTCTATACCTTCTCCTTTCCACTGTTTTCTCCATATTGTTACCACTTTTTTTCATTTCTTCTTTCACTCTTTCTCCATCTTTAATTTGTAACGTTTTATACTTTCCTGTGTCGATTATCTTCTTTATCCTCCTATATTTCTTGCTTTTCTCTATTAAATATAAAAACTTTCATTGGTTAATGATCGGATTCTCCTTCATCCTCTACCCTAAACTTCTCGATACCCTCTATTCCCCTCTCATTTGCTATTACGTAGTTTATCACAGATTCTCTCCTCGCACTTATAAACGTAAATTCTGCTATTTTTCTCTCTTCTATACTTCCTTTTAAAATTGTCAACCCTCTATCTTTACACATTATTATTAATATTCTTCCTTGTTCATTTATCTTCTTATCCATTGATTTCCTCCTAATCACCTCTCCATTTATTGTTATTCCTCCTTCTTTTTCTATTCTCGCGTTAAAGTCTCCTCTTACAACTAATTTTTTCCTCTTCTTCACCTATTATCTCCTCTATATCTTTTTGGTTTTTTCCATTTCTTTTTCGTATACTGTTACTATTTCATATTTTTCCCCTCTTTCAGTTTTTATACTTCGTTTTATCATTCCATGCACATGTTTCCCTTTTACTTCTTTTTCATTTTTCAATTTCTTTTTATTTCAGTAATTATTCCCCCCTTTTGCTCTAACTTTTCTCTTCTCCTTTACTGCAAATTTTATTTTTCATTCAAACTCTTCTGACATCGTTTCTTTCCATCTTTCTCAGTTTTTTTTCCTCCATCCACGTTTTAATCAACCCCACCATTTTAAAATCATGTATATATTTCCAAAAGTTCTTTCCTTTTTTATACTCGTTATGTTCCAAAACAAAATTTTATTTTTCTTTTTCATTAACCCATATTTGCCTGTGTTGATGTCCCTTTTTTCTTTATTCCCTTATTGCTTAATTTTTTTAATCAATTTTTCTAATTTTCTTTAGCTTGCATTCCATCTTTTTTCCTCCCCAATAACCCACATTTTCATATACCTTAGCGTGAAGTTGGCACTCCCTTTAAAATATAATTTTTTTGCAAACGATTGGGGGAGATAATTTCCTTTATGAAGCACTAAGAAGCACTAACGAAGCACAAACGATCGATTATAAAATTTTTACTCTAATCAAGCGTGAAGTTGGCACGCCTTTTAAACTTTAATTTTTTCTGCAAACGCTTGGGGGAGATAAATTCTATTATGAAGCACTAATCAGCACTAACGATCAATTATAAAATTTATGTTAGTGCGTGAAGTTTGCATGCCGTTTAAAGTTTACGATTTTCTTTAAACGTTTGAAGGACTAATGGTCGACTATACAATTTTTCGTACTGCTTCTCATTAAGCGTGAAGTTGGCACGCCCATTAAAATTTTATTTTTTTTTAAACGCCTGGGGAAACAATATTATTTATGAAGCATTAAGAAGCACTTACGAAGCACTAACAATCGACTATAAAATTTTCGTTAGTGCTTTCATATTCGTTGCCAACTTCACGGATGTATGATTTGGGGATCGTCAGCTAATGGAGTTACTGTTTGTTTTGGATGATTTTCCAGAGTATGATGATTGTTTATAGCTTTTGCTTTTATTGCGTTTTTTACGTATGAAATGTTGTAAGTGTAATCGGGAGACATGGTGAGTGCTTGGTTATTAAAAGTAAAATGCCCTAATTTGTTTTTATTTGCTCTCACTTTCCATTTTTCCAAACATGTTTCTTATAAGTTTAGGTGTTTTTATAGCAATTTTGATACTACTACTGGATTTTTGTTACATGATAGCCTGAAGTTTTGTAATCAATGGTGATAGTATGGCTATATCATCAACAATGGTGCTAGGCTTGTATGTAGTGCGGTTGGTAAGTCAAATGGCTTTGAAACCTGCTTTTTTTTATATTTTTTATTTGAGAAGTTTATCTCTCTCTAAATTGGTTTAAAAAATTTTATGTAAAATTTATAAAAAAATTAGGAAATGCTCTGACTCTATTTCTTTGGTTACATCTTCAAAAACAATTAATATTTTTAAAATTATTGCGTCAATTGAATAATTATACCACCTCCTTTTTACTTTGTAAATTTTGTTATTTTATCTACTTAAAATTTTAAAATATTCATACAATCTTACACACAACTTAATTTATGATTCCCTTTGATATTTATTTGAAATTCTTTGTCGGTATTTACCTTCATGTTCATTTGTTTCACTATACTATTCATACTCCGTTTTCTGTCTTAATTCTAGGGTCCTTAATTCACTTTCACAATTCAATTTCCCACTTATCTGTCTTTGCTGCGTTTTTTAATTCTTTATTGTTTTTACTTGATTTCATTTTAAACATTTATAATGAAAGCTTTCCTAAAATAAATTATTGATTACATTTAATCCATTTAGAATATAGCTTTAATTGAATGTTTAAAGGACACGTAGATGTATAAGACGACAAGGATGTAATTCTGTAATAATGAGATTAATTGGGTTATAAACAAACATAGAGTAAATGGATCGAGACCAACTATTAAGATAATTGTTTAGCTATCTAAGCCGATGTCAATTAAATTTCAAATGTCGTTTAGCAATATATTACATTATTTTGGTAATAATAATAATAATAATAATTTTTGGTATGAAGTTTGCTAGACATTAGGCAAATCCACTACTAGAAACATTAAATTAAAGAAATTTGCCCAATGTGTTAATAGTTTTTGAAATACTGTGTTCAGTAAAGAATTTTAAAGCTTTGAGTTTCTGCTTATGAAACTTTTAGCAAAAAAAGACAACGACTTTATATTTATTTTTTTGGTTAGAGGGCTTAGAAATATTTTTTAATTAAAAGGAAAACGTTTATTATGTTGTTTAATTTAATTTTATTTCAAATATAAATCAATCAATCACATTCAAGACTGTACAAAAATTGTTTTAGTCTTCCACATTAATTGAAAAAATATATTTTATCTAGGTCTAACCTATGATAAGCACATTAATTACTAAATAATTGTGTATAAAATGGAACTTTGAAATAAATGGTGCACAAAAAATTCAATAGTGTGTAAAAGAACAATGTAATTTTAATGGGACTTTCATTATTAAACGATTTTTGTTATCAAGGATGTCTGGCAACGAACACTCGAAATAAAAAAGTGAAACCGCATGCGGTTCTCTGTTGCAGTAACTGTTTCTATTTGCTAAAACCAGTTCTGACGTCAATGAAATATTGTATAAGATACGTGCGTGAAAGGCTTTTAAGCACTCTTTGAGGTTGAAACACTGGCCTGCGGCTTGTGTTGTAAATTCCGCAACAAGAGCATAAAAGCCTTACTACACTTACTTGTATAATAAATAACTATTTTAGGGCTTCGTAAAATTTTATTGCAAAACACTGAAACGAACACATTTATTATTTCCATAATTATCATGTTTCTTGCGGTCTGCCCTTCTTTCTCTTCACTTCTATATTTGCTTTCCGTACCTGCTTCACTGTCCGTTCTTCCTTTAATCTTTGAATATGTCTCTCCAACTCAATTGTCTTCTTTTAATAAACTCCATCAGCGGTGTAATTTCTAATTCTTCTCTGATGTTGGTGTTTTTGATTCATTCTTGTAATGTAACTCCTTTAACTTTTCTGAGATATTTCATTTCTATTGCTTGCAGTTTACTTTTTAATATGTTCTTTAGTATCCATGACTCCGATCCATATGTTAATATTGGTCTGTATATCTACACCGTTAATTTGGTTTTTTTGACACCTTTTTTACTAAGAAAGTTTTTGTTTAAGGAGTAGTACAGTTTATTTGCCTTCTCAATCCTTTCTGAAATTTTTGATTCTTGGTTGGCTTTTTCAGTCAGTATAAGTCCCAAATAATTAAAGTTTACAGTTTGCTCAATCGTCTGGTTATTTAGTTTTATATTTAGACTATCTGGTTCTTTGCCTGCTACTAATATTTTAGTTTTTTTTTGTATTTATTTTCATACCATACTCTTCCATACGTTAAGATGACGATGCAGTCATTCTACACTTCCTGAAATAAGCACTATATCATCTGCAAATACACATTCCGAAATAAACACTGTTTGAAGATTTCTATGTCCGATGTTCTTTTTTTACTTCACTCTGAACTTTTCAGATTTCATTATCCATAAAAATCACAAATAGAACCGGACTTAGTGCTCCACTCTGCCTTAACCCATCCCTTGTTAAGAATTCCTTCGATCTGTCGTTGTTACTAACCACATAGTTTCTTGTGTTCTCATAGATACTATTAATTGTTCTACTCAGTTTCGGATTTATTCCCTTGTTGCGGAGGCTTTTTCATACATTTTCCTTTACTACTTTGTCAAAGGCTTTTTCAAGATCTACAAAGGCTAAGTATGTATTTTTATTTTGTTGCTGTATTTTGACTATACACTGCTGTATCACGAAGATGTAATCTTGAGTACTCCTTCCTTTACGGAATCCACTTTGTACTTTTGATAATAAGGATTCGCGCACACTTAGTAGTCTTGCTTCCAGTATTTGCTTCTATATTTTGAGTGGGATGCTCGAAGTGTTATACCTCGGTAGTTCTCGCATTCTTTTTTGTTGCTCTTTTTGTATACAGGTGTTATTTGTCCTACTTTTCAATCTTGTGGTATTTTTCCTCCTTCTATACTTTATTATTGATATCCAGCAATGCTTCTTTTCCTTCTTCAACTAACGTTTTGATCATCTCTATTGAGATTTTATCATGCCCTGCTGCCCTTCCGTTCTTACATTTCTTAAGTCCAAATTCAAATTTTTTCCTTCCCTCTTTCCTTTTCTTTGTATTGATTTTGTACTGTATATACTTTAATTCTTTTCTTTACTATTTTCCGTTCAGCTTCAAGCAGCTCTCCAAAATATTTCTTCCATCTCTGAATCGTTTTGTTGCTATTTGATGTTAAATTTCTTTGCTTGGTTTTATGTTTCTGTTTCTTGTTGTTTTTCCTTTCTTAAAGATTTTAGAAGTTTGTAAAATAGTTTTTGGTTTGCTTGTTATCATTTTCCAATTTTTTTCCCAAATTTTTGCCACGCTTTTGTTTCGATTTCTGTACTTTGTCCTCCTTCTTTGTTCTTTATATTTATTGTAATTGTTTTCGGTCTTATTTATTAAATACTTTTCCATAATTTCTTCTTCAAAATTATTTGTTTCTTTAATTCTTTATTTCACCATCTTGTTCTTTTCTGTTGTTTATTTATTTAAACGTTAAATTAAAATATATAATTAATTTTTTGATAAAAACACTGGTGTCTTACTGCTTTCGTTTTGGACTATGAAGTATCATGTGAATAAGTGACCTAAAATATACCCTATTATTTATTATTATTTACCCTAATAAAAAATTACTAAAAAATCGTATACAGGTATCTCAGCAACTAAGCCGTTTAAGGATTCATGTTCCTATATCAAAATTCACCAATTTGCAAAACCTCTTTGGGGTAGAGCGTTGTCGGTCGAATATAGCAACACTCTGTAGAATCGCTTTTCGATGACAAAAGAATGTAGACATCGAAAAGCGATTCTACAAGGTGTTGCTGTATTCGACCAACAAGCCTCTATCTCAGAGAGGTCTCGTAAATTGATGCATTTTGATATTAGAAAATGAACTCTTAAACAGCTTAGTTGCTGAGATACAGGTGTTTTGAAATATGTCAGTACTTGCAGACTTTTGTTTAGAAGCAAATATCTTTGAGACCGTTTATTTTAGCCCCATAAAATGTTATCACTTTTTGAAAAAAATTTTTTTAATATTTGCTCCAGTAGCGTAATAAATAGGAGGGTAAACTTTGTCACTAACTCTTATAGCGCGTCACTGGTTAAATTTAAGTAATTTAGTTTATGTCAAAATATGACTTTCTTAAAGAGCATATTGATCATCAAATTTGAAAAAAAAATTTAAAGGCGTTTTTGTTTTATTCCAAACTTTTAATTTTTATAATAACCTTTCAACACCCTGTATCTCAACAACTAAGCCGTTTAAGGGTTTATATTCCTATATCAAAATTCACCAGTTTACGAGACCTCTTTGGGGAGGAGCGTTGTTGGTGGAATATAGCAACATCCTGTATATAACACGAAATTGAACAAAAATTGTCAAGAAGTTATGGGTTATGTTATTGATAAACAGACTTCAAAATATGAAAAATATTACTAAATTGTATATATGAGTAAGCGTACTTTATGAAAATTATTACAATCCCATCCAAAATACCCCTCACCAACATTTGTAAAATTTGTTAAAAGTTAAAGAGAGAGATAATTCCTTCAATCAATAGTTAATAGTTTATTGAGAGTTTAACAAAACATTAAAACTGCAATAATATATAGGATGTTCTTTTTTCATTAGTAAAGTTATGACTGGCTTCTAATGTAACTGCATACATTTGAAAAATAAAAATTTGCCAACAGATTGTGTAAGCAGTTACAGAAGTTGACTTTTCGTTTTCAATCACAAATCATTTATACAATTGCTAACAAACAGCGAGAATAAGCAATTTTCTTTTGAGACTCTTCGAAAGTGAATTTGGTGCGACATCTAGTGCGACAACCTCGTAGCACGGTCGATAGTAATATAATAATGATTCAAAAAGCACAGCGTTTAGCTGCGCTCATTAGTAATACTTTCTTCGTTTTTTTATTTACTTATTTATTAACCTAAAACACAGTTCATTCATATGTTGTTTCACCTTAATTCCTAGGATTAAGTAGATATATTCATTGTGTATTAAGGAACTAAAAACTGTTTTACTTTAAATATAATTTAAATTTTATTCTAATTTATATCAATATTTTTAATATTTTATTAAAATATATCTAACAATTTCAATAACCGTCTTTAATCACAAACTACATAATATATTCATAATTACATTTCATTATTAATACCATTGCTGCGATGTATTCGTACACATATTAATAACTTCACTTCTTTGTTTGTTCTGTTTTAATTCATTAATTAATTTTCGTTACTATATCGATTAAACAGAAGTGGTTAATTTTACATACACATTCATTTTCTATGACAACGTTCAATAAAGCAAATAAACAAAGAATGTTTCAATAAACATACCTTCATAAAAATAACAAATTTCATTCTATAATAAAGGGTCTTTCAACAAGGACGGGTCGATGTTAAAATTGAATAAAACAAGATGTGTGTGAGATATTAACGAAATTTATTTTTTATTTGAAAAGCCCATTTATGCCATTATGGATGGAATATGACATCGTTCAAATGTCCACCGCAACGGCAACGGTCGAATGTGGTTTATTGGCATAGACCTGAGACTTCAGAAAACCAAGCGTTCCGAAGCCCATTGAGCGAACACACGGCGTTGTCTATGGTCATTAAATTTGAGCTCTTGGGTCAGTTGGATCTTGTACGGATGCAGACCCAAGTCCTGACGCAAAATTCTCCAAGTTGAAGTCTGCGAAAGGCCGAGTTCTTGTGCACGGCTAGAAATTGACTGCCTCGGAGTCTCCTGAACACTCTCACGTACAGCGGCGATGTTCTCGGCCGATCTGGCCTTCCTTTGACGTAAAGGTGTTGGTTTGTTGTTTACCGAACCGGTTGTTTCAAATTAGTTGCACATGCTGCTCAACCGTGTAACTTGTAATGGTGATTTGGCATCAGTGGCTGAATAAGAAAAAACAGATTTGACAGATGCCGCCAAAACAAAATGGCCGCCACAGATTACTAACATCGACCCGCTCTATTTGAAAGACCCTTTATAAGTAAATTAATTTTGAATGATGATATAGTATATTATACATGGTGTATATACTATTTTTTTCCACTACTAGCCAAATTTAAGCCAAAAATAAAAATAAACATTTTTCTTGTAAAAATCAAGTAACACAGGAATGCAAATAAATCAAAAAGCATTAAAAGCTACATATGTTGATAAACCAACTGCAACTGATTCACTAAACACTTGTGTTGCCATATTTCACCTTCCTTTTCTGAAAATTATTCGGAGTGATATGTAAATTAGTTGATTTAGGAGCCAATCGCAGCGGTTTAGATTTGTCTGACATGTAGAAATTTTTAATGTCTTTCCAAGATGCTTTTTTGTTATTAAAGATTATATCATATTTAATCAAGTTATTTTGCACCGACTTCAATAAATAGGGGACATCGAAGAAATAATAGATTTTCTTATCGTTTACGAGAAGGTATGGTTTTTCCGGTGATACATCTATTCTTTTAATTAGGTTTCGAAAATTTTACTACTGCCCTAACATTGGCACCGCATTGTAGTTATAGCTTTTCTATGCAGTCTAATACTATCGACTTCAATTTGTCACCTTTACATATCGTATTTGTAAAGATGTAGCACAAGGGTTGTTTAAATTTTTTATATATAACTCTAACCATGATCACGTAGCAGTTTGAGCTGGCAAAAAATTTAAAACCTACTTTAAAATTAACATTTTGAGGCTCGTAAAATATAATTTTAGTGAAAATTGTTTGTATTCCTCTGTATATCTCCTGCTTCTTAGTGGTTTATTTTTAAAGTCCACTTCGGCTGTCACAATTTGTGCTCTGCTTTCGGGAAGTAATCGTTGGGAGATGTTAACTTCAATTGAAGTGCTTTCTTTTCACGTTGCAATTTAAGAATGTTCCTCCGTAATTTTCTTTACCTAAGAGTATTTGAGCTGCAAGATTGAGTAGTTTTGGTATAGCTAGAGATGTTAACGGGCATTTATTGCTTCGCCAATATACCTTGCATCATTTGAATATTGGGTTTCAGAAATTGACACTTGTAATTCATTTAGGAATGGCAAGTGTTCGCCACATACTCGTTAAGTTTTTAGACTCGACATTTTTATGCAACAGATCGGACCTTCCAGATTCTGTTAACCATTCAAAACACCTACAACAAAATGTTTGTAATTTACTTAAAATTCTTCATGTAACTTAACTCGCTTGGTTAAATCTCCTTTGGGAAACCTGAAAAACTGATTCTACCATCATATTTAATAAATAAATAAATTCAGGTTATGTATTTGCGGTTATGGGATGGGGAGCGAATTTTAAATTAATTGCATTTTTTTATTCAAATAATTTTATCGTGTAATTTTAAGCAGCAAATACGTTAAGGATAATCTCCTGGATATACAAAATTATGTTTCACTCGTTTTTGTTAAACAACTATTCTTAGATTCTCAAAAATTTGAATTTGTCCATTATTAACCTAGGTCAACAATAGAAAAATTATTAACCACTAATAGAGAAATTCAACTTCTCAGTTAGCTAGGAGACGCAATAATTGTTCACTTCACAGCTAGTAGTGGAAAAAATTATTAAATTCTTTCCAATTTTACGATTTTGACTAAAGTTTTCAAAATAAATTAAATTATTTAACACTGCAGATAAAATATTACTACATTATTACTGTTTTTCAATAATTAGTTTTATTTTTCGAGCAAACGTCTGTTTCGTACCCATGGTTTCTGGCTACCGTCTTTCGAACCAACGTACTTGTTTAGGCCATTTATAATTATTTAATTCAAATTATGTTTTATCTAGTTAGTATAATTATGTTTTGAGAAAAGATGGTTAGTTAATAAAATAGTAAATGAATTGAGTTTTTAATGTAAAGTTGACAAACAGATTTCTTTATTCATACAGTCCATTTTATCAAATTTCTTTAAGTCTGTTTTTAATTGCCCTAAGGGCGAGCTATGCTTGTAATATATACAACAACACGCAATTTCTTAACAGTATTTTTACTCCACAGAAACATTTTTGGCGATTTGTCCACAGAAGTATTTTCGGCGGTTGCGATCGCTAAACGCCGTTTTCTAACTTTCGGCATTTTGTCTACATTCGGCTATTAGTCCACATACGCATTTTTGGCGTATTGTTAATTTTCGGTGTCTACAGAAGTTTTTTGGCAATTTGTCCACAAATTCGGAGAATTGTTCATTCGGCAGTTTGTTTATTCATCGATTTGTCATAGACTCTATTATGATTTAATTGAAAGGGTATTTTTAACTTATTCATTTGGATTGTCTTAGTATCTGATGTGTTTTTTGAGATGAGTTTTGAAATTTGTGGTTGTTGTATTTTTTTTTCAATGTAATATTTTTCTCAAGAACAAGTATCACATTCAATTAGTTTATTTAATTTTTTATTTTTATTTTATTTATTTATCCCACCATACAGAGTGATCTATTTAATGAGTGCGACAATACACTTTATTACATTCATATAAATGATTATTACAACAATTAAATGAACATGTAAATAAACAGTAATGTAAAAAGTTGGATTATTGCGCAGATTTCATAAAGGAGCATTAAAACACAAAATATAATGTAGATAATAAATGGCAGTAATCGACTAGACCATTGATTAACTTAAAGAAATGAACAATCATTGACACTAATCTATGCGATTCTAGGGAGTTAAACAAAAACCCTTTTAACAGATTTTCGTGCGGAAATCCTCTAGCAAGATAAATGCCATAAGTCCTTAAAACACATTGTTTTTAAAAATCTCGTTCACAGCCTAGTACAGTATTTATGATATTAATTATATGGAACGAAAATAAAGCACTACCCCGGTTTCAATATGCCGATGTTTCGCTTGGTCTATCCAAGCTTTATCAAGGCGTCTTAAAGTTAATAAAGCTTGGATAGAGTAAGCGAAACGTCGGTATATTGAAACAGAGGTACTGGTTTATTTTCATACCTCCACATTAAGAAATCGTTGGCAAGATATTCATCCAGAACTATTATTTTGGAGGATTTATCTATTCAACTAGAGGTGAATATTGTTTAGAGAATAATCAAACTGTGGAGAGGGTTTTTTGATTGCACAAAATTGATAAGGTGTTTAGGTTGTTCTGGAGGCGTATATAGTTTTAGATATTTAGATCATCACCAAAAAACAAGCATTCGTTATCTATTGTTTGCAAAATGTCATTTATGAAAATGTTAAATAGTGAAGACCCAACCTTGTGAAACTCCAGACAAAGGGCAAAAAACAGATGATTTGTTACCTCAATATTTAACGTACATATTATTATCGAATAGATACGATTTAAATAAGTTGATAAGCTTACTATGCAATCTAAATGTCAAAGATTTTGACAAAAAACAATGATTTGTTGTGTCAAACACTTTAAAAAAATCAGTGAAAATAACTTCAACCTGACTTTAGATGTTGAGAGTTGATGCCACATAATTTAAAAAATTGGAAAGATTTGATATTGTTGATTGGAGTTTAAGGAATCCGTGGTAATAATTAGATTTAAATTTTTATGATTATTTAGTAATTTTGATTCTATATGTGTTAAATAATTGCAAAGCCTTAAGTTGTGTGTGCTAAAAATTTATTGTATAGGTTTTTTTTTAAATAATGGTGAATGAAACATGTCGCTTAATATGTAAGGAAAGTTTGATAGTTTGTATTTGCAATAGTGGTTGGAGAATGGTGTCAGAATTGGACGAACTATTTTTATTTAAAAGATTAAGAGATATAATTAGATAGTTTACTATTAGTTAGAAATTTAACTGTGAAGGTAATTCTCTTCTTAATGCTCTATAAAAATGAAGAACACTTCATTGATGTTAACATGGAATTGATTGTATTTTTTTGATGCAATTAATTATTTTAGTAAATAATGATATTATAATTTAATTGTACTATTTAGTAAACCTGCCTTCATTTTAAAATGTGCTTCTATGTTGGTATAATTTTTTATTAAAATCAAAATGGGATTATCGCCGTTTTGACCCATATGAAGGGGTAAAATGTTAACCAGGTAACAAAATGAACAATAAATAATAATACATAAATATTATTTAAAAAACATCAGAACAAATTCACTTGAATAGGCAGGACACTTAGGAACATATTTCATAAATAAATTTAGGATTGTTATCTTCAGGTACGATTCCAGCACAGCCATCGTGGGCCATTTTCTGCATGTGATACACTCAGTCCAACTTTTAGACAATTGAGAATAGAGTTTACTTCGTCATTTGATGAACTATCACTTTCAGAATAATCATTTCGCTTCTTGAGTCGCTTAAAAACCTTAACTGGTTTCTTGGAGCTTTTTCCAAAAGTAAATTTTCTTTTCACACTTTTTTTAAAGCAGTTTTGAGGGACTCTTTTTTGCATTTTTGCTTCTAGGTCTCGGTTGTATGGAGACTGTGATTATTGCTGTTTTTCCAAGATGTTTTGATGAATGATGAATAACAACCCCATTATCCCGTGCATAGTCTATAACTTTGAAATTTTTTGTGTGGGGCATATGGCCATCCAAAAAATATATCCAACTGCATACAACCGGTCTTGTATGATATAGCTGTGACATTTTGCGGTATATTATTTAGCAGACAATCTTTAATACTACCACGAGGAAAAATAAACATTGGGGATATAAAATTGATAGAGGGACTCATGCAAATTTCTGGTATAACTATTTTTTCCCATTTTGAGAAATTATCTTTGGATTCTTCATCAGATAAGATTATTAAAAATATGTTTCAGCTTTTGGTAGTTAAAAAAATTAACTTATTTATTTACCATTCTTGCACAGCATCAATATCCCAATTTGAGCATTTACTGCAATTTACCGTTTGTATTTATTTAACAATAAATAAACCTGTTTTCTCGAATCTTATTAGAAAATTGTAATTATTTGAAATATTTAAAAAACATGTTAAATAAAATAATTTTACACCCCTTACAACCCATATTTATTGGTTATACGAGGATGTATTGATATCTAGTTAGCCTAGACCAGTTCCTTGCATAAACAAAATATTGCGTTACCATAGCAACGAACAATAACTTATTAGAAGTGTCAGTGTAAAGTTTGACGTCAAAAAAGTAAACCAGAGTCACACAATAAATTAAATGTCCACCGAAATTGTGAAAATCGAAAAATTGGAGTATTGAGCCATCATCAAGTACCTGTATTTAAAAGGGTTAAGAGGTAAGCAGATTTACGAAGATATGCTTAATACCCTTGGTGATCAATGTTCTTCGTATGCGACCGTCAAAAATTGGAATGCAAGCTTCAAAAGAGGTAAATTTTCCATTGAAGATGATGACCGATTGGGAAGGCCAGTTTCTGTGTCAGTCCCCGAAAATATCGATGCAGTTCATGACATGATTTTATCAGACCGTCGAATTGGGCTAAAACGGATATCTGAAGCACTGAATATTTCATACAAACGCGTTCATCATATGGTTCACGTCAATTTGGACATGAGAAAAATTGCTGCAAAATGGATCCCCAAATGTTTGAATGTTGACCAAAAGCGTGCAAGGGTAGAAGCATCGCGTTCGATCTGTGCTCGATTTGAAAACGATGTAGACTTCTTAAACCGAATTGTTACTATGGATGAGACTTGGGTACATTTCTACGATTCAGAAACAAAGCAACAATCGATGGAATGGCGACACTCTGGTTCTCCAAGACCTAAGAAGTTTCGTGTCCAAAATCTGCTGGAAAAGTTCTTGCTTCAGTTTTTGGGATTGCCATGGAGTAATCATGATTGATTTTTGGATAAGGGTAGAACAATAACTGGAGATTACTATTCGACATTACTGACCACTCTACGGGAAAATATTAAAGAGAAAAGACGCGGAAAGCTATCCAAAGGTGTTTTGTTTTTGCAGGACAACGCCCCTGCACACAAATCTCATGTTGCCATGCAAAAAATTCGTGATTTAGGGTTTGAATTACTAGAACACCCCCTTATTCACCCGATTTGGCTCCGTCCGACTATCACCTCTTTCCTCAACTGAAAAAAGTTTAAAAGGTCGTACATTTTCTTCCAACAAGGAGGTAATAGAAGCTGTGGAGGTCTGGTTTGCAGAGCAAGAAGAAACATTTTTTTTAAAGGTCTAGAGACGTTGCAGGTTCGCTGTAATAAATGTATCCAATTAAGAGGAGAATATGTTGAGTAATAAAATACTTTGACATTGAAATTTTGTTTGGTTCTATAGTAGGCTAAGAATTTTTCAATATATCCTCGTAATTATAAAATTTTGGAAGTTACTTGTCTTGCAGTCATTAATTTATTAATTCTTTTTAGTTTTTTTCTGTCTAGTATTCTTTTTATCTACTCTCTATTTTTATTTCTTAAGCACGCGAACGTATTCGAGTGAAATGTACAGTTTTAAATATTTCTAAAATAGATGAGGTTGTTTGGGATTAGACTGAAAACAGTTTGGTAATTAGTAATGATTTTTATTTTTCGATATTTCGCCAATGGTTATAATACATGGCCATTTAATTCATTAAAATTAGTTTAATTTTTTTTGACTCGAAACATGTTCATCTGTGGATTAATAAACGTATTATTATTATTATTATTATTATTAAATATATAACAATTGAATTGTTAACCATGATTATATTTTTTACTTAGCATGTCAAATTTTTATAGAACAAAATTATACATACTTAGCGAAGTAACTTGGCGAACCATTTGCAAATAAATAGTTGCGTATTTTTTATTGCGAAAAAAGCACTCGTTTGTAAGCATTTTGGCTTTCTACTTTTTTTTGGAAATTATTAGTATGCCATTTTATATGGTATATTGTCTTTAGCACACACTAAAAATCGGTTTACGCGTTTGAGTCTGGATCTGGTCCGAAGTTTCAGGGCATATCTGATCTGCCACCTTAATGTACAATCTGACACGCTGTAACTTTTGTAAAAGTACATTCGCTAACAAAACTACATACTGAAGCAAAAAGCGAAAGATGGTGTTTCATGTATCGTTGGAAAATATCACACCCCCGTTTTGCCGCACGTCACCATTTTGCCTCTATTTCTTCTAATTAATATGAAGGTACCGTTAAAAATGCAAACACTTGATTAGGATACGGGATTTAAATTTTTTTATTAAAGTAGGAGTTATTGGGAAGTTTTACTAGTTTTCTGATAAATAATTTTTATCACGACAATAGTAGGCACCTACTTATAAACCAACCAACGTACAATGATTAGAACAAATATAAAGTTATCAGTTCAATAGTATGAAAACTACCTAAAATTTTTTAAAAGTGTTTCTAATTGACTTCTTTTTTTTCAGAGAATAGAAAAACCGTTTTTAGAGGCAGTCAAGTTAACACTAGGAGATCGATATACAGAAAACGTCGAAGCAATTTACAACATAACAATAAAATTCATTCTAGAAACATTGATTACAGGATTCGACAAGGCAAACAAAAAGGCGTGAAAATAATTTTATTGCATTTTATAAGCCCATGTGTGAATAAATTCATAAGTGAAAAAAATTCTTATATTTGCTTCCATAAATTTAAAACAAAAAAAGGAAACGTTGTCGAAACCGAAAATTTTGTGTTCCATTATAAAAATAAAGTATAAAAGACATTATGTATGATAAAGCACATCATCATAACAAAAATCGTAAAAGCACCATAACTTGTAAGACAAAAGTTTCTTAACTCTGTTTCACTGTTTATAAATGTTAAATGTATTTTTTACGCTACATGATTTATTACTATTATGTTCGGAAAAATTCATAACTGTCATCTTTACAGGAGGGCGTTCGAACAGCGACGTCCCGTCGATATATTAATCTTACAGTAATACTCGTAGCTATATAGTTTAAATTTGTAACTTTTAGTTTAATTGAAAAAGTTACTATTGTGTGTACTGCACAAACACGCATTGTATAAAAATTAGTTTTAGCTGAATAGTTTTTTCTTAAACAATGATTGTATATATATAATATTCTTTACGCATGGTTTGCATTTACGTTTTGTTTTGTTGAATACTTCGACAACTGGTTATAAGGACCTGTAAAGTAGATAAGTAATGATAAAGTGCTAGAGCTAAGATTGTAAAGTTTTAGTTTATTATTAAATGCAAATTATAGGTTGAGAGTTTGCACTACCTGTTCAGTAATGAGGAATGGAACAAGTAATTAAAAGTTTTATAGATCAAATCATAAAACCGAGCACAAAATAGATGCAATGAAAAGTCGATTGCATTTGTTACAACCAGACAAATTGAGATTTGCTGATGCATATACGTGAGTGTATGTAATACATGGTTAAACATCGCATAGAATATCAATATGGAACTAATGAAAACTCATATCCGAGCTACACGTACAATTAAAAAAACGCTGTTTCGCAATTGTAAAGTTGCGTAATTTAAACTTCGGCAAAGTCACTAGCTATGAAATCAAGTAATCTAAAAGGTAAAAAAAATCTTTATTAAAAATAAAATTACTGGATTATTAACATTAAATACAAATGGTTTCACTTGCATTTATCCAATATTCCTTTTTTTATTTAATAATCCTGGAACTCCTAGGGCGCAAAGCTTAATAAAATGCAACTCCAAACCCACATAAATAATTAAGCTCTACCCGGATATACCCAATTTACTCTAATCGTTGATGATGTTGGGTTTGATGTTGTATTTTATTAATATTATTTTTCTTTAGTATTATATAAAAATAAAAGAAATTGATTGTGGGAACCGTGTTTTGACATAAATACGAGATGTCAATTGAATAAAAATGCTTGCATAGCCATAATTACAAAAGTGCATTAATTAGAAATATTTAAAACGTCAATTAGACTAAAGTTGTGTTTGTGCAGTACGCCAAATTGGTATCGTACATAATAATGCTCGAGAAAAATAATCACTTAATTAGATTTACTACTTGTTTGCGTGGCTGTAATATCTATATTAATGGTATATGTGAATGTATATTTGCTTTCATAGTCAATACACATTTCTGAGTAAATATGCTGTGAATGTTGAACAATTAAAATTAGCATCTTGTTAATTAATAAGAAGTCACCGAAAGAAAAACATTTCGTATGTAAATAAATTATATTTTATTAAAGAAAACATTTACTAAACTGCTTGTTAAATTCGTACAAACGGTTTCTCGTGTAATATATAATTAATGTTAATTGTAATATTTACAGCTGTTGTTATATTGTGTACCAAAATATATAGCCTAATCAAATTAGTTTTTCAACAATTTTCCTTTTCCTATTTGTAGCACTAATATACTAGTAATCGTCTCCTTCCATAAATTAAAATATCAAAGAGAATGTGTGAAGTAAGATAATAGAGTAAATAATGGCTTTTGTCAAATGGTTGAGTATGGAACACAATCATTCAAAGTAATACATACATTAATTGGACGCGACGTTACATACTTAACATTTTATTAAGCTTAAGCATCGTCGAGCTACACTGTTCTAAATCCTCAATGCAAAAACTGTAAAGTGTGTTGTCAAAACAACGGATTGGTACACTTTGGCATGTTAATAAAATTAGTCTGTCATTGATTAATTAAAACGGAGTACGTCTGCAGTAACCAGCAGAAGAAGCCAAAGGAGAAAACCCACAAAAAAAGGTGCCTGCAATTAATAGAACTCATAATAGCAAATATTTTATTAAATCAAAAGAAAGTAAAAAAAAGGTAGTTACACAAGAACAGTAGTTGAAGACTTATTCCCTAACTTGAATGGGATGATTTTACTTCAATCGATATTACAAAGCACATGTCTAATTGTTCAATTTTTAGAGAACATTTTCCATGTACACCTTTCACAACAGTCAGCAAATAAGAAATGAGGTATAACTTTTGCGAGCAAATGCAGATAAATTATCGGAACTGGTAATTTCAAATAACTAAAATCCCTAAAAGATTTTTCAATACAAAGTTAATATTCAAACGCATGAGTGTAAACACGGCTGTCTATACTGTAAGAAGAAATTGGTCCATAAATCAATTATTTGCAAAATAATACCGTCACAACATGACTATAAGGTAGAGTTCGATTAAAACCTTATGAATAATTACACAGACATTATTACTGCAGCCCTAACAACATAGATTTCCAGCTGATTTTTTTGTTTAAAAACTCTTCGTTTTTGTTATTTACCATTCTACTAAATAGGATTTTCAAACTATTTACTACCTGTTCTCTAGCAGTAAACACAATGTAACATAACCTAACCTAATATTTTATTATAACTGTATATTTTGAGTTGGACTTTACACCTTGACGTCACATTTTTCGCTCAGCTCGGTGTCTTCCGTAGTTTATACTATTTACAATTACATGGCACAGGCGGTATCCTACTATTATTTTTGTCAAAAATATAATTATTATTTGCGCTATTGAGTGAAGTATAGGTATGTAGTTACCCTGACAGCTGCATTTGCCGCTACAATTTGAATTTCATTTTTAATAGACGTTTTACTTAGAAAGATAGCAATAGGGTGGTGTGGGTAGCTGTAGCAGTAAATGGCGTAGCAGTTTCGCGCCAACACCATTTCCATAAGAAATGTATTGCGCAGATATGTTTTTTAATTTAAAACTGTGAAGATACCACACTCATTAATGCTATTTGCAAACGTGATTGAATTAGATAATTCCCTAAATTGTATAAATATGCTAAAGTTCTAGAGAAAACTTACACGATTGTTTTTAAAAAAATATTTAAAAGTATGACAAACGGTAACTTCAGTTTACTGCAGTTCTTCGTTTGTGATTTAATTCATAAATACCTTGCCTCGCAAATTTTAATTATGTATTGAAAACACATACATGCAAGTGTAATTTTAACATAATTTATATTAATGAAGTATTTATGTAATCGGGGATTCAACTTATACAGTATTGTCATTTTTCATAAATTTCAAATTCACTTCCGTGATTTGTTACATTGAAATATATGGAGTATTACTCGCGCGCCAAACCATAACGCCACTTCTCTATTTGATGACGTCACATGAAGTGACAAGGACCAACTTAAGTAAAATGTTTATATGGGAGTTTCATATCTAAAGTAAGTGATTTGTGGCTCATCATAGCGGAACTGTAACGATTTGTGTTTACACTAATTTTAAATGATGTTGTGGCAGATTTAGTTTGATACAATTTGTCACAACTGCCACACTGATAGTTACTCATTTTTGGAATTTTAGCACATTTTGTCTTTTTCATTAGGTTAAAACCAACCCAAGATAAATCTTATTAGAACAAGTTACAGACGATGTTTTCGAGTTAACGAAGACGCAACATAAATAAGTATGTAAAAGTCCGATAGATGGCTCGCTATATTTAAAAACATTTGGTACTTATCTGGGTACGAGTTGACAGCACAAATCACGTTGACAGCTTAAACATACAGCTTAAAGGAAACCTTATCTTTGAGCTGACCTTTATTTCCTCTGTCGTTTTTTTCTACATTAGAAGTTAAAAACGCTGTTGCTGTTTTAATATACTTTTTATGAAAATATACAGGGTGTCCCACCGGGAACGCCATCGATAGATTATAGAAAAACTGTACATGGGAAAAATTTGAAAATTTGGTAGTATACTAACATCGACGGGGGCAGTTCCGTTAAAATATTTTCAAGATGGTGGCACTTTCGGTTATACCGGAAGTATGTGTCAACTTGCTTATTTTAAATGGAACACCCTATATATTATTTTATTTTTGAATTTCGCCCAAAATTCTAGACATATTTTGTGTATAATGTCCTATACCTAAGTTTAACTGTTTTGGACTTATTTTAAATTTTATGTCAAAATGACGTTTTCAGGCCTAAACAAAATTATAAAATTTTCCATACTAATGCCTTTATTATTTAATTGAAATAGGTTTCCTTGTAGCAGGGGATCTATTTTAGTGGGCTATGTCGATATTTTGATAATAAATTAATACAAGGCGATAAAAAAAAGGATTAAAATTAAATTCAAAAACACGTCAAAAGTCATTTTTTTTAAATGCAAAAAGTATATTGCCAAATTTTCAAATTTTTCCATATACAGTTTTTCTATAATCTATCGATGGCGTTCCCGGTGGGACACCCTGTATAGATACAACTTCACAAAGGCAGGTATTTAATATGTGTATTGTGCGTGAAAACAATTTGAGTGTGTGATTCACTATACCGACTGATGCAAATTTTCGTCAAATTTGGATCCAAAGAATAAAAATGAAAAATTACCGGTTTTTACTAATAAAATTTTACTGTTTGAATTGAAGCCTCAAGTCGTTTGAGCAAGTTTTCTATACCAGGGTAAACAATCTTGCGAATTTTAAAAATGAATTTTCTGCAATTTTATTTTTTTATTCATTCATTTTTGTTGTAGGGGGCGCTACGTGAACAATTCCTGATGATGAAATGGACAGGTAACTTTTTTGGAAAAAAATTTTTAGTGATTTTGATTAGAGAATATGACATAAACATTATTTGTACACAATATTTGAACTCTTGTTTAAATACGATAATTTCATCTGTTTCCAAGAAAAACGCAGTTGAACAATTGGAAGTGTTAGAAGGGGATTTTAAATATTACTTCATTTATTAAGGGTACGTTTTGGACTGTCAGAAAATTATGCTTCTCTGTAGATTTTGATAAGAATTGATAAATTTACAGTGAAATTATTAACAAAAAATGAATGAAGAAAAAAATGTTTATTTAACGCCTTGTATCTTTTTCCATGGCAATATTTTATTAAGGCATATTGTGTTTTATGGTCATATTTTGGTATAAATAACCCGCCCTAAGACCTAAGAGCGGCAGAGAAGCATAATTATCTGACAGTCCAAAACGTACCCTTAATAAATGAAGTAATATTTGAAATCTCTTAGGACACTACAAATTGTTCAACTGCGTTTTTCTCGGAAACAGATGAAATTATCGTATTTAAACAGGAGTACCAATATTATGTAGAAATCATGTTTACGTCATATTCTCTAATCAAAATCACTTAAAAGTTTCTCAAAAAAGTTACCAGTCGATTTCATCATTCGGAATCATTCACGTGACACCCCCTACAACAAATTGTAAAATAGTACATAACATAATGTTCTTGGTCTAAAGTTATGCCTTTCTGCAAATTTTGATAAAAATTGATAAATTTACAGTGAAATTATTAACAAAAATGAAAAAAAAAATAATTTAACATTCTGTATTTTTCTACAGCAATATTTTGTTAAGGAATATTGAGTCCTATGGTCATATTTTAGCCTAAATAACCCGCCCTTAGCTTATGTCCCAATAGTTATGAATCACCCTGTAAAATTCCTAAGAGTATGTTGGAACATTGCTTTTTTATCCGAAACAAGCTGTAAATTGCATAATATATAATAATAATAATAATAATAATAATAATAATAATAATAATAATAATAATAACAATAATTCTTTATTGCTTATAGAAAACAGAAAAAACATTTTCATAGCAAGAAATTCAAGACTAAAAAGCGTGAAAAATAAATTAAAAATAAGAAATAAATTGTGTGGTAATAATTGCAAATTATATTAAACATACAAGTGTTGAAAAGTAGTCATAGAGCGATAAAAAAAAATTAGGTATTCTAATATATTTTAAATACAAAAATGCATATGCAGAAATCATTCGTTCAGGGCAAAAGAGCGTAGCATTAAAATTTCAGAAGAGTGTTACAAAATTGTTTGGCGTCAAGCAAGGAAGTGTTAATAGGCTTGTTTGCAATTACAGAAAAGGACTGTAAAAAATGGACATTCTTTGGCCTAACAACAGACAAAATGGGGCAATCAATAAAAATATGATGGAAAGTTTGCAGTTGATTAGAATTACAAACTTGACAAGTTTCTCTAAAATTTATTTTGTACAGCTTGTTCTTATAGCAAATTCTTAAACAGTGTTTATATGATAGTCTAACCTGGGCAATAAGACGGATGATATGAATGGGAGAGCGAAAAGTTAAGTAATTTTGTACCAGTCTGTTATACGTAAAGTATTGTGAAAACAGGCCATATAAAGATTGACTTAATTTATTAATATCTTCTTGATAACATTTTTCTTTGAATTATTGCAGCAGTACGTCCTTGTTCTTTACTAGTACTAGGTAATTAAGCTCACTCCATGATTTGAATGAGCTAATAAAATTAAACATTGATTGGACTTGCTTGACCCAATTGAACCTGATATCACTATCGGCGGACCGCACTTGATTTAGAAAACAAATTTTCGGGTACTTCCCGGGCTTCATAAATAAACTTTGATGAACCAGTTCAACGTGAATTTAAAAACAGTAAAATATAGTTTAAGACATCCAACTTCCAGCCTCACAAGTGAATAGGGGGTGTTCATTGGTAGTAGTAGCAAACGTTTAAAAAATCCGACCCAGATGAAGAGAACGGTACACCTAAGTAAACGTGTTCCGAGACAGTTTCTATTGTTTGAGAATTGTAAAGAAACCAAAAATTTTTTTGTCTATGGAGTCCACCCTTAGAAAATCTCAAAATCTTAGATTTGTCAATGTTAACCTCTAACTCGTTAACAGAAGATTAACTTTTAAGGACACCGAGTTTGCGAGCCGGATCAACTTCAGATTCAGCCAGAATGACCAGATCATCAGCGTATAATAGCATAACTATGTCTGTTGTTGCACCTGCAGAGACACCATGTAACTCTTTGAGTCTAATGTATTGCTCAATGTCCGCTAAATATAGAGAAAAGAGAGAAGGACTAAGGGATTCATCTTGGAGAACACCACATGTTACATCGTATTTTTTGGTAAATTTTTTGTTTTAATTTTCATGGATGCACCGTTATAAAGATTTCTTATAATTATAATAAAGGCAGAGCTAACAACACCAACTTCTTGGAGCTTTTTCCACAGTAAAACATGATTGATAGAGTCAAAGGCGTGCTTGAAGTCTATGAAAGCAGCGAATAGTTTGCCCCCCTTGCGCCGTAAATGTTGTTGTATAAGAATATTTAATGTGAAGATATGATCAAACATCCGCGTACCTTTCGGAATCCAGCTAGACACTCGGGTTTGATAGATTGATCCTCGGCCCAGTTGTTAAGTCTGTTGAGTAACATTGAAGAGTTTTACCGTACAGTTAACCAGGGCTATACCGCTGTAATTATAGGGATCGGTTTTTGTCTCTTTTTTGTGAATAATTGTCAGAATGATGTCACCCCAGGCAGAGGGAATTGAGCTAGTCTCCAGAATACTATTCAAAAATGAACAAAGATATAAGAGCCAGTTAGAAGGTAAGTATTTAAAAAAACTCGAAACAGATACCATCAGCTTTTCCGTTACGGCATAGCTTTAAAGTCCTTTCAAGTTCATTTATTGAAATTTCATCAGCCAGGATGTCACTTTTTGCATTAAAAAGTAAGGTGTTATCAAGAATTCTGGCAGGAAAAATAGTGTCATAAAATGCTTTCCATTCACTAACCGTGAGCGAAGAAGGCGGCTTAAAAACTTTGTATTTTTTTACGGTTTGCCAGAATTCCTGCGAATTTCTGGCATTGCTAAGTCGATTCAGTTCAGATTTAGAATTAGCATCTTTTTTTGATTTCACCATTTTGTTGTAATTTTTTTTTACTAGTAACATTTCATTACTGGCTTCATTGGAAAAATTACTCATTTGGCAATTTTTCAGCTTGATTTGGCGATTTATTTTAAGACTTTTGCACTCAGTATCGAACCAAGGCTTCTTGTGACGTAAGAAAATAAAATCGGATTTTTGAGAAATTAGCATGTTAAGATTTTTGGCACAATCGTAAATCGTTTTATGCAGGTTATGGTTTGCTAGTTCAGGATTATTTAAATGCAATGCTGATACATTAGTAGACCATTGCATGTTTTGCTTATAGTTGTAAAGAAGTGAATCATTCCACTTTAAATAAGGCGTGTGATAAGGAGATGAGTGTTTTGGTGCTTTAAAACAATATTGTAATCTAAAGTTAAACAGATTGGAAAATGATCGAAGATGAAATTATCATTTTTGACAGAGAACGATTTTACAATGCCTAATGAAGAATTACCAACAAAAGCAAGATCAATAACACTCCTACCAATATTGTTGAAAAAAGTGAAGTTACCGGGTTTGTCATTAACCGTTCTACCATTGAGTAGACAAAACGAATTGTAGTCCATAAAATTGAGGAGGATACGCCCTCTTGCATTAACCGTGCAATCTAAACTATCACAATATAGATTTGTATCCACAAGAGCTTCATCTGAAATAATACCTTCATTGCCGGTTCTGCAATTGCAGTCAGCCATTATAATAAAAATATGATCAGGATACATCTCTATAATGTGTGACAAAGATAGTTGAAAAATGTCAAGTACCTCATTAATGTTAGAGAAGGTTTAAGATAAACATTACACAAAATAAAAAGAAAATTCATTAAATTCAATAGACAGATAATCCACCAAGAACATTTTTCAATAAGAGTTAATGAGAAACATTTTTTAATGAAAACACATAAACCGCCACTGGGACGACTAACTAATTTGTCACTGGATGCATTAACTTCTATGTTGTAATAATCTTCGACGAGGCATGTAAGACTTACTACATTCGTAGTTAACCAGGTTTCGCAGATGAACAGCACATGAAAGTCAGTGTTGTCATAAAGATAGTCGGAAAGATTATTAAAACCGTTAACATTCCAGGACACCAGGTTAATTGGTTGCTACTGTATTACGTTTCTAGGTTTAGTTGGGCGAGCCGTCTTCATCTCTACTTCTTTTGTTTAGTTGTATTATTGTAGGTAAGTTGTTAATATATTTATGGTAAGGAGACTTTTCGTCTAATTCTGTTCTCTGCTTGAGTTCGTTGCGCAAGTCTGCGAGATACTTTCGCTGAGAGGACGTTGAATCAGAGATAAAATAGTACGCAGAGCCCACAATTTTAGCTTTATATTTTAATATGGAACGACAATTTTCAGCGTAATTAAAACAGACTTTGCGAGGCCTAGGTTTTTGTTGTAGTTGATTATTCCGTCCGATACGATAACATTGTAATAAGTTTTGTGAGTAACCCGGTATTACACGGTCAATGATACTCGCTGCGGTTGCCCAATCATCTAGAGAGTTGCTTTCAGAAAGGCCCATTATTAGTAGGTTTCTTTCACGATTGATTCGATCAACTAATTCGTTTTGGGATATTGCGAAAGCATCGGCAGTAGACGGGGTTTGGTTTTCACTTGGGGCTATCTTTAACCGAAGTTCCTGATTTTCCTTGCGAAGATCAGTAATATCAGACACACATTTTTCAATCATGACCGAATGTGAGCTCACCGAGTCATTTAATTTATCCTCCGTGCAAGTAGCAAATAAAAGTGTTTAAGACCGCAAACTGATCCATGATAGCTTTAAACCGCCCGTTTTGGCGTACTTTAAATAGGAGAAATAATGCACAAAATTTAAGTTCAGATTTATTAAACATACTGTTTACTTTGTATCTCTAGTACCAGAAATACATCATTTTCCCCGGAATGTATAAAATCCAGATAATTTAATATTTGCATATAAACTTCCCAAAGTTGTCGATAGGTGGCGATAACACTCAATTTAAAATTAAAGATTAATTCAAACAAACTGAATAGTAAGTATGTTCTAGTAATATTTATACAAATGAAATATTAAAAACTTTTTAAAAATCTATTTTTAAATTATTGCGTTGTTCCGCCGTGTGGTAACATTATTTCGCGATATTGAATCAATGACGAAACCGGAAAGCCAACGCATAATGCTATCTATTGGTGACTGAAGGAAACACTAACACGTATAATAATAAACTAATAAAACGTCAAGATTCTACAGGTTGTTCATAAAACAATTATTTTAAGATCATTTGGAGATTTATTTTTTTGACACGAATTTATGTACTTATTAAGTATCAAATAATTTTCAAAATATATCTTATCTTATGGTTGTGAGATTTTTGCAAATTCTAGTACAACTTTGGTCGGAAAAAACATACAGTCAGGTAGCATTTTTTGTTTTGAACAATTATGTACTCTTATGTTTTGACCCTAAAACAATTAGAGCAGTTAATAGCATAGAGACAAAATTTTACATGTTAAATGCTATTACCGACCGGCCAAATCAACACCCGGTAGATTATTTATACTAATTGACTTGCCTGTTATTTTGATGGTAAATAGATTTTTATCTATGTAGTATGTATTTTTCCCTTGTATTACATTCGGACTGTATAAATTATATTCGTCGTCATACTACACATAGCCAAACTAATAAAAATTAAAAAACTTCTAGATGCATAGTGATGCGGAATTCATTAACAAAAATATACTGAAATTAATTTAATATTTGATTAAAAAAAAAAATTGTAATGGATTTTCAAAATAGACCTGAGGTAAAACCGGCGGAGGTGGAGTTGCATCATGGTCCGAAACGAACCGAGACAGAAGAGAGAGGCTTCGTCAACTTGCATTGGAAACCATCGATTTACAAAAGGACCCTTATTTTATGAAAAACCATTTGGGTTCATACGAATGCAAACTGTGTTTAACGCTTCATAACAACGAGGGCAGTTACCTTGCACACACGCAAGGTAAAAAACATCAGGCTAATTTAGCACGTCGCGCAGCTAAAGAAGCCAAGGATTGTCCTTCCCAACTTGCACCCGAAAAGCCCAGAGTAGAACCCAAAAAATTTGTGAAGATTGGAAGGCCTGGCTATCGTGTAACAAAACAAAGAGATCCAGAAAGTGGCCAACAAAGTTTGCTGTTTCAAATTGATTATCCAGGTAAGACAATCTCGCATTCTGAATATTTTACATTGTATTATGGTTTTGCAGAAATTGCGGATTTGGTATATCCCAGACACCGTTTCATGTCAGCATATGAACAGAAAATTGAGCCACCAGATCGCAAATGGCAATATTTACTTTTTGCAGCAGAACCGTATGAAACTATTGCTTTTAAAATACCAAGTCGTGAAGTTGAAAAAACTGACAAGTTCTGGCCTTATTGGAACAGAGACACCAAACAATTTTTTCTGCAGTTTGCTTTTAAGAATGAAGCTAAAAAGGCTAGTGCTATAATTGCGAGAGGTCCTAATATTATGGGTGCTGTCCCGCCGCCTCCGATGCTACCTGTTCCGCCCCCACCAAGGCCACCAATGTTTAATCCCATTCCACCGCCACCTCCACTTATAGCCGGAGTTCTGCCGGTACCTCCTCCACCTCATCATCATTAACTAGAAGTTTTAAAATAGTTTTATAACAATTTTTTTGTAAGAAGTGCGATTTAATATAAAATTAGATTTCAATGATAAAGTTCTTTTAAGTTAATATGAATGTATGAGACAAGCAAAAATAAACGAGTTTTAATCAATTTTGAAATTCCCGCTTTTTGTGTTGTGTATTGACCAACCTGAAGTGAACAGACTAGTACGCAACCAACTTCAAGTTAGAATTCTTTTACGGATTGTAGTGAAGCGAACATGGTGAGTAAATTTCTAAAATCTCATAATATCTATAAAGTTTCGAATCATCCATCCTTTATAATTATAAAGTAGTTTAAAAGGATCTTTTTTGCTTACATTAATATTTGTAATTATAGTTTTTTGTTGAATTCATTTGGGTTTGCAACTATAAAGTATTTGAGGTTAACTCCACATTATGTTTTCAGTCTACTGGAAAAAGAAGACCAGGAAGTTAAGAGGACACGTAAGCCACGGGCACGGACGTGTCGGTGAGTTACAGGAAATTCTAATTTTACCTACAGTTTTAATTGTATAATTTCTTTAGGTAAACATCGTAAGCATCCCGGTGGTAGAGGTAACGCTGGTGGTTTACATCACCACAGAATAAATTTTGACAAATACCATCCTGGATATTTTGGGAAAGTATGTGCGTTTCATTTTAATTTGACAAATTTTAACAAATTATTATTAGTTAGGTATGCGTAATTATCACTTAAAACGTAACAGCAGATGGTGTCCTATTATTAATTTGGATAAAATATGGAGCCTTGTTGGAGAGAAGACTAGATTGAAGTTTAAAGCTGATTCCAGCGGCAAAGCTCCCGTGATAGACGTTGTTCAAGCTGTAAGTATTTGTTAAATAAGCTGCTAGTATATAAACGCTTAATTGCATGATGATTATTTGAACAGGCGGTCTGAATGTGCATGTTGCGGCTTCATTTCTGAATAAGTGAAATGCTTTCTTATAATAAATTTTAATCGTCAAATTATTACATATTGTGCCTTGTTTCAGGGTTTCTATAAGGTTCTAGGAAAAGGCACTCTTCCTAAACAACCTGTAATTGTGAAAGCGAAATTTTTCTCCAAACTTGCAGAAGATAAAATTAAATCTGTAGGAGGCGCTTGTGTTTTACGTGCATAAGTTTTATAATAAATAATTTAATTAAAATGAGTTTTATTTTAAGTATAAAAATGAATTAACGTTTCATTTCTGTTCTATAATTTTATTTAAATATTTCAAATCCTTGTATGAGGCTATTACATGTGAATAATTATAGTTTGACAAATGCTTAGGTGAATAAGAGTTGAAAATCAGGTTAAATGTTATATCTAAATCGTACTGGCTTCATTCCACCTGTAATTAGTAGTGGTTACTGCTAAGAAACCTAATGAAATTTGTCTAACCATCACAACTGTTATAGGGAATTATAGCTAAAACTAAAAGAGTTATTTATTTTGATATCGCTAATCATTGAATGGTGTTTTTACAAAGGAAAACTTGGTGTGAACTTTATTTCTGTATATTAATTAAATTTATTTTATTTAGAGACTATCATCATAAATAATAATAATAAATTGTATTTGTTGTGTACTTATCAATAATTATTTTGATTTAATTTAGATAATGAATTTACTAAATTTTAGTGTAAAGGTTCAATAGGCAACTGTATGTACAACTAAGTTGAATAAGTTGCCTAGCATCCTTTTTAGGGAATTATATTAGTGTATAATAGCATTTTATAATCAATAATAATAGTCTGTTATTTTGAATGACATATTGGTGTTAGAATTTGTTCATTACTTCACATCTTATTTGAAGGGGAAGTTATGCGGCCGTTCCCGAACCGAAAATTTTGACACCTTTTTTTCTGGGTTTTATTTATAATAGGGCATTTTGCGCAAAAAGGACCGTTAACCTACATGAATTTTCTAATTCTTGGAATATTTAGAAAACTATTTGTTTTACACATATTTTAGCTTCAAATAAAAGTTATTTATTATTTAATTGTACACAACTTTTGTCAATATCTTCACTAATATCAAATTATACAAAAAAAGTTATGAGGGAAAAGTAGTAGGAAATTTTATTGCCTTTAACTTTTGTTTAACTATTTTTCGTTTTCCTTTGTCTAAGAACTATTCAACAGCATTGAGTATAACAATGGTATAACACTTTCAGCTAAGATACATTTAACAATGGTCTTGCATTTTTGCTTCTGCAACGTTGCTTATTTTATTTTTGAGTAAAATGTTATTATACATGTTGATATCAGAACGTGGAGTTCTGGGCAAAACGCTTGTTTTTGATTGTTACTCCACATCTCATAAATAACAGTTGTGCGACGGTTTGCAAAATAAAAATATTAATACTTCTTTTTTATACTTTTTCTGACGAAGAGTTAGTATACGTTATAATGAAAGAAAAACAAGCATTTAACGAAGAAAAGTAAAAGGACATCGAAAGTGTTAATCCAATCAATATCGATAAAAGTCCTCAAAATCTAGAAAAAATTAAGGAATGGATGAAATTTGGAATTTAGATAGTTGAACTATAGTACTATTAATGAAGCTAACTTTCTCCACGCAAAGTGACCTGTGGTTTACCTGTGCACACCCGTACTTACCAGCGTTTTAATTTTTTTAAATATAACTTTAAAAAATAAAAATGCAAAAAAATTTCCAACAAAAGTTGTAGCTAAGATTTTAAGCTACAACTTTTATTTGAAATTTTTGTTAATATCTTTATTTGTTACAAAGCTAAAGATTTTTTAATAGCATTAAACGTCCTTTTTCCACGAGCATTATATTAACGAAACTCTTTAAAAAATGACAGAGAAAAAAATAAATCAATTACATAATCCTGTGGTTATATGCACTCTCCGCTGCGTGGCTCGTGCGCAACTCTTCACAATCGTACGAAATATAATTCTTTTTCTTTAAATTGTAAAAATTTGCATTTTTTTTTAATCACAGGTCATATCACTTAGAGACAGTTTTTTTATCTGAAAGAATTCGTATTTAACTACTAATTTCAGAACCTCATAAGTTCCTAAATTTTGTTTGACCCAAATGTGTACATTGATCGGGCTCTGTGGTGACATAAACAATAGAAAGATTTTACGTGACTTAATTTAGCAACGTTAAACGTTATCGCTGCGCAGTAACATAACATTGATGGAAAACAATGACAGAGAGATGTTACCCTTATACTGCGGCTGCTAATAAGCAATGACGTTTATGTGACAGTAATACGGAAATACGATTCTGTGATTTTGATACTATTAGGGTCGGTTTATAAAAAGGCGAATTAAATTTAATTGCAATTAAATAGTTAATTTTACATCTTGATTCACAAATCTTTCAAATTCAACCAATGAAACGACAAATTAACTATTTAATTGCAATAAAATTTAATTTGACTTTCTATCAACCGATCCTAAATGTTTTCTGTTAATCTTATGTTACTGCGCAACAGCAGTATAAGAGATAACGTTTACTGTTATTAAATTTAGTGTCGTAAAATCTCTCTATTATCTGTTGCGTACGTGCAAATTACACTCACAAAAAAAACATTCCACTAAACAAGGAACATTAAAACAATGTATTGTAACATTTGAACAAAGCAAGAAAATTAACATTTCATTTTACCATTGGTTCTACATCACATCAACATTGTTTATAAAAAGAATATTTGAACATGAAAATAGCATTACAAAAATATAATAGTTGAACATGTGTTAAACATTACACTGTGCAACAACTTTTGTTTGTTTATGGGAATTTTTTTATTTAGCACCATTAGATATCTTTGTTAATGATTTTTAACCTGCTAGCTTTTGGTTTTTGAAACTTACAGTATAATTTTTTTTTGACTAAATTAGGTTACAACAATCAAATATGTCGAAAAATTAAAACCAATAAAGACAAACGAAATATTTTAAAGCAACAAATACAGAATACATGCTAAAAATACGGTTAAAAATGAAACTAAGTATTGCCAACAGATAACTGTAAGGACGATTGAATTTTTAAATGCAAATCGTTATCTAAGCAATAAATAAGAAAAAATAGATCTAATGTTCATTTTTAATAAGTGAAATGTGTGTCTTACGACATCTCGTGTAATAGGGACACGTGTAAACAGTACACACTAAATAATGCCAACAGATAACTGTAATCGTCGTTACAGTTTTCTGTTGGCATTACTTAGTTTCTATTATTTGTACGTGTCCATATTATACAAGATGTCGTAAGACACATTTCTCTTATTAAAAATGAACATTAGATCTATCTTTCCTTTTACAAAGTAAATTACTCTCTCGCAGCAAGGCCCACACGTAGTCTCCGAACACTTCCGCGTTCCATTTCTATTCATAACGTTTTTTCATCATCTGGATATCTTGATGAAACCTTTCCCAATGTTCTTCACTTACATCACCCAAATTTTCCAAATGAGAGTGTAAAAATGCACTTTAATAGACATCCTGCACTTTAAATTTTAAAACCCTTATATGAAATTGTCTATGAGTTCTTTGTAGTTGGTACTCTTTTTATTGTCTATAAAACCTTCAACTCTATTTTTCGAAAACTAGTCCAAGCGTGTTTTTCTACATTACTCATTTTTGATTCTAAATATTTCAAGGCTAGCATTTTCCTGATTTGTGGACCCGTGAATATTCCACCCTCAACTTTCGCATTTGAAAATTTTGAAAACATTCCTTGGATGTAGAGAAATGCATCTGGCTGCTTGTTTAGTGCTTTGACAAACTGTTTGACTACTCCTAATTTAATATGAAGAGGCGGCAACAGAATGTTTTCTTTGGAAACAAGCGGGAGATTGAGGACATTGTGTTTTTCCCAAATTAGTTTATTTCTTAGGGGCCATTCACGTTTTAAATAGTGCTCTTTATCAGCACGACTATCCCAAAGACACAAAAAGCAGGAATATTTGGTGTAACCTCCCTGAAGCCTAAGAGGACACTTAACATTTTGAAATCGCCACAGACATTCTATTTATAAAAATTATATTTGATCTTTTCCAACAATTTTTTTACATTTCTATAGTCTTCTTTAAAATTAACAGAATGGACAACTGGAATAAAACCCATTTCCTCAAAAAGACCACCAACATCGGTACAATAGCACGGAGCACCATTAATAGCAAAAAATTGTGAAAAGTATTGATGTCGTTTTTTATAAACGGAAGTTTCACATTCTTTATTGAATAAATTCCTCTGCTTTAGACGTGACCCCAATAGTTTAGCCTTTTCTTTGGTCAAATCCAAATCTCTCACAAGATCATTCAAATCAGCTTGAGTTACAAGATGGAGTTTATTATCTGGCTTGAACGTTTTGTCCCTAGTTTCTAACTTAACATATTCTTCTGATGAGAAATGTTGTAGCGAAGTTGAGGTAGATGCTTCAGTAAGTGGTGCAAGGGAAACGGAAAGTCGTTGCTATTTAGTACAGGAGCACTTGTTGATCGAAGATCTGGATACTTAATTTTTGTTTGAAACATGGTTTTTTGTAGCATGGTAGGTCGATTAGACCAAAGTAACAATCATTTGAATGACGAGTGGGCTTTCTCCATATTCTTAGCTTTCTAAATGGCATTTTTCTACCAGATTCACGATACCATGCCTCTAAAGTTGAACAGCAACTATCACATGAAACATGATGCGCTCTGTAAACGTTCTGATGTGAAACAGACATACCAAAATATGCTTCATAAACAGCTGTAAATTTGGTTTCAGAGACAATTTGATGTTTCACTTGTTTCGGAGCAATGTAGTGACCGCACATATTACAAAAAATGTCACTTGAATATCTACACTGGCGCTTTGTAGTCATTTTGTCGTAAATATGATGACCCTATAATCAAAAAATTTAATAAAAATGCAAACCAGTATAGAAAAGTATATATAAACAAAATCCTTGTTGCACAGTGTTACTAGTACGACATTATAGTAAGTTATTTTTTGTGCAATATAGTTAAAAACTTTTACGCAGAACTCCACATCGTTTCGATATTAATAAACGAGTATAACAGTATCAAAAGGGTGCAGAGACAAAATAAAAAAAATGTGTAACAGCTTTGCGTTACAACTAACAAAATTTTAAAAGAAACAGTGCAAAAAAAACTACTTTCTTTTTCATGACTGTTTTTATATAATTGATGTTCTTGGAGATACCGTTAAAATAATTATGTCACGTGATTGTCATGTCTCAGTAATTACATAGCGAATCAAAAAATAGTTTATGGAAAAGTTGTGTATAACTAAATTATAAAATACTTTTTTTCCACGACATACTTAGAAAACGTACGTTTCTTCTCTACAAATAGTGAGGAAAATTGGTTTTTCCTCACTAGAAATAACGCAATAATTTAAAAATGGATTTTTTAAAAAGTTTTTATAATTTCATTTGTATAAATATTAATAGGATATACTATTCAGCTTGTCTGAATTAATCTTTAGTTTTAAATTTAGTGTTTGGTGTGAAAAGAACAGAAAACTAAAATATTATTAATGTAACACGTATTACCACCTATCGGCAACTTTGGCAAGTTTATATGCAAATATAGAATCATCTGGGCATTATACATTCCGGGGGAGATAATGTCTTTCTCATATAAGAAATTCAAATATACACCAATGGCCGGTTGGTCGTCCTTCCGTATGTAAACAAGATATCAAGAAAACCACCTCTCCGATTTTTATGAAACTTTGCACGTGGATCTTATTTGTAACACCGCAGATTTGATTAGATTCTGGGCGTAATTTTTAAAATATTTAAAAACTTATGTTTTTTTTAATGGGACACCCGATTTCAGAATGTAATTTGTTTTAATTTTAGCTACCCAAAATATTGATATTTATTTTAAATAATTAAATTTCTTATAATTTTTTGTTTCCTCAATCTAAGGTCTAGAAAAAATAAGTAAATTTAATAGCTAAACTAGTTAGATCATACAAAAAAATACTCACTCTTTTAGCCAGCTCCTCAAAATGCGGGTATTCAAAAAACATTAAATTTATGAAAAATAAAGCTTACTGAATATGCATCAAGTTGTTTGGTTTGACATACTCGCGTGAACATTTGTCACAATATTTTAGCAATTTTTTTTAACTTTTGTACAAATTAAAATGGGGGAAATAAAAAGTCGTGGAAAACGAATGTCGATGGTAACATTTCTTTAAAACTATGTCGGCGTTTATAATCATGATCACTTTAGACACCGGAAGAAATTTTGGCAAACTCTTTTAAGATAAAATGTAAATTTAGAGCTGCCGTGAGACTTGCTATTGCAAATTTGTATTGGTTAGATGATATGGAAGAAGAAGAGTTAGGCGAAGACGTTCAAAGGAATGTTCACCTACTTATGCGAAGAAAAGAGAAAAAAGGACTGACAATATTGGTTTCTTTTTAATTATTAACCACCCATTTAGTTTCTAGTTTTTTTTTATTAAAGGATAAATCTATATTGTCTAAACCAACTTGTTATAGAACCGATAAAGACAAAACTCATCTTAATCGTGTAATCGGAGGTTTGAAATGTTTCAGGAGATATCCCTCGGTTGGTTGTAAATACTTAAAAACAGATTGTAACGTAATCTTTATAGCACGTCAAAGCAGAACTAGCTGCTGTAACATATTTTGTTTATTATGGACCAAACAGAACTGTTGTTCGTGAAGGAGATCAGGCCTAGCTCTTTATTTTATTATAACTGGAGAAGTAAGTGTTCAAAAATTGTCATACGATCCTATAGAAGAAACTGATACTAATCAAGAGGTTGGTAGTAGAGGACGGGGTGGAATGTTTGGGGGAAGTTTCGCTGTTGCATGGAGTTCCTAGAACGGCAACTATTGTTACTTTAAGTCAGTCACTAAATAACGCGGTGACAATTATCACTTTATTATTTTAGCACATTGTGAACTATTAAAGCTAAATAAAGAAGATTTTGATGTGGTGTTAAAAGCTACAGTGCAACAAGAGTGGGACAATATAAAAGAAGCATTGAATATGTTTACATACTTTCAAAACTGGGACGAAATATCTAAAAGGGAGTGTTGCATTTTATCAAAAATACAAGAATATAAAATAGACGAAACCATATTGGGAGACGGCGTTGGTTTAACTGACTACGTTTATTTTGTTATCAACGGAAGTTGTCGAATTATTCATCATCTTATGGTCACGCCTTATTACCGAGGAGGGAAGAAATTCTATAAATTATATGAACCTAAGCCTAAAGAGCAGGTATCGGAAGAAGTGCTTGATGAAGAAATGATTTCGAAAGGACACGTGTTTAGGTATGTTTTGTACAGAGCCTACTTATTATTGATACATTTTTTACTAGAGCAACGATTGAAGATGAAAATAAAGAAATGATTAATATACAAACGGTATCTAGAGCGGATATTTTAAGGTTTATTTACAAAAGTAGTATTAGAAATGATTACTGTATATTATTTTTTAAACAGTAAAAGTACGGTTGATGATGAAAATAGAGAAACTAAAAATGTATTCGCTTCCATGAAAATTGCTGAACAATTGTCGACAGCAAATTTACCACCAGAAGTGGAGGTACATTTTATGCAAGTAGGTGTTTTGAAACTTTTCTTACCGATTTGTCTAATTCGCGAAGGTGTGTTTTTTGCATAAAACTGCATGTTTTGGGCTTGAAGAATCGTTTGAGCACAGAAGAATCGCAGCATCAACCCAGGTTCAATGCTTATTGATTCCGAGATATTGGTTGTTCCAAAAAAATGTCGGAAATATTTGGAACAGAATTATTCAGTACTTAAATAAGCACATACCATCAACTCAAGAAGTGTTTGAAGCTTTCATAAACAATCGTAAGTGGCTTAAAAATCGGAAAAGTTTGCTTGAAGATATTCTTAGAGGAAAACAATCTGGAAATCACGCACTGTTCTCAGATATACCTCTCTACATTAGGTTGCATGAAAGTGAAGATTTTGACTAAGCTTACCAAACTCCAAATTATGTTTTGAAGTTTTATTATAACGTTTATCATAAATTGTACTTGTGAACAATTGTATATAAATTAAAGAATTTTTGGAAAAATGTATATAATTTATAATAAACAACGAATTGCTTAATAGTCAAGTTACTACTGAATAAATTACTCAAACTTCTTTGTAACTACATAAATTTTTTTAAAAAATTGGGATTAGGTTTGTCAGACTTGGTATGTCAAAAGTCACTTCGCAAATGCTTTGCCAAGATGAACCAATCTACAATTGCACATAACACTTACATCTCAATACAATATTAAAATGTACTATATACGAATAAATAAATAAATAACATATGCACAATATGTGTTGTTTGTTTTTGATGAGTTCAACTGAATGTAATATAAGATGAATACTTTTATTTTGTAATACAAAGTAGAAAGTAATTACAGATAAACATATACGTTGCCTACACTACAGTGGTGAACTGCAGACTACTTTTTGTCGACCGCATCCGTCGAGTCGCATTCGAATAACTTACTTCACTACTACCAACTTAATAATATTAGTACAAACTATTTTTCACTCAACACTTCCTCTAAATAATTTTTACACGTTTTATTATTTTCGTATACATAAAAGTAAAATAATTTACAAATTGCGTTAATCTAATGTATTATTACCATCATAGGTGCCTTACATAATTTTTCATTTGTCACTCACAGTGACTGTCATATTGTAAAATTGCAAGCATCAAATTATTATTTAACAAAAACATGGAAGATTTTTCGATATCTTGTACGCCACCAGAAGTGGTCGTTAGTCGTGCTTCCTTTGAGGAGGTCAAGGCTGAAAATGTCTAAAAAAACTTACAATGATTACATTAAGTGGCGTCTCGGAAAAAAGGCAAAAACATCAATAAATGTGTCTTCTAGCATATTTATTTGAGAAGTCAGAAGTATTTCAATCATCAACATGGTCGATTTATTCAATGTTGAAGGCCGTTATCTCAATAATGAAAATCTAGAAATAAGCAATTTCAAAAGTAACTGTATTTCTAAAAGAAATTGGGACGGATACCTAAAAATTAAAAATTTTAACAATGGGACAAATTTTAAAATTTATTATAGAATCTCCAAATAATAGATTTTTTACACGATCAAGCGTAAAATTGACTTTTTTAACCCCCATTTTTGGGCGTAAAGTAGAGCATTTTGCCCGCGGGCTTAAAAGTGTTACTTTTGCGCCCGTAGGTTTTGGTTTTTAAATCGTTAAAATTGATCCTAATGTATTGCTGGTGTATATTGTATTGACTAATGAATGCAGCCATCCCTTCTTAAAACTTCAGTAGTGTAATGTCCGTAACCTAACCTTAATCATTTTCTTCTACTTTTCCTTCCTTTATTTTCTATTTGCTTATTTTAGTCCTGTTATCGCTTGTTCTCTATGATTTTGGGTTCCGTTTTATTATTTCCATCGTAATCCGACTCCTGTATGACAAAACAGTTTTTATAAGGCTAAACACATTTCGAAACCTTTGTTTCGAGTAAGCATAAAATAAGTGTGTAATTTATTATTAATACTCTGCTTGTATTTTAGATTAACAACATGTGGAATGCTATTCAAATAAGGTCGTTTATTTCCAAAACATAGGCCAGACTAGACCTTCACAATCATTAAAACAGACCCTAAATTGTCAATGTCGTCAATGGATAGCTGCGACAATTCCTTTCTGCGGCAAGTCCCAGCAATTCCAATGATTAAAGCCACCTAATTTTTTTATATTATGTTAGGTATAATATTATTAATTAAAACAATTTACTTACTTTCATCATTAAAAATCTATTATTTGGAGATTCTATAATAAATTTTAAAATTTGTCCCCTTGTTAAAATTTTTAATTTTTAGGTTTGTATCCGTCCTCATTTCTTTTAGGAATACATTTACTTTTTTGAAATTGCTTATTTCTAGATTTTCATTAATTGAGATAGCGGCCTTCAACATTGAATAAATCGACCAAGGTGTTGATGATTTAAATACTGACTTCTCAAATAAATATGCTAGAAGCACATTTTTTGATGTCACTGTGAGTGACAAATGAAAAATTATGTAAGGCACCTATGATGGTAATAATACAGTAGATTAACGCAATTCGTTAATATTTTTACTTGTTTGTATACGAAAATAATGAAACGTGTAAAAAATTATGTATGCAGCTCGGTCTTAAAGCTGTTTTAGGCCCTAGTCCTGATTGTGCCCTCGCTTACTCTCGGGCACAACGTACATTCCTCTGGGCCTAAAACAGCTACTTTACGCTCCTTTGTAGGCGCCTTTCTGTATTTACAACTAGAAATTTGACACCTTTGCGGATAAATAAAATTGCTACACTTTCAAGCGGACTGTATTTCGAAAAGTGATCAACATATACAACTATTACACTTACTATCGTTGCGCATGCCTTTTACAATAAAACATAAAATAGCGTTTACATACTCCCTGCCTTGAAATAATACAATTATTTTCAACTCAACAATTATTGAAATTAACAAGCAACCACTCGACCCATTTTCCAATTACGCGGTGATTGAAATTCATTCTAATGGACTACCAGTGTACCAATAGCCATATTTCGAGCAGTAGTTTTCCATTTCGTCTTTGCTGCAACTCGCTGACATATTCCTTTGACCATCTATTTCGAAAATGGCGTTTAATTTGCTGGATTCTTTGATAAACAGAAGCTCTGTGTTCAGAGATATGTAAAGCATCTGGATCCGGAACATCTGTTAATGGTCTTCCTATAAGTAGGTGAGCGGGAGAATGGGGGTAAAATTGTTAGGATCAGAAAATGAAGGATAAAGTGGGCGTGAGTTCAAAACGCTTTCTATCTGAACCAACACAGTATAAAATTGCTCGTATGTTAGTAATGTCTTTCCACAAACTCTTTTTAGGTGAAATTTAGCAGATTTTATTCCCGCTTCCTATAAACCCCCCATAAAAGGACTGTAACTAGGAATAAATTTCCAATTAATATTTTCTTTTATTAATTTACTTTCTAATATATTATAATTTTCTTTAATAGATTTGCCTAATTCAATTAATGCGTTTTTTGCACCTGTAAAATTTCGGCCGTTATCAGAAAAAAATTGAATTGGGTTTGCCTCGGCGAGCAACAAATCGCCGCAACGCAGCTATAAACAGTCAGCCGTAAGATCAGTTGAAGTCTCCAAATGAACAGCTTTTGTAGAGAAGCACACAAGTAAACACAAATAACATTTTGATACCTTTGCTCTTCGACCTGACTTACTTTTTATTAAAATAGGTACACCATAATCAACACCCACAGTAAAAATGGAAAACCTTCGCTAAAACGTTGTGCAGGCAAGTCACCCATTATAGGATTTAAAACGTGAGGATTTGCTTTAAAACATTTTATGCAATTTTTTGTAATTTGTCGAGCCAAATCTCTATCTTTTAAAGGCCAAAAAAATCTTCTAACTGATGCTAGTAAGTGCTGTGGCCCAGTAAAGTGAAATGATGATTAGCAGGTAATAAAATTGGATGTTTTTGATTAAATGAATAATTTGACAAACGCAGTTTACCTCCCTAACCTTAAACACCATCAACATCAACAAATGGGTTTAATAACTGGCTAATTTACATTTTGTCAAAACCGATTTATTTTTTACAGAGTAATCTCATTTCATCTGCATAACATTCGCGTTGTACAATTTTAACTAACGCACTTAAAGCATTCCGTAATTCACCTATAGTGACGTTTCCATATTTACGGTCTACCCCTTTAACTTTGCAATTTCGCTTGTACCTTTAAATTGTAAATACTCGAAAAACTTTGAATATTTATGCACTGATCTTCTGAAACATTTACTAAACTGTTTTTATACTTTTAATTTCTGGCAAGTTTACTTCACATAAAAAGTTTCTTAGCCAAAGTTGCTCATTCTCAAGCCAACATGGACCATTCCACGATAAGGTGGATTTACTAATCAAAGCTAGAGTTACCCCTCGAGTTAAAATATCCGCTGGATTTTCTTTTAGACGATATATGTATCCACTCGTGATTTATTTTTTAGGTTTTGTATCTTAGCTACTCTATTACAAACAAACGGTTTTAATAAGTGAGGCATAGTTTTTAACCACCCTAACACTATTGTTGAGTCTGTCCACAAAAAACATCTTTGAATTTTCAAAACTAAAGAAGCATTAATCACACTATTAATCAATCTAACTAAAGTTAATGCTCCACAAAGCTCTAACTTCGGAATTCGCTTCGCGGCTTGTTTTGCAAGCTGGAACTCGTGCTTTAAAATGAGCATTATGTTAGTTATTTCACAATATACTATTATTATTCAACAACCCCTAATAAAGTATGAAGTTTTTCAAATCTAACACGAGGTAGTGGTTTTGTGAGTATATCAGCAATCTGATCTTCTCCAGCAACATGTTCGAGTTAAACAACCCCTTCGTTTACCTTTTTTTTAATAAAATGGTGTCGGATGTCGATATGTTTGGACTTTTTTGAAACTCGCAGTTTTTCGCTGGTTTGATCGCACTTGCGATGTCACTATGTAAACACGGTACTAATTGTGTTTCTGTTATTTTCAACATCATACAGTTTAACCAAATAGTATCCTTTACTCCTTCACTGGTAGCTATAGTATACTCTGCTTCAGTGGTGGATGATGCAACACATTTCTGTTTCTGACTTGCCCAAGTTAATGCTCCATTTGAGTATTTACACAACACTCCTAACCTGGAACGTCTCGTGCATGCATCACCTGCATAGTCGGCATCTGCATACGTTTCTAATTGTCTTCCGTTTGCATCGTACAGCAACCCATAATTCATTGTCGATTTTAAATATCGGAAGGTTGTTTTCACTGCTATTTAATGTGCCAATTTAGGATTAGCCAGAAATTCCGACACTACACTTACAGCATAGGTTATATCTGGTCTTGACGCAACTGAAAGATACATTAAACTACCCACACCTTCACGAAAGGTAAGTAACCACTACAAGGCATTTTGACAGAATTATAATCAGACATATTAAATTTGTCTAATATTCTCCTTATATATGCACTTTGTTTCACACGAACACCATAATTTGCCTTTGTGATTTCTAATCCTAAAAAACAATTTAAAATGCCTGTAATTATTTTGAACTCACTTTCAAGTTTCTTAAGATAGTTTTCAATTGCATTCTTGCAGTTTACGGCAATGAGCCCATCGTCAACATAAATTGCAACAAATAATTTATAATCACTAGCAGTTCTAATAAACAAGTATAGATCAGCATCACTTTCTATTGATCCTTGACTATGTAGAATAAAATCCACTAATTTCTTATTCCAGCAACGGTAAGATTGTTTAAGCCCATAAATAAATTTTTTAAGCTGCAGACACGTCCCGTCTTTAAAACCAGTAGGTTAATCCATATAAATTTCCTCCTTAAGTTCATCATAAAGTAAAGCAGGCTTTACATCAAATTGAACAAGATATAAATTCTCTGCAGCTGCGACACTTAAAAGTACTTGTACAGTATCAAATCTTGCAACTGGACTGTACGTTTCCAGAAAATCAACTCCATCCTTCTGTGAGTATCCCTTGGCAACCAGCCGAGCTTTGTATCGCTCATTTGTTCCATCAGAGCGAATTTTGGTTTTTAATACTGAACGATTTCCAATTGGAGTCTTTTCATCAGGCAGATTAACAAGATCCCAAGTACAACTCTTCTAATTTTGCAGCTTGCCACTTACTAGAATCATTCTTATTTGTCTCTAATCCGTAAAAATTAGAATGTTCTCCATATAATAAGGTAGTCTTGTAGGTATTTAGGTATCTTGCACCTACGTTTTGTAACAATCTGATTATTACTGACACTTTCTAATATAACGGCTTCCTCTTGAGTTTATTCGTCTTCCACAGACTCACTTTTTTTAATTAACACAGGCACTGTCTCGGTCTTTGTTGTAGTTTCTTCGTGAACTGTACTATTTTTCAATTTTGTTTTCTTTGGGAACTTCTAACATTACCTTCTTTGTTCTTTGTTCTTTACCTTCAAGTAAATTCGGTAGCCATCTTTCTCGCCTTCATAGCCAATGTCAAATTTCTTCCTCTTCTGTTTTGGGACATGGACAAAGCATTATGTGCCAAATACTTTTGACGTTTATTATATTTAAACCCGTGTTGGTCCTGTCCTATTAAGGGTATAGACAGCTGCGTTGACGGCTTTGGCCCACAATTTGATAGGAAAGTTCTTCAAGTGGATTATAGTTTGACCACATTTAGCAATTGTCCGGTTCTCCCTCTCATCAGGCAGTGGGTTTAACAGTTCTAGTACCATAGCTTGCACGACAATGCTTACCATACATACATCCATCACAAAATTCCCCATCTTCTTCAACAACAATACCTCTTTTTTGTAGAAACTTCTTGACATGCCTTTTATTTAGGTGGCATAACCTTTCATACCATAACTGCAAAGTGTCAATTCTCTCAGCTACACATACTTGTAAAATAGTAGGTTTGCACACACGCATATCAAGTTGAAACCAACTATTTTCTATTTTTGTTCCACCTAGTCTTATAGTTCTGTCTTTAATAAATACACACCCATTTGTATTAACTTTAAATTCACACCCCTTTTTCTATTGCTTCTCCGATTGAAGACAAATTCCGGCTTATTTTGGAAACGTACCAGACAACTCTTAGGTGACTTTGTTTCCACATTCCATTCACACGCATTTCAGTGTTTATAATTCCAAAATCATAAACATAGATTATATCATTGTTTCTAACAACAATTTGCTTTGGAGTGTTGAATGTCTCATATGTGAAGAAGATGCCCGTACTGTTGGTCATGTGCGTCGAAACGCCATTGTCGGCTAGCCACATTTCTGATTGGTTCATTTGAGTACCACCATTTTCATTTGCTGTAAGGGTTCACCAGTCGATTGTGCAGATCTCTGTGATTGCATTTTACTTTACAGTTTTAGCAAAATGACCAATACGATGGCATTTAAACACTTCAATCTTTCTGCTTTCCGCTTTTCTTTTTCTACCATTTACCACCCCCTTTCCACACACATGACTTTGCTAATAGATTATTTCAATCAACCAAAACCGTTCAGTTAACTTATTGATTGAGCGTTCTTTTTACAGGCACAGACTCCCAGACAGTTTTAAATTCAAAATATGCACTTGAAAGAGTAGACATGACGCGGCTCATCAATAGTAAATCTGGTAATTTTGTTTTCTCTAATCTGCTTCAGTTCTTCATTCAGTTTGGTAAAACTTTTTTGCAATCTTGCAATGTGAGTTGATATACCTTTGGTTGATTTTTTTTTGCGGTTAGTGTAGAACTGCTCTAACAATCTATTAACTCTTTGACCAGAGCTTTGCTCGTATACGTATAGTAATTTATCCCAGACTGCTCTTGCTGATTCACAAGTAGTCACTAAATCAGCATCACTATCGTTTATACTACTTATTAGTATCAACTGTTCTAAAGCATTTGCCTCAATAAATGCCTTCATTTCAGCTTGGTACCATTTCGTTGCGCGTCTGTAATGGTATCGCCACGAGGCTTTTCCCGGTTCACTTCGATTACCGGTCACAGTATCTAGAACATTATGATGTTTCAGCAACAATTTCATTTGTTTTTGCCATTTGTTCCAGTTTTCAGCACCTACTAGCTTGTCCACTTGGGTTTTGAAATCCATTTCCTGCACTTGATTTCGTGTCAAACTTTTGATGCAAACCACGTTTTTGGAAAAATACGTTTCCTTTTCAATTCAATACACGCCACAGTCACAGAATGCCTAGGCCCATAACCTGATGAATTAAACTGAATGTAATACAAAAGGAATATTTTTATTTTGTATTACAAGGTGGAAGTAATTACAGATAAAGATTATACGTTGCCTACACTACAGTGGTAAACTGCAGACTACTTTTTGTCAAGCGCATCCGTCGAGTCGCATTCTGAATAACTAACTTCATACTACTACCAACTTAATAATATGACTACAAACTATTTTTCACTCAACAGTTTTTGAAGGGTAAAAACATAGAACATTTAACTAGTGGAACAAGCATACTCCGTTAAAGTTATATAAAAGTAATCGTTCAAAGAAGATTGGTAGAAATTAAATATAACTTTATGTACAAACATCATAAGAACTTGACATTTTTGCATCGCTTATGATGTGCAAAGCTTCACTTTTTTTCACGCTAAACACAATTAAGAAATTTAATGGTGTGAAACTGTATACAATCTGACTGTCTATGTTAAGAATGTACACTCATGAAATTTAAAACTTGGACACCACAATTTCTGTAAACAAAAGTTTGCACATTGTGAAGCGGGCTTAAGGGTATCATTTACAATTCTAACAGCAGGTAGTCTCAGCAGGGGTTATCTTATAGAAGGACTGTAGAATGAATCATTACACTAAGCACGTTTTAGAAAATAGGTAATTTACGTTGCTTACTTAATTTTTTTCTTTAAAGAATATATTTGAAGGTATCGCTAATTAAACACCATAGCTCGATTAATTATCGAATCAAAATTTTGTTTAGGAAATGTTTACAAAATAAAATTAGAAATAATTTTGATTTAAAAACGTCTACAAGCAATAACTTTTAAATTAAATCAAAAACTAAACATGGTTATTTGGGTTGACTGATTATTACTTATTTTTAAATAAATCTAACCTACTAATTATTGTAAGTTATTAAAAAAATCATTAAACTCTCTATTCATAATATTTAGTCCTTACAAAATGTATATTTTATGACGTTTCATTTTTTTCTGTAGTTAATATAAAAGTGAAAATAAAAACTAAGGCAATTCTTATTGTCAACGTATATATTTAGTTTTTTGACAAGAATTTATTACATAATTATAATTAAGATACCAAGTTATAGTTTAAAATTAAATGAAAACTTTTTTTTAAATAAAGGTATTACTATATAAATAAATATAAGAAATCAATAATGGGTGTGACCTCCATTATTATTGATACATTCTTGGAGGCGTCTGCTCATTGACGCTATCAAGGTATCAATATAATTAATATTAATCGTTTCCCATGCGGTATCAATGGCTGCAATTAGTGCATTACGGTTTACTGGTATAAAATTTGGCCCTTGTTGTCTTCGGATAACAGCAAGTATTCGAGCCCAAACATTTTCGATAATGTTAAAATCTGGGCTTTTTGCTGAACTATTTTTGGAGAAAGTATAGTAAAATAAGAATACTTAGTTGTTGGAAAATATAATCTTCGTCTGGATAAAACACTTCGACTGAAGGTTTCATAATAGTTTCCATCGATAGCCCAACAAACTCCTGTACCCCGGGCGCTAACCCAACCCACACATTCACAGAAAAATAACCACTTCGTTTTTAGGACATATGTGATTATTTTCGTAACGAGTTCCTTCCATTCTAAAAACTTTTAGTGGTCCATCGTTGCGGCTATTGAACGTTTTTTCGTCGCTAAAAATCACTCGATTCCAAAATTCCAAAGGTTCGTTCACATATCGCCTTGCAAATTCCAGACGACGTCTCATATTTTCGTCACTGAGAACTTCTTTCGCAGCAGCATTATACTTCTTTATTCCCATCTCCTTTAATCTTTTTGTGCAGTTATACGGCATCCGGGAAAATGTGTATCTGCTATAGCCCTGGAGTATGTAGCAAATGGTTGTTCTGTTACGTAATGAAACAACTCGAGATCTTGAGCACGTGTAGATACTTTAGGTCTACCACTTCCGATGGCTCTTTCCAAAGTGTGTTCAAGATTCCATTTTACTCGGTAATGCCCTACGGTGCTTTTTGGTATATCTAACATACGTGAAATTTCACGCACGCTACGGCCCGCCGCTAATTCCGAAACAATCCGCGCTTTCAAATCAGCACCGAGATGAGGTGGCATTTTCACAACACTTGAAATTTTAAACTAAAATGAAATTTACATTTCTTACTTTATTTATTGGTTCACACTACCCTTCTCAAACAGTAGGTAATTGTTTATTTATTACATACTTCTAATGACCAATGTAACAACCCTTAGAGCAATATGACTCAAAGGAAGTAAATTAAACAAGCAAGGATATTCTATTGTTATTAAAACTTATTCATAAAGTAAAAGCCATTTCCTTATAATGCTAATGGACAGGATTTTCTTTTAAGTATTAAGATTACAATAGAGGACTTTCGAAAATATCTAATTATAAATATTTACACTGCAATTGCGCTTTTTCCTTAATAATTTCTTAGCAATAACATACACGTTCTTGGTTTTAAGTTGTCATAAATTTGATATGATATAAATTTGTGTTTCTAATATTACATCACAAACTAATCTTTATTCGCCAAAAAATTGTTGCTTAAGTTGTAAAGCTTCGTACACACCTGAACAACAAACCGAGCAACAAACATAACAACGAACCGAAAGTCAAACAGAACGACAAACGATCTTTTATGATTTCCACAATCCGAACAACAAACGGAACGTTTGTGCTGTTCCCATAATTATTTTCAGTAGTTTTCAGTTCATATATATTTATTATTGAGAAGAGAAAATTGCGGAAAACAAGAAGATAGTGCCAACCAAATTTTTACGCACAAAGAAGAGTAAAAATTATAATTTACTTCGTTTTTTTTTATTTTGGAAATTTCCCGCCCAAATGATGCTAATAGGGACATCATTTTTTCTTGCATTCTTAAACACTGATTAATTTAAAACATTTTTCTTCTGTCAACTCCATAATATTACCTAAAACACAACAAACCCACAAAAGGGAGGACAAAAATAAATAATTTAATTCTCCCGCATAAGTTTGTTCGCCGTTTTGTTTAGATTCGTCCAAACCTGCAAACGCATTCGCGCGCATTTTCTTTGATGTCGGAGAAAAAACCGACAAGTTGCGGGAACGCCGCAAACCGTTCGTGGAACAATCAGGACTTGCGAATCTGTTCTAAAATTCGTACGTAGCACCGTCCAAATTAATGTTCCGATTGCCGTTCGGTTCGTTGTTCTGTTTGTTCCTCGGTTTGTTGTTCAGGTGTGTACGAAGCTTTACAATAAGCATATTAATATGAACTATATCTTATGAAAGGAGAGTTATGTAACTATAATTAACGACTTAACGTTACGTTAGTAGATTCCATTTACTATTTACACATATTTTCTTGGAACATTCGATAATTAACTATCGGGATATGATGACCCTATACTTCGCAGGTTGTGCGCAACTGGATACAAGCAAATAACTTGGAGCTGTTACCCTGGCCAGCAAAAAGCCCAGATTTTAACATTATCGAAAATGTTTGGGCTCGAATACTTGCTGTTATCCGAAGACAACAAGGGCCAAATTTTATACCAGTAAACCGTAATGCACTAATTGCAGCCATTGATACCGCATGGGAAACGATTAATATTAATTATATTGATACCTTGATAGCGTCAATGAGCAGACGCCTCCAAGAATGTATCAATAATAATGGAGGTCACACCCATTATTGATTTCTTATATTTATTTATATAGTAATACCTTTATTTAAAAAAAAGTTTTCATTTAATTTTAAACTATAACTTGGTATCTTAATTATAATTATGTAATAAATTCTTGTCAAAAACTAAATATATACGTTGACAATAAGAATTGCCTTAGTTTTTATTTTCACTTTTTATATTAACTACAGAAAAAATGAAACGTCATAAAATATACATTTTGTAAGGACTAAATATTATGAATAGAGAGTTTAATGATTTTTTTTAATAACTTACAATAATTAGTAGGTTAGATTTATTTAAAAATAAGTAATAATCAGTCAACCCAAATAACCATGTTTAGTTTTTTGATTTAATTTAAAAGTTATTGCTTGTAGACGTTTTTTAAATCAAAATTATTTCTAATTTTATTTTGTAAACATTTCCTAAACAAAATTTTGATTCGATAATTAATCGAGCTATGGTGTTTAATTAGCGATACCTTCAAATATATTCTTTAAAGAAAAAATTAAGTAAGCAACGTAAATTACCTATTTTCTAAAACGTGCTTAGTGTAATGATTCATTCTACAGTCCTTCTATAAGATAACCCCTGCTGAGACTACCTGCTGTTAGAATTGTAAATGATACCCTTAAGCCCGCTTCACAATGTGCAAACTTTTGTTTACAGAAATTGTGGTGTCCAAGTTTTAAATTTCATGAGTGTACTTTTTGCGGACACATCAAATACAACTCTTAATTTTGTTGTAGTATTATCTTCCGGTACAACGAAATGATGAGGATAATAATATGTAATTAAACCTTTTGGTTTACATTTTCGCTTACCTGTTTCATATGATTTAATTGTTCATATTCTCGCATAAAATCTCGATATTGTTCTCTTAAATTTTGATTAATTTGCAATTTGCGCTCTAGAAGACAGAAATCTATGTATTGCAAGCTCGCGACTGTCACCTAATTTATCTAAGGTATCCTTGAATGGAATTTTACAACAATTCTACCGTTTTCATCGCGTTTTGTATCTTCATCAAAATTTTTTCGCACTCAATTTCTTCAATAGATAATTGAGTTGTGGATGGAATATTTTCTATTTCCCTGTAATATTTTTACAACTAAACATCGAATAATTGATTTAAAATTACCGACATTAGATTGAATATTAGTAGAATGAGGGACAGCTCAACCTTGAGATAATGAGGAAAAAGTGAAAGGCAGGCTAACCTAATTAGGCTAACAGCCTCTCACCTACCTCTCACCTCATCAGGCAGTTCCCTAATTAGGCCTCTCACCTCATTAGGCTGTTGTTGTCAACATGCTGTTGACGCAGGCATTCTATTTAATTACTTGTTTTTGTTTTTGAAGACGTCAATAGAAAATACGGCCTCTCACCTCATTAGGCTGTTGTTGTTGAAGTTGATTTCCATCATGGCGGATGTTTCGGCGGTCGATTTGAATTTCCAACATGGCGTCCCATCATGGCGTCCTAAAGTTTTTTTATGAATTTAAAAACTTGGTTGAGATTCGAACTTGCAACCATTGCATTACCGAGCCAAGGCTTTAACCACTAGGCTACGGCGACAATTGAAAGATGGAGTTTGAAGTTTGTATATAGCTGTAAAGGTTGATTAAGATGAATTAATGATGGTGTAAAATGTAGGATAAGACCTGTTGATTAAACATTTAATAAACAAGATGAAAAAGGATAAAAAACATATATTTATCACTCTCATTCATTATAAACTAATTCACAAACAAAAATAACACTCACGTAGCGCCATTTTGTATGATTAAACATTTAATAAACAAGATGAAAAAGGATAAAAACATATATTTATCACTCACATTCATTATAAACTAGTTCACAAACAAAAATAGCAATTACGTACAACCATTTTGTATGACGTATGATTTAATAAACAAGATGAAAAAGGATAAAAACATGTACATTTTTCTTTCTCATACTTTTATAAACTAGAAAACAAACACGAAAAACAATTACCTAAAGCGATTCAATATGGCTGTCAAACCAACATTTTTCTTTATTAATTACATTAACCAGGGCTTTAACAAGTACTTTTAAATTTATGGCTGATTAAAAAAATTTTTTTAACATACTGAGGTTCGAACCATTAACGATTGATACACAAACTTTTGTAAACAGATGACACCATTTTCTATGACGTATGATTTTAAAAACATACCTGTTCAACATGTTAATTACATTAACCACGTATTTAACAACTAGTTTTGAATTTACATTTGATTAAAAAAAACCTTAACATACCGAGGTTCGAACCATTAACGTTTGATACACCACTACGTATTTAACAACTAGTTTTTAACTTTACATTTGATTAAAAAAACTTTAACACTTCAGGGTTCGAACCATTAACGTTTGATACACCACCACATATTTAACAAGTAGTTTAAAAAAAAAAAACTTTAACATACCGAGGTTCGAACCATTAACGTTTGATACACCACTACGTATTTAACAACTAGTTTTAACTTTACATTTGATTAAAAAAAACTTTAACACTTCAGAGGTTCGAACCATTAACGTTTGACACACCACCACATATTTAACAAGTACTTTTAAATTTATGGCTGATTAAAAAAATTTTAACATACTGAGGTTCGAACCATTAACGATTGATACACAAACTTTTGTAAACAGATGACACCATTTTCTATGACGTATGATTTTAAAAACATACCTGTTCAACATGTTAATTACATTAACCATGGCTTTAACAACTAGTTTTGAATTTACATTTGATTAAAAACTTTAACATACCGAGGTTCGAACCATTAACGTTTGATACACCACCACGTATTTAACAACTAGTTTTTAACTTTACATTTGATTAAAAAAACTTTAACACTTCAGGGTTCGAACCATTAACGTTTGATACACGTATGTGTTAAGGAAAATAAAAAAAACAACAAGGAGGATAAAATTTTATTTGCATCTCTGTTACACAACACATTTACAAGTACCAATAACATATATTTTTAATTGGAAGAATAAAGAAAGCAGGAAACAAATTTTATTTCTCTCTCTGTTTCACACACAATATAAAATTATTTTACAAAAATATGAAACATTACAACTTCAGAGTTCCATCTATGAATGGCACACCTCATCTAGCATTCGTTTACCAGTTTGAGAACCATTTTACGATGTCACCAAAAATTTTCTTTCTGCAAACGTAGAGTTTTTTTATACTGACGACCAGTTAACCGTCTCCAACATCTGTAATTTGAAATAAAAAATAAAAACCACAAACATTTCAAAAAAAGTATTAACAAGAATCAATTTAACAACAAAATTTAATACTCAAAAAGTTGAGAACTATTCATTAAAAATACGTGAATTGAAAACAATTCATTTTTAAAAGATTAAAATTAATAATAATACTCACCTGTTTCGATTTTCGATAGACATACCAATTTTAATGATATGGAAAGATCTACATTTAAAACAATATTTCAAGCTGTTTATATAGGTATACAAACCCACTAATGGATTTGTTTACGGAATATCTCTATTGTGTGAAAGTTAAAAACAACTTTTCCGTCACTCAATTAAGGCGATTGTTAAAAAAACCAAAAATGTAATCATTCAAAATACCTAATATGTTAATTCACTGTTTGACAAGATAATCAATTAAAAACTTTATTGTACAAAATTCGTTTGATATGCAAAACTCTGTTTTTGAAAGTTGAAAAAAAACAAATGTTGCACTAATTTTATTATAGAAGTACTTCTAAACGATTTTTTACATCATCTACCGTATTCACAAAGATATTTTTTTAACATGTATCCTACTTAAGTATGACTTAATTTACTTAATTACTTAATATCGTTTATAATCTTAGCTTTTTCTAATAAACCACTAATCACACCAAATAAAATATTAGTATATCTATGCAATTAAATATTTAGAACATGATATTAACTAAATATTTTGTACCCATGTTAGTCAAAGCGGATGTTTCAGGTTTTATCTCATATACATACTGGGATAAATCAATAAACTAAACGATATAGATGAAAAAATTATATAGAAAAAATCTATAACGTATTTATTTTAGAAAGATGAAATATTTATAGCTGGTAACATAGACATCCCATTTTAATTACCTATTTTTGATTTCAAATATTTCCATCATACCGGATGTTTGGTAATACATTGAGTATACATGACAACTATTTAATTTTTTAAATTTTATTTAATGTTCAAAATAAACTTTACATTTTATTTCTAGAACGGTTCACTCCATTGCAAGTAGGTAATTAAAATCAATTAAGATGTAGTGAAAAAACTAATACAGTGAATATACAATCACATCAAATTACAATTTTTAATTCTTTTTGTTTTAAAATCTTGGAAGAAATTCGAACTTCACTGAGTCTGTATAACAAATTTGAATAAAATGTTTTTAAATGAAACTAGTAATTTTATGAAACAACTGATCACAGATTCTTTAAATATTTAAAACTAAATTCAGACTATTTTTACTCAAAATGTGATAAATAATGAGTAATAAATAAAAACATTCCATATCTGATACTTAAACTGTTTGTATTACAAATTTCAATTATTTAAAACGTCTTAGGAAAATGTACACCAACTTCTTCATTTCCTGATTTTACAAAATCCGCATACGTACGAGCATATAATACATTAATTATGTTTTAACTGACAGAAAGACCGTAATGATTTAACAAAAAATATAGTATCGATAAAGAGTTGGTTTTTTTTTTTTTAAATTAGAAACGACGTTTGAACCTACTCAAGTAGTTACGTTTAAATTTTTCCAATACGTTGTTTCAAATTTTTAGTTTTTTATTCGTCAAAAAGAAGATGCTGCAGTGTTGAAGAAATCAACCAATGATTATATACCTGTTATCGAAAAGATCTTAGGTAAAAACTATTCAAGTGTATTTATGCAAAAACAGTCTTATTAGTTTAAACAATTTTAATTTTTGTACAAACTTATACACAATGATTACACAAAAATCAATTTCACATCTTAATAGTTTACAAAATTATTAATTACCTATTTTTGATTTCAAATATTTCCATCATACCGGATGTTTGGTAATACATTGAGTATACATGACAACTATTTTATTTTTAAAATTTTATTTTACTGTTTAAAATAAACTTTGCATTTTATTTCTAGAACGGTTCACTCCATTGCAAGTAGGTAACGTTTACAAAAAAAACATTTTATTATTACTGTAGTGGTTCTAACAAAAATCAAAAGAAACATTACAACGATAACGCATAAGATTCTTTTGTAACATGTAGGCGAACACATAACAATGATGCTAAGTATCTCGAGATGTACACGTTTGACAAATGCAATTTATCACATTGAAATTTTTGAATTATACATTAAACATCATAGTCTTCAAACTTTATTCACAATGCAAGAGTTTATATTGAATAAAGTAAAAGATGTTAACTCACATAATCTGAACCTTGAATGATTCTGTTAAATAGAAAATTAAAATAAAGTGTAATTTTTATTTTTGTTTATACATTTAAAAATTTTTATAAAATAATTCATTTTTTCTATTTTAACGACAAACCCCTTTCCCCGGCTGCGGTACATGATGGATTATCGTCATCATCCCAACATTCAAAAACCTGTGAAAGGTCACTCAGGTCATGTATACTCAATGTATTACCAAACATCCGGTATGATGGAAATATTTGAAATCAAAAATAGGTAATTAATAATTTTGTAAACTATTAAGATGTGAAATTGATTTTGTGTAATCATTGTGTATAAGTTTGTACAAAAATTAAAATTGTTTAAACTAATAAGACTGTTTTTGCATAAATACACTTGAATAGTTTTACCTAAGATCTTTTTCGATAACAGGTATATAATCATTGGTTGATTTCTTCAACACTGCAGCATCTTCTTTTTGACGAATAAAAAACTAAAAATTTGAAACAACGTATTGGAAAAATTTAAACGTAACTACTTGAGTAGGTTCAAACCTCGTTTCTAATTAAAAAAAACCAACTCTTTATCGATACTATATTTTTGTTAAATCATTACGGTCTTTCTGTCAGTTAAAACATAATTAATGTATTATATGCTCGTACGTATGCGGATTTTGTAAAATCAGGAAATGAAGAAGTTGGTGTACATTTTTCCTAAGACGTTTTAAATAATTGAAATTTGTAATACAAACAGTTTAAGTATCAGATATGGAATGTTTTTATTTATTACTCATTATTTATCACATTTTGAGTAAAAATAGTCTGAATTTAGTTTTAAATATTTAAAGAATCTGTGATCAGTTGTTTCATAAAATTACTAGTTTCATTTAAAAACATTTTATTCAAATTTGTTATACAGACTCAGTGAAGTTCGAATTTCTTCCAAGATTTTAAACAAAAAAGAATTAAAAATTGTAATTTGATGTGATTGTATATTCACTGTATTAGTTTTTTCACTACATCTTAATTGATTTTAATTACCTACTTGCAATGGAGTGAACCGTTCTAGAAATAAAATGTAAAGTTTATTTTGAACATTAAATAAAATTTAAAAAATTAAATAGTTGTCATGTATACTCAATGTATTACCAAACATCCGGTATGATGGAAATATTTGAAATCAAAAATAGGTAATTAAAATGGGATGTCTATGTTACCAGCTATAAATATTTCATCTTTCTAAAATAAATACGTTATAGATTTTTCTATATAATTTTTTCATCTATATCGTTTAGTTTATTGATTTATCCCAGTATGTATATGAGATAAAACCTGAAACATCCGCTTTGATAACATGGGTACAAAATATTTAGTTAATCTCATGTTCTAAATATTTAATTGCATAGATATACTAATATTTTATTTGGTGTGATTAGTGGTTTATTAGAAAAAAGCTTTTAAGATTATAAACGATATTAAGTAATTAAGTAAATTAAGTCATACTTAAGTAGGATACATGTTAAAATATCTCTTTGTGAATACGGTAGATAATGTAAAAATCGTTTGGCGAAGTACTTCTATGTAAAATTAGTGCAACATTTGTTTTTTCAACTTTCAAAAACAGAGTTTTGCATATCAAACAATTTTTGTACAATAAAGTTTTTTAATTGATTATCTTGTCAAACAGTGAATTAACATATTAGGTATTTTGAATGATTACATTTTTGGTTTTTTTTAACAATCGCCTAATTGAGTGACGGAAAAGTTGTTTTTTAACTTTCACACAATAGAGATATTCCGTAAACAAATCCATTAGTGGGTTTGTATACCTATATAAACAGCTTGAAATATTGTTTTAAATGTAGATCTTTCCATATCATTAAAATTGGTATGTCTATCGAAAATCGAAACAGGTGAGTATTATTATTAATTTTAATCTTTTAAAAATGAATTGTTTTCAATTCACGTATTTTTAATGAATAGTTCTCAACTTTTGAGTATTAAATTTTGTTGTTAAATTGATTCTTGTTAATACTTTTTTGAAATGTTTGTGGTTTTTATTTTTTATTTCAAATTACAGATGTTGGAGACGGTTAACTGGTCGTCAGTATAAAAAAACTCTACGTTTGCAGAAAGAAAATTTTTGGTGACATCGTAAAATGGTTCTCAAACTGGTAAACGAATGCTAGATGAGGTGTGCCATTCATAGATGGAACTCTGAAGTTGTAATGTTTCATATTTTTGTAAAATAATTTTATATTGTGTGTGAAACAGAGAGAGAAATAAAATTTGTTTTCCTGCTTTCTTTATTCTTCAATTAAAAATATATGTTATTGGTACTTGTAAATGTGTTGTGTAACAGAGATGCAAATAAAATTTTATCCTCCTTGTTGTTTTTTTTATTTTCCTTAACACATACGTGTATCAAACGTTAATGGTTCGAACCCTGAATGTTAAAGTTTTTTTAATCAAATGTAAAGTTAAAAACTAGTTGTTAAATATGTGGTGGTGTATCAAACGTTAATGGTTCGAACCTCAGTATGTTAAAGTTTTTTAATCAAATGTAAATTCAAACTAGTTGTTAAAGCCATGGTTAATGTAATTAACATGTTGAATAGTATGTTTTAAATCATACGTCATAGAAAATGGTGTCATCTGTTTACAAAAGTTTGTGTATCAATCGTTAATGGTTCTTGAACCTCAGTATGTTAAATTTTTTTATCCAATCATGCTAAATTTAAAAGTGCTTGTTAAATATGTGGTGGTGTATCAAACGTTAATGGTTCGAACCCTGAAGTGTTAAAGTTTTTTTTAATCAAATGTAAAGTTAAAAACTAGTTGTTAAATACGTAGTGGTGTATCAAACGTTAATGGTTCGAACCTCGGTATGTTAAAGTTTTTTTTAAAACTACTTGTTAAATATGTGGTGGTGTATCAAACGTTAATGGTTCGAACCCTGAAGTGTTAAAGTTTTTTTTAATCAAATGTAAAGTTAAAAACTAGTTGTTAAATACGTAGTGGTGTATCAAACGTTAATGGTTCGAACCTCGGTATGTTAAGGTTTTTTAATCAAATGTAAATTCAAAACTAGTTGTTAATACGTGATTAATGTAATTTACATGTTGAACAGGTATGTTTTTAAAATCATACGTCATAGAAAATGGTGTCATCTGTTTACAAAGTTTGTGTATCAATCGTTAATGGTTCGGAACCTCAGTATGTTAAATTTTTTTTAATCAGCCATAATATTTAAAAGTACTTGTTAAAGCCTGGTTAATGTAATTAATAAAGAAATAATGTTGATTTGACAGCATATTGAATCGCTTTAGGTAATTGTTTTTCGTGTTTGTTTTCTAGTTTATAAAAGTATGAGAAAGAAAAAATGTACATGTTTTTATCCTCTTTTCATCTTGTTTATTAAATCATACGTCATACTAAATGGTTGTACGTAATTGCTATTTTGTTTGTGAACTAGTTTATAATGAATGAGAGTGACTAAATATATGTTTTTATCCTTTTTCATCTTGTTTATTAAATGTTTAATCATACAAAATGGCGCTACGTGAGTGTTATTTTTTGTTTGTGAACTAGTTTATAATGAATGAGAGTGATAAATATATGTTTTTTTATCCTTTTTCATCTTGTTTATTAAATGTTTAATCAACAGGTCTTATCCTACATTTTACACCATCATTAATTCATCTTAATCAACCTTTACAGCTATATACAAACTTCAAACTCCATCTTTCAATTGTCGCCGTAGCCTAGTGGTTAAAGCCTTGGCTCGGTAATGCAATGGTTGCAAGTTCGAATCTCAACCAAGTTTTTTAAATTCATAAAAAAAAACTTTAGGACGCCATGATGGGACGCCATGTTGGAAATTCAAATCGACCGCCGAAACATCCGCCATGATGGAAATCAACTTCAACAACAACAGCCTAATGAGGTGAGAGGCCGTATTTTCCATTGACGTCTTCAAAAACAAAAACAAGTAATTAAATAGAATGCCTGCGTCAACAGCCTGTTGACAACAACAGCCTAATGAGGTGAGAGGCCTAATTAGGGAACTGCCTGATGAGGTGAGAGGTAGGTGAGAGGCTGTTAGCCTAATTAGGCTAGCTGCCTTTCACTTTTTCCTCATTATCTCAAGGTTGAGCTGTCTTTATTCTACTAATATTTGCTTCACATTCATAATTGAGTGTGCTTTGAGAATGATTTACACCAGCAATTGCTGTATTAATATGCTTTAAATTCTCTAATTGTAATCCGTTTAGCTAAATTCTCGGTTTTAAAAAACATGCTTTTGAGAACCGGAATCTAAAATGGCTCTAGTTTCATAAGGTTTACCATTTTTATCGAGACGAAATTCTTGCGGTTGACAATATGACTTCATTAAGCTACAGAATTTTGCAGTCAGAGAAGTTACTGTTCCTACCTGGTTAGAAACCGATGGATTATCGTTTCCGGTTTGCACATAATTTTTGAATTTTTTTTTATTATAATCATGTAACAAATAATTATGCCAACCCTTACAAACTGTTCACAAAGTTCTACAGTACCTAGCATTATGTCCCGATTTTAAGCATTTCCAACATAGACGTAATTCTCGTACCTTTTGAAACCTATCTGCTAACGCAAGATTTGCAAATTCTTTACACGACACTACTTCATGCTCGGCACCACACATACATTGCTTAGTTTCGGCAATAAAACTTTTAATAATTGATTTAATTTGTGACTTACCCTTACTAGCATCAACCGTTTCAAGAAGATCTACCCTAGCTTTAGCAAAATTTTCTAAACATGGTTTTGTACAATTAACTTTAAATTCTTCCCACGCTTTCAGTGAACTTGAATCTTTTTGTGATAACAAATACAATTTTAAGGTATCCCAATGTTGTGTGGGTTCATTTAAAATTTCCAATGAACGTATAATGTTTAGTAACTTCGTCAATTAATTGTCTTAATGATTTTGCAGATTCTTTAGAAAACGATTGTATATTGAATAAAGCTTGCACATGATTATGTACTAACAATCGTTTATTATCGTATCTATCACATAAAGTTTTTATACGCGATATCATAACCTGAGCAGTAAATTCAATAAATTTAATTACTTGCAGCTTCTCCTCGTAAGCGCTTGTTTTAAATAATGAAATTTATGTATGTTATCAATCTTTTCATTAAGATGAATTAAAGATTCAAAAGTACTTTTAAACTCAAGCCACAACTCAATCTTACCATCAAACTCGGGAGCTTTAATAGCTGGCATTTTAAATGAATTTTTGCATTTTTTCATCAATAGAAACTGTCCCTTTTCTTTAAAAGCTTCATCTTCATGATCTGATAGTACGCTTTTGCATAACCGTAATATAACATGAATGTACTTTCAAAAGAATTCTCTTTCATTAATTTGTTTTTGCAAATCATCTGAACTTACACACAATTCAATTTGTTTTTGCACACTATCAAATTCATGTAACATTATATCCATACGTAAAATCCTTCGTTTCCAAGGTTTCAATCGTGGAACCCCTGTATATAAATTACATTTGTTACTGCATCTCTTGTACATTTTTGTAATATACTTAGTTACCTAGATAATTATAAAGTGTAACTTCTAGATTAATAAAATTATAACTTATGTACAGGCAATCCATTGTAACTTAAGAAATCTCGCGCAGGAAAAATGTAGCTGTTTATAGAATTTCAAGGCGTGACCAGACAATAGTACACTCCGGGCAGAAGTAGGTATTACTAGCATATAATACAAATTGGTGCAAGATAAATATTAATTATTACACCAATAATTTATTACTTTTCTGGTTAGTAGGTACACAATATACAAAAAAATTCAAGCATTTTATTAACAAATTATGCTTTTACAATAATAATAATTAGGTAAATACAAATAAACAAATAAATACAATAATAAATAAAATAAATACAGAGCGATCTTTTATTTTGGATTTGAATACCTAAACTATAAATCATTAAGTTTATACTAATTTTGAACGAATAAAAAATAGAAATATTTAATGAACACAATTAAATTTGCGGCAATTCAGGGTAACAACGACGCAGTATTAGAATCGTCATCTGAGCTGCAACTGAACCCGAAAATCATCACTATCAGTTTCAATTCCAACATTAATAATTAACGATTCTGTAACAAAGTCCATAAAAACTTCGTTTTCGTAATATTCGTCTTCCAGTTTCTTGACGTTAGCGCACACCTTGTTCCAATCTTCTACCGTAATGGAGGCAAATTTTTCTTCCGCTAATTTTTCGCATCTTCTAACTTAAAAGTTACATTGTGGGATGCTACAAAATTTTTTACGGTAGCCCAAATCATCTCGATTGGGTTAAGTTCGGGGTGATAAGGGGGTAATCTCAACACAGTATGACCAGCTGCCTGCATTATTGTGTCTATTTTGAATTTTTTAAGTTTGTTTTTGTTGTTTTTTATTAAAAATAAAGTTCAGCTTTAGTCAAATCCAATGATGCGGGAATATCGTTTTGCGTTAACCAGTCAATCATCACTTGTTTTCTGCTGTTTGAATTGGGCGCTGGATTTATTTGGACATTATGGTATGGCGCGTTGTCAATCACTAACACCGATTTTTCTGGCAAATTTGGTATCAGCTTTTCGGTGAGCCATTTTTCGTAATTATTGAAATTCATCTCATGATGATAATCTCCTGATTTGGTTCCAGATTTTAAAATTAATAGTGCATTCTTCACAAAACCATGACTATCCCTCCTGCATGCAACATAATTAATCGTTGTCCCTTAGAAATATTACCAAATAAACCATTTCTTGTTTTGTCGGTCCACGATTTTGAAACTGTATGGCTGCCATGGATGTAAGTTTCGTCCATATAAATGATTGGTCGATTGTCATTGCGGTACATTTATTTTTTTTCAAAAGCAATTCTTAAGTGTCTTATATCGGGCTTCTCTTGTAATAATTTTCGATTATTTTCAGCCGAAGAAAATTTAAACCCCATTTTTAATAATTTTGTGTAGTGAAGACCTGCCACCGACATAATCTAAATCTTCTTTTTAATTTTTTGTAACAAATTCTTAAGAGTTACCCGTTGGTTGTTTGTTTTATGGTAATTATAAATGATACGCCTAATGTGATGCAGTTCTGTTTCATGTATGTCAGTAATTGGAAATTTTTTCTTTCGCTTCCTTTTTGGAGATTTAAAACATTGGCGTCCTCTTCAGCTTCAGGATCATTTGGTGCGTCATTCCCTCCTTGATAATTTTGTAAAGCATACTCTGTGAAACACCTGTAGCCGCTGATAAATGGCTTTTTAACTCAACCTCAGAAGCATCTATGATGTTCACTTCATTGTTGGCAATTTTTTAAAATATTGAAAAACTTTAAACACTACTTCTCGAGTTTGAGCACTAATAGCTTTTCCCTGTCCTAACTTTGACATTTTCTTAATTTAAAACTAAATATATAGACCTAGCTATGCAAGTAAACTGATAATGTTCAACTAATACTCATTTTTACCCGGTTGCGTAAAGCATAATCTTTAGTTAACAAAAGATATTAACAATTTGTTAGCCAATCAGAGGATTTAAGATTTAAATTTTAACCAATCAGAAAGACATTTACTTAACAATAGAATTAATTTTTTGTTTTTGTACATCAAGCTTTTGTATTCTAAATTAGTCATTTTTAAAAGAAAGTTTTACATTCCAATGATATGAATTTTTGACCCGAAGTGTAGTTATTAAATTAAAATTAGAAAGATAAAAGATAAAATGTTATATTTCACATTATAAAGGACGGTCATTATAATCATATAAAAATTTAAATTGAATAAATGAATGATGAAGCAATATTTTAAATATCTACGGTGTACCTACGCTGATATCTTATACCGCCAGTGTTTCATGCTGGAATAACCAACAGTTACGAAATCATTTTACCTTTGAGTGTACAACCGGGTCCCTACCCAACACCTTACCTGCGCAACGTGCAACTTTTTCTACAGTTACAATGGATTTCTGTACAATTTTCTAATGTAAAGCAAATTAATATCCAATTCTAAGTTTCCACCAAATTTCTTCTAGTGCGCATGTGGGAAATCCGTGCAAGGGTCCCATTTTTAATCATATTCATATATAGTTCAGTATCGAAATTGTGTACATGGAAAATAAAATACTTAGAAAAAAAAACTCGTAGAACGTTTCATTTATTAATTTTTATATTAGGAATATAAGTGTAACGAGTAACATATTAAAAATAGGTGTAATAATAATAATATTAAGTTTAGAAACATATTTGTAAAAGGTAGGTACAATTTAAAAATAGAGTTATTTATTTTTATGGTACAATTATTATACACATTAACAGTGACATTACTTGAATCCTGGGTATGAATTGTAATTCCTGGAGTATTTTGAACATTAATAACATCATTATATACTTCCAGAGAAGAAACATTAGATATTTGAGCGATTGGCTCTTTATTCGCTAGACAAGAAAGAGGATCAAGTCAGCTTGTTCAACCGATATCAGTCGTGGAGTTGAAGAATTAGGGCTAAGTTCGACAACATCTCGGGCTACATCTAGTTTCTTTTTTATAGAAGTATCGATGTAGCCGTCTGTTACAGTAGAACTTTTCCACCCTCCATGCCTCTTAATGGTTATTAAATCCCCCTTGATTAGCTAGTTCCATTACACTGCTTCTACGGAAACAATGGCCAGTGTAAGTATTTGCATTTGGTAATTTTAAGAAACTTTCAATAATTTTAGGCATTTGACCGATTTTATTTATACCTATCGGGGAATTTATGCAATAGCCATTTTTATATGTCATGAAGAACCTATCATTTTTTGTATTTGGACGCACATTTACAAATTTTTTTATTAAACTAATCCATAATAGATTGGTAATTGCAAACTGTCGAGCAATATTATTTTTGATTTTTGGAATGTTCGATAAAATTGTTAATATTGTCAATGTCTAAGATTTGGGACTTCTTTTGGTTCATAGCCTTTGAGCAGTTTTAAAAAATGCTGTTAATTTACAGAAATTGGCAATTGACATTGTTGTATACATTTATGCAAGTTCGCAACATAGAATACTTCGACCATAATGACGAAGCCTTGTATTTTTTTGTAAGCAAACTGAAGTAAGCCAACATAATGTTTTCAGATATTATCAAACATTATTCTCTTTTAGCCATTTGAAAAAATTTGAAACTCCTTTTCGTAAATTAATCGCGACTTTTGGGGCAAAAGTGCATAATGAGACTCTTGGCCAAAACTCCCAATTCAGGTGAAGTACTTGAAATAGCTTCGTTACTCATTATAAGCAAACGAAACAGAATGGAATTAAAGGAAAAAATGATTCTGAATTAACTTGAAGAAGTTAGCAAATGCATATTTGTTTTAAAACTTTAAATTTTGAACCGTCAAAAAATAAATTTTACGAACTTGTTTTGCAAGCTGGAACTCGTGCTTTAAAATGAGCATTATGTTAGTTATTTCATAATATACTATTATTATTCAACAATCCCAAATAAAGTATGAAAGTTTTTCAAATCTAACACGAGGTAGTGGTTTTGTGAGTATATCAGCAATCTGATCTTCTCCAGCAACATGTTCGAGTTCAACAACCCCTTCGTTTACCTTTTTCTTAATAAAATGGTATCGGATGTCGATATGTTTGGACTTTTTTGAAACTTGCAGTTGCAGAAACTTGTGTTTCTGTTATTTCCAACATCATACAGTTTAACCAAATGGTATCCTTTACCCCTTCACTGGCAGCTATAGTATACTCTGCTTCAGTGGTGGATGATGCAACACATTTCTGTTTCTGACTTGCCCAACTTACTGCTCCATTTGAGTATTTACACAACACTCTTAACCTGGAACGTCTCGTGCATGCATCACCTGCATAGTTCGGCATCTGCATACGTTTCTAATTGTCTTCCGTTCGCATCGTACAGCAACCCATAATTCATTGTCGATTTTAAATATCGGAAGGTTGTTTTCACTGCTATTTAATGTACCAATTTAGGATTAGCCAGAAATTCCGACACTACACTTACAGCATAGGTTATATCTGGTCTTGACGCAACTGAAAGATACATTAAACTACCCACACCTTCAACGAAAGGGAACGTATGGCTCAATTTAATTATCGTTACCTTCTATAAGTAACCACTACAAGGCATTTTGACAGAATTATAATCAGACATGTTAAATTTGTCTAATACTCTCCTTATATATGCACTTTGTTTTACACGAACACCATAATTTGCCTTTGTGATTTCCTAATCCTAACAAACAATTTAAAATGCCTGTAATTATTTTGAACTCACTTTTAAGTTTCTTAAGATAGTTATCAATTGCATTCTTGCAGTTTACGGCAATGAGCCTATCGTCAACATAAATTGCAACAAATAATTTATAATCACTAGCAGTTCTAATACACAGCGCCACTTTCTATTGATCCTTGACTATGTGGAATAAAATCCACTAATTTCTTATTCCAGCAACGGGGAGATTGTTTAAGCCCATAAATACATTTTTAAGCTGCAGACACGTCCCGTCTTTAAAACCAGTAGGTTAATCCATATAAATTTCCTCCTTAAGTTCACCATAAAGTAAAGCAGGCTTTACATCAAATTGAACAAGATATAAATTCTCTGCAGCTGCGACACTTAAAAGTACCTGCACATTATCAAATCTTGCAACTGGACTGTACCTTTCCAGAAAATCAACTCCAGCCTTCTATGAGTATCCCTTGGCAACCAGCCGAGCTTTGTATCGCTCATTTGTTCCATCAGCGCGAATTTTGGTTTTTAATACTGAACGATTTCCAATTGGAGTCTTTTTATCAGGCAGATTAAGAAGATCCCAAGTACAACTCTTCTAATTTTGCAGTTTGCCACTTACTAGAATCATTCTTATTTGTCTCTAATCCGTAAAAATTAGAATGTTCTCCATATAATAGGTAGTCTTGTAGGTATTTAGGTATCTTGCACCTACGTTTTGAAACAGTCTGATTATTACTGACACTCTCTAATATAACGGCTTCCTCTTAAGTTGATTCGTCTTCCACAGACCTCACTTTTTAAATTTACACAGGCACTGTCTCTGTCTTTGTTGTAGTTTCTTCGTGAACTGTACTATTTTCAATTTGATTTTCTTTGGGAACTTCTAACATTACCTTCTTTGTTCTTTGTTCTTTTCCTTCAAGTAAATTCGGTAGCCATCTTTCTCGCCTTCATAGCCAATGTCAAATTTCTTCCTCTTCTGTTTTGGGACATGGACAAAGCGTTATGTGCCAAATACTTTTAAATGACCTACGACATTCATTATAGTTGAACCCGTGTTGGTCCTGTCCTAATAAGGGTATAGACAGCTGCGTTGACGGCCTTGGCCCACAACTTGATAGGAAAGTTCTTCTAGTGGATTATAGTTTGACCACATTTAGCAATTGTCCGGTTCTGCCTCTTAGCAGGCAGTGGGTTTAACAGTTCTAGTACCATAGCTTGCACGACAATGCTTACCATACATACATCCATCACAAAATTCCCCATCTTCTTCAACAACAATACCCCTTTTTGTAGAAACTTCTTGACATGTCTTTTATTTAGGTGGCATAACCTTTCATACCATAACTGCAAAGTGTCAATTCTCTCAGCTACACATACTTGTAAAATAGTAGGTTTGCACACACGCATATCAAGTTGAAACCAACTATTTTCTATTTTTGTTCTACATAGTCTTATAGTTCTGTCTTTAATAAATACACACCCATTTGTATTGACTTTAAATTCACACCCCTTTTCTATTGCTTCTCCGATTGAAGACAAATTCCGGCTTATTTTGGAAACGTACCAGACAACTCTTAGGTGACTTTGTTTCTACATTAAATTCACACGCATTTTAGTGTTTATAATTCCAAAATCATAGGCATAGATTATATCATTGTTTCCAACAACAATTTGCTTTGGAGTGTTGAATGTCTCATATGTGAAGAAGATGCCCGTACTGTTGGTCATGTGCGTCGAAACGCCATTGTCGGCTAGCCACATTTCTGATTGGTTCATTTGAGTACCACCATTTTCATTTGCTGTAAGGGTTCACCAGTCGATTGTGCAGATTTCTGTGATTGCATTTTACTTTACAGTTTTTAGCAAAATGACCAATACGATGGCATTTAAAACACTTCAATCTGCTGCTTTCCGCTTTTTTTTCTACCATTTACCACCTCCTTTCCACACATGACTTTGCTAATAGGATTATTTCAATCAACCGGAACCGTTCAGTTAACTTATTGATTGAGCGTTCTTTTACAGGCACAGACTCCCCAGACACTTTTAAATTCAAAATATGCACTTGAAAGAGTAGACATGACGCGGCTCATCAATAGTAAATCTGGTAATTTTGTTTTCTGTAATCGCTTCAGTTCTACATTCAGTTTGGTAAAATTTTTCTGCAACCTTGCAACGTGAGTTGCTATACCTTTGGTTAATTTTTTTTTGCGGTTAGTGAAGAACTGCTCTAACAATCTAGTAACTCTTTGACCAAAGCTTTGCTCGTATACGTATACTAATTTATCCCAAACTGCTTTTTGCTGATTCACAAGTAGTCACTAAATCATCATCACTGTCGTTTATACTACTTATTAGTATCAACTGTTCTAAAGCATTTACTTCGATAAAGGCCTTCATTTCAGCTTGGTACCCTTTTCGTTGCGCGTCTGTAATGGTATCGCCACGAGGCTTTTCCGGTTCACTTCGATTACCGGTCACTGTATCTAGAACATTATGATGTTTCAGCAACAATTTCATTTGTTTTTGCCATTTGTTCCAGTTTTCAGCACCTTCTAGCTTGTCCACTTAGGTGAAATCCATTTCCTGCACTTGATTTCCTGTCAAACTTTTGATGCAAACCACGTTTCGGAAAAATACGTTTCCTTTGCAATTCAATACACGCGCACAGTCACAGAATGCCTAAGCCCATAACCTGATGAATTGAACTGAATGTAATACAAAAGGAATACTTTTATTTTGTAATACAAGGTAGAAGTAATTACAGATAAAGATTATACGTTGCCTACACTACAGTGGTGAACTGCAGACTACTTTTTGTCAATCGCATCCGTCGAGTCGCATTCGAATAACTAACTTTACACTACTACCAACTTAATAATATTACTACAAACTATTTTTCACTTAACAGTTTTGAAGGGGTAAAAACATAGAACATTTAACTAGTGGAACAAGCATACTCCGTTAAAGTTATATAAAAGTAATGGTTCAAAGAAGATTGGTAGAAATTAAAATATAACTTTATGTACAACCATCATAAGAACTTGACATTTTTGCATCGCTGTTGATTCACGCTAAACACAATTAAGAAATTTAATGGTGTGAAACTGTATACAATCTGACTGTCTATGTTAGGAATGTACAAGTGATACTTTTATTTTCGATTAAATACAATACAAAACAATGGAAATGTTTGTCATAAACTACCTATGCAAATCACTCCACCTTTTGCTAGATAGATTATTTATGTTCTGCATTATTTTCAATTTGACAGTATGCGAAAAAAGGACGTGTAGAACTCGTGTGAAAGCATCTTTTCTTCATTTATTTGCACATGAAAAAAGTATAGCTTTGATCCTTGTTGTACAAATAACTATTACAATTGTACAAAAAAAAATTTTTGTATTTTTGTGTGTGAATGGCACATTCGAGAGAAAATTAACACTCTTATGTGCTATTAATAAAACACGCTTTATACTCTAAATATAAAAATAACTATTGTTAAAGTAAAATAAAGATAAATCTACAGGGTGATTCATAACTATTGGGACATAGGCTAAGGACGGGTTATTTAGACTAAAATATGATCATAGGACCCAATATGCCTTAATAAAATATTGCCGTGGAAAAAGATATAGAGCGTTAAATAACTTTAGACCAAGAACATTATTTTATGTACTATTTTACAATTTTTTCTAGGGGGCGCCACGTGTTTGATTCCTGATGATGAAATCGACTGGTAACTTTTTTGAAAAACTTTTTAGTGATTTTGATTAGAGAATACGACGTAAACATTATTTCTGCACAATATTGGTACTCTTGTTTAAATACGATAATTTCATCTGTTTCCGAGAAAAACGCAATTTTCGTTTATTAAGGGTACGTTTTGGACTGTCAAATAATTATGGTTCTTTGTAGATTGTGATAAGAATTGCTAAATTTACAGTGAAATTATTAACAAAAAAATATAAAAAGTTTTTTGTCTAACGACTTGTATCTTTTTCCACAGCAATATTTTATTAAAGCATTTTGTGTCTTATGGTCATATTTTGGTCTAAATAACCCACTCTTAGCCTATGTCTTGTAATGTTTGCTACTAGATGGCGATGCCGTTGTAAAATAAGGTAAAGTTATTTGACGTCATCTATCCCCGCAACCAAAAATCATTCACGCATAACATGTATTCCCTCCCCTGATAACCGTCTATTATAAAAGCCGCCGCCCTCACTCTAAACTCTAAAGACACTTGTCTTCGACTTCTTCTCCTGAGTGCCTTCCTCTCGAAATCCTCTCTGAAGAAACCGCTTCCAAAAGCTTCTATTGCATCCGTTCTGAAACTCCGCAGTATACTATTTTCTAACTCTCGTAAAACTAATACTCTCTTACCTCTGCAGACATCAAGCGACACTGATTAAGTTTGGCTGCAGTTTGCTTGCTTTGCGGGCTTCCGTTTAACCAACTAAGACACTGTGCGAACACTGATTTAGTTCGGCTTGCGCGCCAGTGTCCCTTCCGTCTATTTATCCACTACCGACCTGACTAAGTTCGGGACGGAGCTAAGACCACCCTCCGGTACAAAACCATCCTTATCCGAGACATCTTCGATTCACGAACGTTAATAAAAACATCCGCAGACCTATTCTGCCGGCGACTCCGATTAATAACGGTGGGCTATTTAAACCGACTTCTAAAAGGACCGAAGAAGTCTTCAAGTCACGGTGAGGCCGTTCGTTAACCACCCCTTCGAGTTGGTAGCCTCTAAGGGATAAAACATCAAGTCCTGGGATACTTGTCGGATAGCCACACCGTTCCAGAACCGACCTGAAACCAGAATCATATTACGGTAAACCTAATATCGTTATTACTTACAGTACACCACAAAGGGGCTGCTCGTCGTGTCTGGTCCTGCTTGAAACCCGTACGTCCGCACCACCTCATTTCACTGGCCTTAGAAATTAATTCGTCAGCTGGTTGGCTGTGTCTCCGCCAACGCCGCAATATACCGACACGACGAATATAGAAACAATTTTATTTTATTTTGTTATTACACATAATATTTTCTTATTTCTTTTTGTAAAGCCAATTTTATTATTATTATTATTTTGTAATACACTTTTGAACTCTGGATTTACCATTTTTTTGCGACTGAAGTTACCCGCGGTAGAAATAAATTCTGTATGAAATCTTTTGGCACTTATAAATTAAAAGTTACATTCATAAGGCCAGGGTTAATACAGTCTTAATAGTTATGAATCACCCTGTATAACTCGAACTGATCGTTAATGCGCTATCTCTGTTTGAATGTAATAATCATAGTAATACAGAATAAGTACTTATTATTTTATTTGACAAATAAAACTCTAGGTTAGTGAGAAAATGCTTTAAAATTGAAAGTTCACACGGGCGTCGGCAGAATATCAATTGTATATCTATCCTTGTTAACACAACAGTATGCTCGTCCTACTAGTGATATTTTCTAATATAGGGCAAACATTATCCATTTTGAAAAAATCATAGAGAAAGTGTGAAAAAAGCTGATAGGTACTATAATATACGATAATATACAAAAGAAAATAAAAGAGGAAAATGAAAATTGTTCAAATTTCAATAATTAATATTTTTATAGATATTGTAAAAACAACAATTAGTGTCAAGTGATTGTCATATCTTAACCGATTTGTTTCTAGACAGTTTGTAATAATTATAATTCGTCAGAAAATAAAAAAAAAGAGTGTGTTTGGAAACCGTTGCATAACTCCTCAGCTTATTTATAACATGTAGAGTAAAGCATGTAATGACAACAAGAAACTTCAAAATAAGTCGTCAAGTCAATTTCCATTTGCATGGAACTTCAAATGATTTTAGCATCAGTTAATTGCTGAGACAACTTGATACAGCTTCTGATTTTACGAAAAAATAATTTTTTTGTCAAAAACAGCTAAAAATATTGAAAATACGAAGAATAAGAAGACGACTGTAACAACCTATAAATACGCAAAATGCGTTTTTCTACTTGACCCACATGAAAATAAGCTTTTAGTAGTGGTTGTTTTTGTGTGATAGTTCTATTTTTATCTATAGTAGTGAAAGTAACTTTCACTTTTAAACTGTTGCATAGAGCTTTATTCCCTTATTTTTGACTAATAATATGGTACTATATTTCCATGGAAATAAAATTAAAACAATACCGATATTTATTAAAGTAATTTTTAGGTATTAATAGTAACCATGAATTCATTATTTCCATTGCTAATATGGAGTGGAATCTTGCTGATTGAAGTCTTGTTTCCATTGAAGCTACTGACAGTACTATTTTGTCGCTTAAAATTTTGCTGCAATTTGCATTCTACTTTGAGCTGAAAATTCGATGTAGCCTTCGCCAACGTTTTCAGACTTATAACCACCAAATTGTTAAATCAGTACCACTGTCTGCCAACAAAGTTGCTGAAGTTATTTTCGTATAGGGTCTTGTATATAAATTTGCAACAGGAAGCTTCCAGTAGGTTGCGGTAATCGAAGGTATTTTGCCTAAATTATTTTTTCCTAGTGGTCGAGTTGAGCATTTTCCGTTTTTATAAAATAGAAAAAAGCGTCTATGGTTGATGTGTGGTATTTCCTATAGAGCCCCATCAGTCCACCGATCATTTGTCCTTAGGATTGAAAATATTGAAACACCGATCAATTTTGGTTTTAGTATCTTTATATTAACAATAATAACTGCTCCTTCATCTCGAATATCATCGACTGTGGCATCTCATCGCTCCAGCAAAGTCTATCATTATTCCCACCTATTCAAAGTTGTCAAATAATAATTACTGTTAATTTCCTAAAAATTGTTTACTTTAACTTTAACCATTAAGTACATTTCATCAAGAGCTTCTTTGATGAACTGAACAACTTGATGTCTGCTGAGAATTTTTAATTTTTTTATAAGCTAAATTATGTTTCAGAAAAACCATTATTTTTGAAAATTTGCTGGTGTTCACATTGGGATGGTAAGTACGTTTGATTTGAATTTTGAATAGTATCTAAGGCTTTGTAAGTTTCAGAGACTCTAGAAAAATAAACCAGCAAGACATCTTCAGAAACAATATTTTTAATACCTTTTCCCCACACCACTTTTTCGATGTCTGCATTGGCAGTAAGGTTTTTTGCTCTTTTAGTAATGGCAAAAGGTATGTTTAAATTGTTCTCGTTATAGTTATTTTCACCCATTTCAAGTAATATTTGTTCTGAAATGCTTTAACAGTGCGAATTGAAAAAAAATTTTGACACATAAACAATAGTTATTTGGATCACTAGTCCAGAAAATGATATTTTGCGAGTGTGAGTGATATTGCGTAGCCGAGGCGCCCAGCCGAGGCTGAGCAACACGAGCACTCGCAAAACATTTTCTGAACGTGTAATCCACAAAATTTTTTATGCCGACAAATCTAAAAATACTTACAAAATTATTATTTAGAATTTATTTTTTTCTGGTTGGTACCCACTTGTCACTGCATATTTACTTGATTTTCAAATTTAAATTTAAATAAAGTGACACTTTGTGATGAAGAATTTAATAGAAAACGAAGTATGGAAACACCAGCTCACATAAAAGATACAGCGGAAGCAGTGATTAATAATTTATTACCAGCAATATCTGTAACTCGGTACTGGAAAGCGTATGAAGAATTTAAAAAATTGTGCAGTAGTAATAGTACCAGTAACATTTACAACGAGTATGTTCTTCTTGCATGTTTTGATGACAAATAAAGAAAACAATTCTGCAACTTTGTGGTCCATATTTTCAATGTTAAAATCAACTCTGAATATTAAAGACATCAACATTGAAAAATATTCAAAATTAATTGCTTTACAACCCACCATACATAACCTAAAAAGTAATCACATTAGTTGAGGTTTATGTAAAAGTATTAATTGGTACTTACATTAACGTTACGGTTACATCTGCATGAGGATTCCATAAAATCAACGTTTATTTGTTTATTAAGCATTGGATGTTTTTCTTTTGTGTCCGTTTTGTTGACATTTAGAAAATTAAGTAACAATGGCGCCACCCTGCTCTCTGGGGAATTTTACCAAATGTCATTTTGTAAGGTGTAGGCCGACAAATGGTCAAATTTGTTGCATATATATATATATATATATATATTTCAATTTTCGCGTTTAATAGGTCTCTGAAATTCTTCAAAAGAAGATGTAAAAGAGTACTGCGCCGTATTATTTACGTATTTTAGCATGAGAATTGTACTGATTTTTAGTGTCATGATTATAATGTAATATTGCCAACACTTAGTAACTTTTTTGCCAGCTGAGGCAAAGAAAAGGGGTGTTTTGGCCACTTTTGAGTAATGCAAAATCAGTGATTATGGATGGGACCAAAAACTCATTTTCATAATATCCGTCAAGCAACTCAATTTAGTGATCGTAGGTATTACAGTTTCCGAAGAAATGTTTTGCTCTATGTATTATTAACTACGACGCGGCGGTTGGGAGTAAAGTTTTGTATGGATCTTTAGAATAAACCTCGTTAATCGCTCAAATAAAAATGTCCTCGGCTCTCGAGATTAAAATAGCGGTTATTCTCTTGATACATAAATAAATATTATTCACTTTCGTTAGAATAGTATAGAGCGAGTAAAAAGGAATAAAGTTGGTAGTTGTCTTTGTCAAAATATTAATAATTTATCATCATTTTTTTATTAGTTTCCAATTAGTTTTCAATAAGGTAAAAATAAACAAAGAAGAAGTTTATGCTAGTTCAAATTTCTATCTTTGTTTATAGTGGAAAATACAACTCTTTCCAAAATAGTTAAAAATTTTATTTTAGTAATAATAATGATGTTTTAAATTTGACAATAATGTTTGCTGACATTTATTATATTTTTATTTAATAATGATGAATAAGAATGAAAAAATGACATTTAGTTTTAATTAAAATATAAACCTTCCTCTAATCGAGGGACTCACGAATTCTGAAGAGTAATATCATTAATTCAAATTGTTTTTATTCTTCTTTATCCACTCTCACTTGGCATGTTCTAAAGAAAATTTGCAATTTTAGTTTGCATTCTCGTTTCCCACATTTTGAAACGATTTCTTACTGAGCTGTTGGTGGTAGCGGGGGAAAAGGATATGACCGGCAACACTGATTCCGAATCGATGGAATATTTAAGTATGGTTATGTATACTCAGTGATATTAGAAGTGTTACACTGAGAAGCTGTAATTTTTTTAGTTTGATTTTTTGGCAACAGAATTACTACATATAAAGCATAACAATAGCAACTCTATTGTTGAGGAAAAACAAAATTTTATCTCTTAAGACGGTTTTATACAAGGCTTTCCAAATGTGACGGGATTTTTCCATAAATAATTGGTTTATTAGGAAATTCTCTCCCTACAGTATAGGCCGTCGTGTTTACGTTAACGCGTCTGAGTGTGCGTTTTTATATTGCGTCGTTTTAGGGATTTACTTGTTTGGAGTTGGCTGTTTAGTTGGCATCCGTGTACCCTAAAACTGACATCTCGGTAGTTCGAAAAAATGATACTTTCTTTTTCCTATTAAATCGTCATAGTGAAAGGGTGTATTTTGAGAATGCTGTTTAAAAAACTAAACCATTGGACACGTGTTTAATAAATGGCGAGTGCAGTAAATTCGTCCCATTCTAATTAGGGAACAAACCTTTGGTTACGATTCCGGTGTAAGTAGCTTTTTTTCTTTTACGTTCTTTTGTTTTAGTGAAATATTTGTTTTACGGGTTCTATTAATTCTAGGCGCCCTTTTTTTCTCTTCTTGTTGTTTTGGTGTTTGCTGTCGTTTTGGACGTTCGTTCGACGAACTCCGTGGTAATTTGTGGTTGAATATTGAATGAGGAATTGACTGGCAACTTTAGTAAACTAATTATAAAACCTACTAGACTTCTCTGAGAAATAAGCTTCCCGCAAGGCCATCATCGGTTCAAGGCCACCACTCAAGATAAGCCGGTTAGCTACTCATTGATGTTTAGGGCCCTTGTGTTTTGCCACTAGAGAACAATATTTACTGTCGAGAACTATATTTGTTGCTTTTGTGAATGCTTGACCTATTGACTACCTTGTTTTAGTGCTGTAGTGTTTTGGTGCGGTTGGTTGCAGATCTTAGGGTATACGTTTTCTTTTGCTTGTGCTTTTCGGATTACTTTTGGATACGATAAATTCTGCAATTACTACCTTTGCCTTTATTTGCTTAAACTGAATTTTTTTTGTTGGTTCTCTTGTGCTTAACTATTTATCTATTTCTATATTTGTTCTTGCTGCTGAACTATTAGTTTTTGTTAATATGGCGATTTAGAAATTGGACATTAATCGGTTATTAAAGAAGGAGTTAGTGTTTGAATTATCCTCAAGAGGTTTTGATACTGAAGTCGATGTTGCCTCCTTGCGTAAATCTGTTCGTAGTGCTTTACAACTAGAAGCAAATCAATCTTTACCTGTTGCTTCGGTTGAGTCTAAATTCTCTGACGATCAAGCTGCGATTGAACTAGCCCTTGAAGAACTTCAAGCTACTTTAACTACTTTTGATGGAGATGCTACTTCTAATGTGTTTAAACGTGTCAGTTCTCTTTATCTTCACATCGAACGACGTTGTCTTTTATCAACTCCTACTGATACCGATACGGTTAAGGAAACTCAAACAAAGCGACAACTTGCATTACGATTAACCGTTCTCAAAAACGATTTCGATGTCAAGATTAAAAAATCTAAACATGTTTCTTTCGGTTCAATGCTGAAGACATCTAGTCCTAAAGCTTCGAGCACCGCTTTAGAGGATGATCCACCTTTTCTTTCCTCATCGGACTCTGATAATGAACTCGATGCTTCTACTTCTGTAGCCGCTACTCAAGTGCCATGTCTCTTTTAAAAATATTTCTTTGTCTAAATGGAATCTTACATTCTCGGGTGAGGGTACTGTCTCTTTATCGGACTTTCTTATTCGTGTTGAAGAACTATCTTTAGCTAGAGGAGTATCTTCTCAACAACTTTTTGTTGCTGCTCCTGAAATACTATCAGGAAAAGCTCTTCTTTTATTTCGAGTGAATCGAAAACGTTTGCACTCTTGGCGAGACGTAGTAACGCTTTTGCGATCTGAATTTTTGCCGCAAGACTACGATGAGCGTTTGTTATCTGAAATAAATGTAGGACTATGGGGGATGAAACCATCGGTGTTTATGTCGCTGTGATGCAGAGCTTGTTCCAGAAACTCTCTGAACCTCTTTCTGACGCTCAACAATTAAAAATAATTAAGCGTAATTTAACGCCATTCTATCAAGCTGCATTAGCCTTAGCTTCCGTGGATAGTCTCTCGCATTTAATTACTTTAGGCCGACAGATCAAACTCAACAAGTGGTCTATGGACAACTATAAGCCACCGCCTTCTCGCAAGAATGTAAAATTACTCAAACCTTCTTTAGCTTACATCTCGGACTCTAACTCTTCTTCGTCTTCGTTGTCGACATCACGTTTTCCTCGTGCTGGAGTGGATTTTGCTCAAGCCTCCACGAGTACTGCTGCGCGAACACCAATGCTCTCAACACTTATGTGCTGGAATTGCAAGCAGGAAGGACATCGCTCTCCTTAATTGTTCTCGTCCTCAGGTACTCCATTGCTTTGGTTGCGGAGAACATGGAGTTACTCGCCGTAACTGCACGAAATGCCGACGTTCGGAAAACTAACTTCGGAGTCGACGGACCGAGTCGTTGATTCTTCTTCTACTTTAACCTCGGATTCTCTTTCTCTTGTATCTACTTCTCCTTTCTTTGGTGTTAATGAACAACAACGAGTCTTATTGGACTTTATTTTTGCTAGCGTTCAGGGTACTGAGTTGCCTTATTTAAAGGTAGAAATTTTCGGACACGTTTTTTTAGGTCTTTTGGATTCGGGTGCTACCAGAACTATTTTGGGAAGGACTGGATGGGAACTTTTACGTAATCTAGGGTATGCTCTTTCTCCTTGTGAGTTTTCTTCGTGCACTGTTGCTAACGGTCGTAAGTGCAACATTCTGGGCTCTATTACTATACCCATTACGGTTGAAAATCGGACTAAGATCTTAGATGTGTTAGTGATACCTGAAGTCACCCAACAGTTAATTCTCGGGATAGATTTTTGGATTGCCATGAATTTTATACCAAATTTCCGAAGTGGTTATTGGACTTTCGGAGACCTTAACAAAAATTCCCTTACAGTAAATCATGTTGTTGCTCATTCTCAACTATCTTCTCTTCAACAGTCTACTCTTCAAACTTTTCTTGATTCTACTTATCATACGATCTCTCCGGTGTTAGGATGTACTTCACTAGTACAACATAAAATTACTACATCTGCTGATCCTATTAAGCAAAGGTATTACCCTTTATCTCCTGTTCTTCAAGATATTGCTAATAAAGAATTGGACGCGATGCTAGCATTAGGTGTGGTTGAAACATTCGCAGTCACCATGGGCTAGTCCCATTGTTTTGGTGAAAAAGAAAGATGGCAATTATCGTTTCTGCGTCGATTTTCGCAAAGTTAACGAGGTAACCTTGAAGGATAGTTACCCACTGCCATACATCTCTTCTATTTTAGACCGCTTTTGCGATGCTCGTTTTCTTTCTTCGTTAGACATTCGCTCAGCATACTGGCAGATTCCTTTAACTCCAGATTTGAAGGAAATCACTGCTTTTTACTGTGCCAAATCGAGGTCTTTTTCAGTTCACTAGAATGCCTTTTGGCCTTTATAACTCACCAGCTACATTTCAGAGACTGATCGATCGTGTCTTAGGTGCAGATTTAGAACCGTACTGCTTTGCTTACCTGGATGACATTATTATTGCTACTCCTACCTTTGACCAACACTTAAAGTTCAAAGTTCTCTAAAATTTATGAACGTCTACTTTCTTCTGGTCTTATTATTCGTGCCGATAAATGTAAATTTTGCCTACCTGAACTACGATATTTGGGACACGTTGTCAATAAAGATGGACTTTTAGTGGATCCTGAAAAAGTTTCTGCCATCCTACAGATCCCTACTCCTAAAACTGTAACTGATATCCGACGCTTTATTGGTATGACGAGTTGGTATCGGCGTTTTATTCCCAACTTTGCTACTCTCACTTCTCCTTTAACGTTCCTGACTAAAAAGAATTCTCCTTTTCTCTGGACATCTGAATGTCAGCAATCCTTTCAGCAGCTAAAGGAACATCTAGTCTCTGCTCCTATTCTTTCTTGTCCTGACTTTACTAAAGAGTTTGTCATACAGACTGATGCCTCTGATTTTGGACTTGGTGCGGTTCTCAGTCAACGATGGCGAAAATGGTGAAAACGTGATTTGTTATCTCAGTCGATCTTTAACCAAGGCGGAACGTCACTACTCGGTGACTGAAAAAGAGCTGTTAGCTCTCCTCTTCGCGATAGACAAGCTGCGTCCGTACATTGAGGGTTCACACTTCACGGTTATCTACTGATCATCACTCACTCCTGTGGCTGAACCGACTTCAAAATCCTTCTGGTCGTCTGGCGCGATGGGCATTACCCCTACAACAATATGATTTTTCCATAATACATCAAAAAGAAAAAGAACACGTAGTACCAGACATGCTATCTCGATCTGCGCCTGTTGTCAACTCTGTTTCGGTATGCTCTCTCTCTCTTCCTGTTACGGTTGTCTTTCCTACTTTAGACCGTTGGTATAACCAATTGGTTGATCGCGTAATTACTTTTCCTCAGAAATTTCCGTCCTGGTCTGTCTCGAAAAATGTTTTATATCGACGGTGAAGTTAAATTATTCCTCATTACAATAGCTGGAAACTTGTGGTTCCAACAAAACAACATCGGTTGTCTTCGAGCCAACTGATCCACCCACTGCAGGACACGCGGTTTAGAACTGACGGACATGCAACATTATTTTTGCCTACCCAAAATGCGCTCTGAAGTGGCTGACTATATGCGTCATTGTCGTTGTGTGCCCGCACACAAAGTGGAACAACGAGCTGCTCCTGGTTATTATGCTTCTCGTGCTAGACCTACTCGTCCTTGGCAGATCTTATCGTGTGATATTGTTGGTCCATTACCTCGTTCGACTAAAGGGAACTCTTATGTTTTTGTCTTAGTGGACTGTTTCACTAAGTTTGCTTTGTTCTTTCCTCTGCGTTCTGCTACTGCTACGCATATTACTAAGATTCTCGAAGATCAAGTCTTTCTGCTTTTTGGTGCTCCGCAATACATTATTACGGACAACGGTGTTCAAATCCGTAGTAAAGAATTCGCTAAGCTCTGTCACGAATATGCCTCCACGATTCTGTATACTGCTAGATACCATCCTCAGCGAATCCCTGACTATCTTTAAAGGATAGCGGATACTAAAAACCATCACTTGGGATAGTAATCTCGCTAAAATTGGTTGTTCGTTTTTACAGCAAAACACAAAATTATTGACTGTACTCCTTATTATGCATTGTTTGGCCGTGAGCACGTTATTTCTGGTCACTCTTTTAGTCGTTCTGTCGATTTGAACGAACAATCAGACTCTATGGCACTTCCTACTCCTAACCCTAAGGTATATTAAGAAATACGTCTTTCTATTCTGCGTAAATTAACTCAGGCGTATACCAAACAACAAGAACGGTATAATCTTCGGAAACGTCACGTTAGATATAATCTCGGGGATAGGGTGTGGAAGCGAAATTTTGTTCTTTCTTCGGCTCCTGACGCTTTTAATGCCAAATTAGCGGCGAAGTTCGTTGGACCATTCTGCATCAAAACTATAGTTTCTCCCTGGACGTACGAACTGGAAGATTCAGCAAATAAATCCTTCGGTACTTGGCATGTGAAAGACCTTAAGCCCGCCTATGTTGATTCAGAGGATTCTGATACGCCAGTAGATAATCATCCAAGGAATACTAATATTTCGCTACGGTATCGTAGGCGCCGAAAAAGACGAAAATTTGATCATACGTAGGTTCTGAGTGCTTTTGTTGCTGACTTACTTTTCTGTACTATTGTTTCTGATTTAGACTTTTCGGTTTATTTTCTTTCTTAGGTAGTTAATGTGGTTTCTTGTTATTTTTTGTTGGTTTTATTCTAAAACATACATTATTGGGGTTGTGGATTTGGTGGGATACTTGGGTGATGGATGATGTGTGAGATGAAGAAATACTTTCTTTCCCTGAAGGGATATTCTGACAATAGGTCGACTTATTATTCAGCGTCTACTCTTTGATAAACCTCCATGACTTTTTCTGTTTCGCATTATTTGTTTATTAGTTAGTTAGATATATGATATTGATTTTATTTGATATTGATATTGTTATGTGTGTCTCGATATGTAAATTGAACTCTAGTCGCTAACATAAAATATATTGATTTCTGTGCATCTACGGTTTTTTTATTTTTTGGATCTACGAGTACCTAGTGGCTCAAGATTTTTCTCTTACAGAATCCTAGGTAGCGCCTTATATATTTTCAGAGCAGGATAGAGGCCTCGTTGTGAACAATTTTCAATACACCCACGATCACTTCCAACTAATTAAGAGCTGCCGTGTAGGGTAATCTAACACTGCGATACCTTACTTTATTGGTTACAAATAAACCGTAACACAGAACGTAGAAAATTGACGCCTCCCGCGTCGGTCACGTTTTTATTACATTAGGTGACACGCGTTTGCTTTAAACAAACAATGTGTTGCACACCATACAAAAGGTGATCAAATTATCTTCTTTTGAAGATAAAGGCTTTGTGTTATCTGTTGTATTTCAACTGGCTATTGGCACTTCCATGTCCTTTTGACTTAACAATTTCACGTGTTAAATGTAGAAATCCGAACTGAAAGATCACGGACAGTTTAAAAAAAAATTATAGGCATACTACGGAACAGACAGAACCAATAAATTCAAAGCGCGCTAAAATGTATGTCTACTAATCTGACTAATATATTTTTAATTGGTTTTGCTAGTAAAAACTGTTAACATTTTTCACATTAGCTTTGCATGCCTTAAATGTGGAAAGTAGTGACATGTTGGTCTTGTTTCATTAGTATTACTAACTACGGAAATTTTTAGATTTTATTTTAGTTGATGATAGTTTATCAAGGCCATACATTTAAAGGGTCAATAACAAATCCCTGAATAAATAAATAGTCGAATTTGTGGACAAGTCGCCGAAAATAAGAAAACGACGCTTAGCGATTGTAGCCTAGCGTCGTCCCCGAACTCAAACTGAATCTACGGGCAAAACGCCAAAACGTTTTTGCGAACAAAACGCCGAAAGGTGTTTCTGTGAATAAATCGTCGAAAATACTTCCGTGGGCATATCGCCAAAGTTGCTTATGTGGACAAAACGCTGAAATTGCTTCTGTGGACAAAATGCCAAAAATGTTTCTGTGGGCAAATCGCTGAAAATACTTTTGTAGACAAATTGCCGAAAATTGCTTCTTTGGAGTACAGTATGTTAGCTCAAAACACATTAGCCCGAAACAGTGGTCTGAAACAGATATTTGCTCGAAAAGCTAAAAAATTTCAAGTGTTAAAACAAATTTTTCGTGGAAATAAAGTTTGTTTTTCAGTTGTTATTATAAGTGTAATCTTTTTTTAAAGAACGTAATTGTGTAATAACTGTAACCTACCAACTAACACCGTTCACCCCCAATCACATAAAAACACTTTAATTTCCCACAGAAGCGTTTACGACGTTTTGTCTACAGAAGCTTTTCGGCGATAATGGAAATTGTATGCCAGAATGCTCGGAAATGAATGCACTGTTTTTTCTTCTATCGGGAAGGTCAACCTACAACACGCTAAAGTTGTCCCGTGTAAAACAAAAACTTATTCTAAAATAACTACACATTTTAATAAAGTAATAAACAACAACATCTTACCAGTTACAAAAAACCACAACTAAATAAAATTCTTTTTTAGCAACCTCTTTAACGATGCTTCATGTATGAGAGTCTATGCACAGGTGCGCGCAACTCTACCTTAAACATCCGCAGAAAATCCATCTACACGGAAAAACCTACCAAATACAAAAAGCCGCTAAATTTTAATTAAATCTAAATTATAAATAATCCGTTTGTCCACATAAATTTTTGCCGTTTTGTCGGTGGATTCAGTTGGAGTTCTGGGATGACACTAGATTACCATCTCTAAGGCGTCGTTTTCTACTTTTCGACGTTTTGTTCATTCAGATATTCCGCTTAATAACTAAATAACAGTTTCGTTGATGCAGAAAAAAAATTGAGTTGGGTTTTGCCAAAATATCAGCAGCAAGAAAGAAGAAAAATATTTAGGGAAAGAAAAGTGACCGCCAAGTACTAAGTCAATTTTTATGTTTTGAATTTTGTATTTGTTTGTTTTATGTTTTATTGATATTTTCATAATAAAATTATGTACTTATGTATGAGTTTCTTTTTACACCATCTTTGTTATAAAAATATTTATTCCAACAAAAGATTATCAACTCAAAATAATTTTTTTTTGTTTTGAAAAATAAAAGACAAGAGATGAATTTTTGTTTTAAAGCGGATATGTTTTGATGTAAAATTTAGCTTAAATTGTTAAAACTACAACAATTACTAATATAAAAAAAGGAAAGGCGGATCAAATTAGTTATTTGTGAAAGCCTTAGGTAGAGCCATTACATAGTCTTATGAACCGTGACTTTGTGTTGAAAACTGTAAGTAATCAGCGCCAAATTGAAAATGAACAATTTTAAGTGAAACATAAAAACATTCGCTCACCAATAACTCTTCATACGTAGTTCCTTCTTTTCCAACAAGTAAAGCAACAAAAAGAAAACTCTTGTAGGTTAGAAAAAATATATGAAACAATGATAATTAACATAAATTGACAATTAATTTGTTTTTTTGAAATTAAGTTAATTTTTGTAGGATAAATGATAACAAAATTTTGACATTAACAGATTTTAGCACTACGGTTCATAAGATTTTGAATGTCAACCATCCCATCGCTTGCAATTTGCATATCTTGGACAAATATTAAAAATAGATGAATAGGGTTTTCCCTCGCAACAAAACAAAAAGGTAGTTATTCAGCGTAGGCTGTTGCTTACTCCTAATCACGCTGTTTTCTTAAACAATGACCAGATACTATTCATAATTTTGATATAAACCATTTTTTGATATATTGTTTTAACTAGTAATGACTACCTATATAATAATAAAAGAAAAAAACGTATTGCATTCCAGGTAGATACTTAGTTGTATTTTAACTTGAGGAATACCCAGAAGCAGCGGGCATTAAAATTAATTGATGAGTGGCTATCGTATCACGAAGACCATAGGACAATGGGATCGCAAATATCAAAGAGATATCATGGGATATCAAATGATACCATGGGATATCTATGAGATATCATAAGATATCATGAGGAAATCAGAGATATCTAAGAAATTATGGGATATCACAAAGATACCACTAGAAAATCAGGAGATATCAAAAGATTTCTTCCTCAAAAGGGATATTTAGTGTACACAGCTTTGGCAGTCATTTACCCTTTGCTGATAACTTTAACTGATATAACAATCTCTATTTATTTTTTTGTAATCTCTTTGATTCAGTGAAAATTTGTCCACGTAGTGGGCATTCGTAAATTTAATTAAAAAAAAAAATTGTGAGGAGATAGGAATTTTTTTTTTTTAATTTATTTTTTATTTTTTTTTTTTTTTAATTTTTTTTTTATTTTTAGTTGCTCAATGAAATTCGATATTCATTCCTAACGTTTTCGACTAAGTTCTTAATTATCATCTGTTTCAAGTAGTCCCAAGGTTGTAGATATCTACCTCTTACGGATTTTTGCGTAAGAGTTACATACCTATAAAATGTACCATACGATTAAAATAAAAAAAATAAATAAACTTATAACCTTATCATTAGAAAGCTTATAAAATTTTACATTCAACGGCACATAAAAATTACGTGGTACCATTTGAAAAAATCAAGTTATCCATGAATTTAGAGAGTTCAATTTAATTAATTGTTTACTCAAAACTTAACAAAGTTGGTAAGGTGAACAACTAGCTTTAGTTAACACATATGGTGAATATTAAAGCTGCAAAACCGCAGTTGAATAAATTTCAGGATAACTGAGTTATTAAATTTTTTCAAAACGTATTTTTTTTGGAAAATGTGAAATAACCTTAAAACGTCCGATTAAAGACCATGTATAATACATAAAGTCATGTTAAAATTGCTCAAGGTATCCAAATTTAATAGGTGGTACCATTTAAGAAACATAACTTTAGTATGTCGCGCTTTTATGGAACACCGTGTATAAACAAAAATAATTTTAAAATGTATCTCAATTAATTGATCTGCACATCTTTCATTCAGAAAGTTTTTTCTAAACCCAATATTTTCCGAGATATCGACCGTGCTCTCACTAATGGCTATTGTAAGTAAACATAAACTCAGAAAAACTTCATGTTTAATAGTTTTTATCGTGAAATCTATTATTGGTAGAAATGAATAATTTTCTAGAAGTTTTCTTAAATATAATTACTGCGCTTGTACCTACACATTAAAACGAACTTTAAAATGTTTGAACGTGTTCAAACAGATCTGTTTGTGGACGAAATAACAAATAATGTGTGCAATCGAATTCATTCAACCTAAAAAAGCTTTTATAGGATCGAAAATAAAATACAGCTCAATTACTTTTTTCTGTAATGTATTAAAGTAGTAGTAAGGTAACAAACATTATTTAGTTAAAAAATATTTAATTTTTAACGAAATGCAATGGTGTTTTTGTTCATTCTAGTTGTCTTTGTTTAAGTCATAGATTTTCTATTATACTCGTCTGTTAACTTTTTTTGTATTTATGTGTTTCCTATCTATTTATTTTGAAGGTCCGTGGTTATGTGCACGATTTGAAACGCAATAAGTATTAAAACCTCGGTGTGAAAACTAGTGCAAAGGTGAGTTTTTATTTTAATAACAATGTATAAATCATATATAATTGCTTTATAATGTATTTAAATTAACTTTTGTGTTCTTTACATACTAAGGTTACTAGTACCAATATTAGAAATTATTATATGAATTATTTATGGATTAAGAGTGTATTTATAATATTTCTTACTATATATTTAGTTGCTGTCTTAAGAATAATCAATTAATTGTAAAATATAAAAAAATGTTTAACCATGTTTTAAATGTTACGTCAGTAGGAAAAATTAAATTATTGTTACAACATAAAGTGAATAATACTATTTGTTTGTGTTTTATAGGAAGATGAGCATCACGAACCACGTGTTGATGTCCCTGATTTTTTGTATGTATGACATTTAAGAAAATACATGTTTACTTTGTCTTATCAGTTCTAGCATTGCATACCAGTAACAGTCAAACAAATAACTTTAGAGACTTATCTAGTAAAGACATATATTTTACTATTCATACAAAGCAGAATCAATATGGAATTTCAATACCAACCGATAATGTTAATAAAGTTCCAAAAGTAGCAACAGTGCTATTAATACCTGGATGGAACCAAGATACGATCTCAAACTCTTCATATTTTCGTAACTTTACCAACATTTATTTAAAAGAAAAAAACGTTCAAGTCATTCAAACGCACGCTGATCGCGTTCTTAGCTATTACAATTTAGACTACGTCTATCAAATTGGTAATACAGACAACATAAATAAACAAATCTAATTGAATATTTAAGGTAAAATTGTTGGAAACTTTCTTGTTAAATTGGACCGCGAAAATAAGGTAAATCTAACTCAAGTGCACCTTATTGGGGTCGAAGTGGGAAGTCATATTGCAGGAATAGCCGCAGATTATGCAAATTCGGCCATATCTAAGCGAAAAGTAGATCGAATTTCAGCTCTTAGTCCGACATATACTTCGTTTCCAAATGGCGGATTCATTCGTCAGTTGCAAGCTTCCGATGCACGTTATGTGGACGTATACGTAACCTCAGTATCTGGCATGCAAGAACCTATTGGTAACGGTACTTTTTACCTTAATGGTGGCGAAACTCAACCTTTATGTCCTGTTTGTGGAAGAGATTCTGGTTTGTTTGATTACAATTTTTTTTCATTTAATTTAAAGAACTTTTATTTTAAGACCATTGCAATGAAATGAGAAGTGTTTCGCTCTTTATGTATACCATTGGTATGAACGTCACTGGTTCTGAGTGTGACTCGTATGCAAATTATCTTTCTAATAATTGCAAATCCACTGGAAAAACATGGTTTGGTGATTCTAATCAAGGTAATTTAAAAGGAAAAGCATATATATGGTTGTACTGCTGGGCTCACAAACAATGCAAATATTAACACATACATTGGAAATATATTTAATTTTATTTGTTCACAGTTATTGTAATTATTAATTTAATGTATTATAATAAAAGACGTATGATGCTTTTAAAAAATATAATACAGTATCCGCCAAAATAAACAGTACCGAAAATAAAAATAAATATGAACAAAATTAATGCTCTACCAAAAAAACTTTTTCTTCCGTTGTTAGAACCATTTTTAAATCAAGTTTAACTGCAGCGTACTATTAATATATCAACTAATGACAAGTCAAATATGACAAATCCATATTACATAAACAACTCCACAGCACTTTCTGTTTCGGTACTGCTTATTTTGGCGGATACCGTAATTTAAAAGAAAATTATTAAAGTGTGTAACGTGTAGCAACCGAGTTACGCCTGTTGCTGTGGAGTGAGTAAACAGAATAACTGACAGTAGAAAGTAATCGTGTAGTCTTGTGGTTTGTAATAAATTAATACAAACAATTATTCCATACTAGCGCCCAACGTGGGGCCGAATTAGTGCTCAATGGGACCGGACAGTGTCCACATAAAATAAATTTCACGTCGCAAGCCGCGAGAAAGCCACGGTACGACGTAGGTAATGGAAGTAATTGGTTGCAATTAATAGTGCGTGTGTGCAAGAATATTCGACACCAGACGCAGTGAAAAGAGTCATAGACCATTATAGTTTTAATGGTTGCATGTAGAATTTGACATTTCATGTATTAGACGAATGTCTGTCATTTCACTTCGGATTTATTCTACGCACGCGAACAAGCGTTGTTCTCGTATCTCGTAGCAGCAATCCGCATATATTATTGGAGCGCCGACAGCCGTCAAGTGGATGCTGCCAGATTCATCTGATTTTCTCCACTTCAAGTTATCTAGTGACTTTTTACGGTAAAATCTGTAGAGTTGAAAAAGGCTACCAGGAAAGAAAAATCTAAAGTTCCGGCCACAGTAACGATGGTCTAATGATCAATTCCAAGCTTTACTGGAAACTTTACGAGTTTCTACGTCACAGTTGCTGCTGAAATAACACATCAAAGTAGAAGTTCAACTCCAGGACCCTCCTCTACTATTACAGTATCTCATGACAGTTTTGCTAAGTGTTTTAATGGCGCGGATTTGTCGAATGTTGACGCGTTTTTAGATAACATTTTGACGTAGAAAGACATTTGTAATGTAACTAATGAGAATGCATTGCGTGGACTATCAATGCTGCTTGAAGGTCAAACCGGAACATGGTGGTTAGGTGTTAAATCAACAGTGGGCACGTGGTCAGAAGCTGTTGCATTACTGAAAGAAGTTTTTTCAAAGAAATTACCGCTATATTTAGTGTTTCGAGAAATATTCTCGCGCGAACAAGAATGTATTGAACATACAAAGACTTTCGTATGTCGCTTACGTGGTCTTATTTTGCAACTTCCGTATGAACTGCCTATAGAAGCCCAGATTGACATGGTGTTCGATTTGTTAAAACGTAAAGTGCGCAAAAGACTTGTAAAAACAGAGTTAGTAAACTTTCAAGTTTTATTGTCTAGAGCTTGTGATATAGAACGTTTGCTTACGCATAAGAAGATTCAAGTCACTAAAGCTAACAAGGTTAAAGTTATCACCAGCAATCAGAAACAACGACCACGGTGCAGTTTCTGCAAAAATTTTGGACATGAAAAGGAAGCATGCAGAGCTCTCACGAAGGGGAGTTTAACTGATTTAGTCCAGAAAGACACAAAAAAGAGTACATTTTCAAAACCCTAACTAGTTTGTTATGGTTGTGGTGCCCCAGGTACGATTTGAGCAAAATGTCCAACCTGCCAAAGTAAAGTTACAGGTTCAGATGTTGTGTCTGCTGACATTATTAGTTTCTGTCAAGTACCGACAGCCGAATTGTTCCTGCCAGGCTTCTTCTTCCACTTAGTATCAGAAACATATACGAAATAGGCTATGCAGATTCTGGAGCTCAGATAAATGTATTTACTTCAGGTAAGATAAAACTAACCCACGCAGATGGTTATATAAAAGAAGAAGACGTGTTGAGAACTGTCATAAACGTGACTATCAAAACCAAAGTTTTGCCAATACACTTTGTAATTTTCCCACATCTAACAACGCATAGAACTTTGTTAGGTGTTGACTTTTTAAAACAGGCGAACATAGTGCTTGATGTTCCTAATCAAACTTAGTATTTTGGAGATAAACCTAATAAACGATTTCCCTTCATAACTGAAGACGACATACCAAAGAGTTTGCAGGCTTTTGAAATAAGTACTAGTGTTATGTTACGAGATGATGAAGTTGAAGGTATCGATCGCCTACAAAAACGTTCACTAGAAAATCTGGTCAATGATTACGAAGATATCTTTGCTCTAGAGGAAGGCCCCACAAATTTTGCAAGGCATCGAATTGATACAGGAGACCACAAGCCTAATAGCAGTTTTTCCGTATCCAATGAGTCATTTGAAGAAGGAATTCCTGCGCAAGGAACTAGACAGGTTACTTGCCAACAAGATTATTGAGGAATGTGAAAGCCCTTAGGCTTGTCCTGTAGTATTAGTTCCCAAGAATGACAGAAGCCTGCGCCTTTGTGCAGATTTTAGAAAATTGAATGCCATCACGACCACAGACAGCTATCCAATGCCACGAATTGAGGATATTTTACACTTAGCCAAAAGAACTGCCTTCATGACAACTTTAGATCTACAATCAGGGTTTTGACAGATTCCGGTAGCAACTGAAGATAAAGATAAGACCTGTTTTGTGACTCCTTTTGGTACTTTTCGGTTTACGCGAATGCCGTTCGAAATGAAAAACTCACCCGCTACGTTCATGCGTCTGATGGACAGATTCCGATCCGGTTTAGGTGACCGTGCTGTATTTCGTTACATGGACGATGTGTTAGTGATGTCTGCTAGACCATTCGAACAACATTTAGAGGACTTGAAAGCCATTTTTGATAGACTCAGGTTGTTTAAACTCCGTGCTCGGCGTGAAAAGTGTGTCTTCGTACGTAAATCTATAAAGTTTCTAGGACATATTATCTTGCAAAGAAGAATAGAAGCAGATCCAAATAAAATTGCAGCAATTCGCGAACTTTCTATACCAACATTGACTAAGCAAGTGATGTCGTTTGTGCAAATGTGTTCATAGTTCAGAAAATTTATACCACGATTTTCTGACGTCGTTCGACCTTTAAGAAACCTGCTCAAGAAGAATAATGTTTTCAGGTTTAGCAATGAATAGCAGCAATCATTTTCATCTTAAAGGAGCAACTGACAGCGGACCTATACTCATTTAAGCAGACCCGATCAAACCTTTTGTTACTTAGGACGGACGCCAGCAATTATGCATTGGGCGCAGTTCTACCCAGGGGGGAGATGAGGAAGTTCATTTGAATATGCAAGCCGATTACTCACGTCTGCGGAACGGAATTATAGTTGTGTAGAACGAGAAGCAGTTGTGTGGATTGCCGAAAAGTTTCGCACGTACCTTGAAGGTGCTCAAGTCATCATTGCAAACCCCTGCATTTTCTCAAAGATTTGTGATTATAGCCGTCGACTTGTTTGGACCATTGCCAAAAACATCTGATGGAAATTAATGAAAACTAATCGTTGAGGACCTCACGTCAAAATGAGTGGAATTATTTGCCTTACAGTCTGCAAGCAACTGCTAAAGAGCGTGCTCGACTGCTGGTTGAAGAAGTGTTTCTGCGGTACGGCACAGCCCGCAAGTTAATATCTGACAACGGTGTTCAGTTTATCAGTGATGTTATGCAAAAGGTAACTCATTGCTTTGGAATCAAAACACCTTTTATACCATTGTATATGCTGAAAGTAATCCTGTTGAGCAAACGAACCAAGATTTGGAGACGCAGCCCTCTATTTTGGTTCAAGGACAACATAATGACTAGGACAAATACATTGCCAGTATTAAATTTGCTATGAATTTGACTGTTACAGAGTCCACAGCGCATACGTCAGCCTATCTTACATTTGTAGACAACTGCGTGCTCTGCAAGATTGTATATGTGATCTTCGACAAGTGGTAGAGGCTGAGAACTTTGTGCCACGCATAACCCCTTACTTAAGCAAGTTAGCATCTACATTATGCTGTGCCAAAAAAGTCATGGAGAATAAACGAGAAGCACGCAAGAAATTGGTTGATAACAACAGACGGGATTTGTCATTCAAAGAAGGAGACAAAGTCTTAGTGCGAACTCATGCGTTGAGCAAAGCCAGTAAGCGCTTTACCTCAAAGTTTGCACCAAAAAGGAATGGACCGTATATAGTTGCCAGAAAGGTCTCGCCAACTACCTATGAACTAGTTACGTGTAGTCCACCTCCAGTTCCTATTGGTCGATACCATGTAGTAGATTTGACGCCGTATACCTTGGGAAGCAAGTCAACGGTGCCCGCCATCTACAAGAGACGCAGAGGAAGACCTAAGAAAAATCGTTCTCTTGAACCACACATGGAAACCATTGTGTAGTTCAAAGGGGAGTGTGTAACGTGTAGCAACCGATTTGCGCCCGTTGCTGTGGAGTGAGTAAACAGAGTAACTGACAGAACTGACAGTAGAGAGTAATGGTGTAGTCTTGTGGTTTAAAATAAATTAATACAAACAATTATTCCATAAGTGTCATTATTTGATTAATTTTTTGTCTTACAAAATATCAAATCCTGAACAATGTAAATTATGTAGTAAACTTGTGCGTAAAGGAAACGTATATTAATCAACAGAATTATTTTAAACTAAAATGGTAACATATCAAATTATTTTTGCATAGTTCACAATCCTTATCACAAGTGACATTTACTTTATTCATCACCGTCGATACCACCGTTAATGCATGCAATACATGATCTAAATGATCTAGCGTTGGATGTTTGGTTGATTGATCGGCTTCATCAGAAGACTGAGCTTGAGATGTTCTCTCAAAAGCTTTAAATTCAGAATTTTCTTGTACGCTCTTTTCAAGTATTCGACGTACGATGTCTTCCATATCTAATAATTTTTGATCAAACATAATATTATGTTCGCTATCATCGTCGGGAACGGAATACCCTACTAGGCAATTTTTATATTCGCTTTTCGCTCTTGCTTTACTAACAGAGTAAAGTAAAGTTGCAATTGATTCAGTAGTATCAGATTTATTCCCCAATGACGAATTATCTATTGTACTTTTAGAAATAATTAGCATATTAAGTAGTTGCTCCGGAGAAAGAGTTATAGAATCCGCATATCTGCGGCCAACTTCTTTAGGAGTAATTTTTGTTTTTTTTGTTAACATCTTCGCCTGCGCTTAAACGAGGAATATTTCGCTTAAACATTTTTTTCAATTGCTTTAGTTCGTCTGTTACGTGTTTACGAAGCGAGTAGTAGTCGTTAGCGTTTGAAAGTTCCATGTTGCATTCGCTGTAATAGATCATCAACAAGGACACGTAAAATTATAAATTGTCATCATTACTATGGCGTAAGATATTAAGTAAAATATGCATAAACACCGCCCACTCGAATTAGACCGTTATAATCAAAATCAGGATATAAATTCATTGACATCAACATCAAACTTCTCAGTGTTACGTAAATACTGTGAAAGTAATGCAGTTGGGTTCCAAATAAAATATCACCCAAAACAGCATACATGCACCAAATTATCCAATGGCAAATGGCTAAGCCTAAAATTAATTTCCCCGAACGCATCAACGTTTTTTCGAACACTTTAAAATCAGGAATGAAACGTAAAAATTTCCATAGTCTTATGGTGGCAATACATACCAATACCGAAGCCATTATGATTAACACATATTCCAAGCGCACCAAATAAAAATAATTGATAAACTGGTTTTGCTTCGCTTTTTCTAAGTCCTTGAGAAAGCGTTTGAGAGAGTATAACCGATGCCAATAAAGGCTCATGCATACAATTGTCATTATAATAATAAAAATGTCCACTAGCTTCCATAAATCCGTTACATAATCCTTTTTTAGAGTTTTTGCAAGATACGCATTTTTTATTAGCATTACAATCACTATTATTACAAACACAAACACTTCCATTGCGATCATAATTTCCAGTTCGTTATTGACAAACAGTAAACGGGTAGATATTACGTTGTAAGTATTATGGAACAATCCAGTTGCGCTTTTTTCTATAATTAATGTTACTACGTGAAACATGTTATAGTCGACGTTGTACGACAAGAACTCTATAAATAGAGCTCTTGAGCTAGAGTCAATCCAATCTGTGTCGAAGTAATACTTCAGATTGTAATACGAGTTGTAAGTAGTACGACCTAACGTCGCGCTGTAACCACCAGGCCAATAAAATTTAAAATATCCTAAAACATTGCCGTAAATATTAAAGTGTTTATGAATTAGCTCATACCAGAAACACCCATTCCATCGTAAGTGTATTTCCAAGCATTGGCCAAACGTGGTACAGCAACGTAGTCAATGGGTTCCCAAAATTCCTTAAAAGTGTCATAAACGCTTGACCCTGACGTATATTCAGGTTCACAACTTAACGTAAAGTTACGCAAAAGACAAGGAACTGTGCAACAATTTTTGCAAACTCTCTTCTGTCTGATCCTGGCGACTCCCAAAATCTTAGAAGTAAAATCTGACAACAAACCTGGTTGTAAAGTGTTCCAAGATCCATACCAATGAATAGAATGCAAAGATTCTATAAGAGTCCGGTTCAAATATTGATACAAACTTAAAAAAAAAACAATTCTTAGATGTATTAAATACAGTTAAGGTACCTACGTGTCAATAGACGAAATATCTTCAAAATTATCGGTAACCAATAAATCAGTTATTTCTTTATTGCTGTATACATTGAACGAATCTCTGTTTGCTAAGATAATAAAGAAAAGCAGCACAATGTAAATGATAAACATTATTAAGTCTTGAATTAAAGTTGCAAGGCGCCTTCTCAAGACCTCCTTTTCTCGTTTTGTCTGCAATGTGGAAATAAACAAAAATTATTACATTAATTTTGTCACTCGGTTAACGACTATGGAAACACAGTTTTAAGCCAATCAAATTTCTAGAAAGTCGCGTTTCCAAGATGATCAACCAACAGAAAAAATTTAACAGGAAGTGAAAACTCCGACCTAAGGCTTGATTTTTTCAGCTCCACTTAACTTTATCAGTTGGTTAACTACTATGGAAACACAGCATTGAGCCAATCAAATTATCAGAAAGTCGCGTTTCTAAGGTGAATAACCAACAGTTAAGTGGAGATGAAAAAATCAGGCCTTAGTCTGGAGCTTTGTTTTTGGCTATATATTTTTTTAGCTTGGATAAAGGTGAGCCCTGTTTTGAGCGAAACGTCGTCAATTAAAAAGTAATCGATTCATTTATCACTCTCTGCGAGAAGAAGACCCCAGACTTAGTTGTGGGAAAGCTAAATTTAACATAAAATCAATTAGGAGATTAAGGGTCAAATTCAAAAATATCACCCTTAATCTACACTCAAACTCAGCTAAAATCGTCACTCAACGTCGAAATATGATTCATAAACGAAACTAAACTATTTGACCTCTGCAATTTAAGTAGAGAATTGAGTGCCGACCAATGATCGCTACATTGTAAACATAACCTAATCTACTATTGGTGCTGATATTAGGTAATTTATAATCGTGCTAATTATCCTAACACTTCTGGCCTCCTTTTAGAAGTCAGTAAAAAAGGATTCAAGTCAAAAAGACACTATGTCCTTAATTGTGCCGACGCGACGTTTCGACTGGCTAGGTCAGTTTTTTTATGGCAGTCTGTGTAGTTAATATAAATTTATAAATACAAGTAGTTACAATGCACACAAAGTTATAAATTCGTAATTAACTTTTTTTTTACAATACAATCATAATAGTAATTGAACATCAACTTATTAATCTAAGAATTAACTAGAAAACTATTTTTCTAGAATTACAATACATTACCTAAGGGATTGGTGTACTATCAATGACTTATTAAGAGTACCTCTTTAGCCCAGAATAAAAACTTAAATATACTCCACCAAAAACTATGAATGTCAGTACAGATAACTTTATACAAGAAAAATTTATATATTAACAATCATGTTCGAAAAATTCTTTGAAAGCAATTATCCGAAAACTAATTCTTCAAAAAGCAAATTTATTGATAAATACAATGTTCAATAGTTATAAAATTATCATTTGTTGTGTTCAATACGATTAATATAAATAATAACAATAGTTGAAAATCTAGTATTCTATGTTATATGCTATTTCACGTAGATAATCCACGACATCATTTGTTGGGTCTTGTCAAGACAAACATATTTGGTAATAAAACAAAAATTAATTTTCAAGTTTGGAGAGAGTGGGTGTGGCCAGCCCCCGAGGGGGTTAAGTTAGAGTTTCAAAAATCCTTGCATCCAGATCTCCTTAAAATCCTCTATCGAATGGTGTATTCAGTTTTTTTTCAAACATCTCGGAAGAGATGAGCATATAGACAGACAGACAGAGATTTCAAGGAAATTATAATAATTAGATAAACTGAGCAGGTAAGACCAAAAGGAATTCTAAGTAAGTGGTAATGTTTAACTGGTTCGTTTAGGGTAAAACGCCAAAGAATTCGGCAAAAATTAATGTCTTCCTTATTAAGACACACCTGTCTAAACATTGCTTGAATATCGGCGCAAATTACATATTCAAATGATAGAAAACTAATTAATATATCATACAATGTATGTTGCAGATTAAGTCTGGTCATTAAATTGTCGTTAAGACTTAAACCATTTGTCGTTTTTGAACTTCCATCAAATACAATACGTGTTTTTGTAGTGTAACTAGATTCTTTAAACACCGCATGATGCGGTTTGTTTAGTTCAATTTTTGGAACTTCTTCCACATGCCCGAGATATAAATATTCTTCAATAATTTTAATATAATCAAATTTTAACTACGAGTTCATTTGAAATCGTTTCTCAAGCGTATGTAGCCTACGTAATGCAAATTGTTCTGAGGAACCTAAATTAACATTTTTATTTTTAAAAGGTAAACGTGTGTTCTTGATACAGTTTCATAGAAATACTTTTCACATTTTAATTCTTCATCATTACATTTATTAGGTGGAGTAAACATGTTCTCCTGTTCCCACAATTTAACAATATTGTCGTTTAAAGTTTGATTAGTCATATAAGTTCCAAGAATTACACCAAGCTTCAAGAATTTTTTAATAATGTTTGATCAACAAATTATGATATATATCTTATAAGTGAATCCTGGCTTCATGATGGTGTATTTAACAATGAAATATTTCCTGAAAACTTATATCGTTGTGATCGTAAACTTCAAATGGGTGGTGGTGTACTCATTGCTGTTAGAAATAACTTGAAATCTTTGCATTACCAATTAATTATTCCAAATACTAATATTGAAATTATTGCAATTAAAATAAGTTTCATAAAAATTTGTTTTAATAATTGTATGCCTATACCTCTCACCCAACACACCTAATGACGCTTATGACAAGTTATTTAAAACCTTAGAAGAGCACTTTCATTCTGAAGTTAATTTACTTATCGTTGGCAATTTGTTACGGTCAGTTGTTAGGAAAGTATGCCCCTCAGTGGAGAGTAGGGTGCGGGTTAGGAAAGTCACGTTATTCCTAGAACCTATAGAAAAAAAATTAAAAAGGTAGGGCGCCCGATTCGAGTAACGCTGGAGAGAAGAATCTGACCCAGAACCAAAGGTTAGCAGCTAACTGTGCGCAGCAGAATATACAGAAAAAGGGGAACAAATCACGAAAGAATTCGACATAAAGTCAGAGAAACCTTCACACAATATTTATTCACCCCAATACACAAACGAATTTGTGATAGTTCACAGCATTAATTGACACAGATATATTACGAATACACACGAGCTAAAACGGGTAACGTACAGCATTAAACATTTAGGTAACACGAAAATGACTAGAGCTACATAGAATTACAAGTTAAAGTAAAGAGAATTACCCAAATATTTACCACTGCTACGCCACTGTCTTGTATATGCAATTGATATTTCGCGTACTGAAGGTACGCCTATGGTGAACTTAACCTAGAATGTGTCAATTTATGGTACTGAGTAACGTTACAGATTACATGAATTTAAGGGAGACGTGTAAGGGAAGTTTTAAAACTAATTCAGTCACCGCAAAGTTTAAACGATTGTTCCGGGAAAGTCAATAGTTCTAAATGCGTTCGGCTTAATTAAGATTGAGGTTTAAATTCTTACACGACTTATACACCACGTAGGTATGAAATACTCTTATCTATAACTAGTTAAAGTTCCAGGTATATTATGCAATTACACATTCGAGCGACAAATAATCCGCAATAAATTTTCTACGTTAGCGCCTGATAGTTGGTGTCAAGGGGTGACTTCTACTAGAGTGATAGGTGGACTGCAGGTTCACGCGCAATTAAAAAGATATTAAAACCTCTGACCTTCCACCCAGCAGTAGGAGTATTACTCTTGCTCTCAATGGTACTAACGGTTCGGAATGAGCCTCCACCGTGGTCTGCAAATCTAACGGAGTATTCGTGGGTAGCTATTTCGGCACAACGCCTCCAAAAGCCATGAGTAGACCCGCAATAGCCATACACGTTGACGAAGGAACAACCGGAAGAGAATCTATTTGTAATAGGGAGACATAAGCTACCCTCTCTGATGTAAAGCGTCCCCTAGCCTGAAGAATGCAGAACGTGCTTATTGAACAGTTCACGTGGAGCACAACCTTTTAGCAAATTTTAAATGCCACTTTATGCGGTATCATATATTTTACCATCGGCCTGATTACCCCTTCAAGCAAGGAAATTTTCAGATGAGAGTTTATCTTTTCCCTCGTGAACGGTTGATTCAGAACAAGCTTTCCGGAAGCTTTCAAATGTAGCGGACCAATCGTGAACAGTTTCAAGTTATCAACGCCGGAAACCAATACAAAGTAATGCCCGCGAAATTTTGATAAGGAGTGTATACACAGGAGGAGCGTTCACACTTCGAACGTTACAAATTTTAATATTCCTGACAATCTTAATTTAATAAATGTTAGTAATACTACTAACCTACTGAACAATTTTTGAATTTCTGTATCAAACTTGAGGAATCGTCTATTAGATCTTGTCATTAAATCTCAAGATTTAAACTGTATCGTTCGTCGTTGTTTGGATCCTATGGTACAAGAGGATGACTACCACCCAGCATTAAATCTGAAACTATCAATTGAAGATTTAATACCCAACTTTACACCTACAAAGTCTGAACTTTTATTTAATTTTAAAAGATCTGATTTACTAAATTTATATTTACGATTAAATAAACTTAATTGGGACAATTTATACTTAGAATACAATAGTAACAAGGCTTGTCAAATATTATATGGATAACATATATCCCCTATTTAACCAGTATGTGCCTAAATCAAGAAAGATAATAAAATCTTACAATTCTAATCCTCCCTGGTTTAATTCTGCAATTTTCAAAAGATTAAGTGTAAGGAGAGCCTTAGGAAGAAATGTAAATCAACTTTACTTGATTGTGATAAAAATATTTTTGATTTCGCTAGGGCTGACCTTAAGGTTGCAATCACAACCGCAAAAACAAAATATATACGGAATGCTGAACATGCTGTTGTAGATAACTCATAAGAATTTTGGTCTTTTATAAATAAAACAAACAATTCGACACGTATTCCTGGTGTTATGAACTACAAAAATAAAATATTTTTACGCCAACAGATATTGTTAATGCATTTAAGGAGTACTTTAGCAGTGTTCTAATAATAATATTAATAAATATAGAAATCACTTTGGTGATTACAAAATAGATGAAAAAACTGTTATAAAACATTTAAAAAAACTAAAGACTAAACTTACGATGGGCTTTGACTAGGTCCCGGCGTTTCTATTAAAAGACTGTTGCAGCATCTTTAGTAAACCTCTAACTTATATATTTAATATTTTCCTCAAATCAGGTTATTTTCTGGATTCCTGGAAGCAAGTCAAAATTTGTTCAATCTTTAAAAATGGAGATAAAGATTCAATTGACAACTATAGACCTATTTCTATAGTAAGCAATTTTTCAAAAGTGTTTGAAGGCGTATTATCAGAATATACATATATTCGTTAGTAAAGAGCAAGATATCAATCTATCAGCATGGATTTGTCAAGGGCAGATCAACTGAATCTAACTTATGCAATATAACCCAATACATATCCAAGAATTTAGATGCTCGTATTCAGACTGATGTAATAATGACCTTACTAAAGCTTTTGATAGTTTAAGACATGGGATACTTTTGAATAAACTATGTGATTATGGACTAAATAACATCATTGTTAGAGATGTTTTTTCTTACTTATACAGTCGACCTCAAACTGTTCGTTGTTATGGATGTAGCTCTGACACCTACTTTGCAACTAGTAGCGTATCTCAAGGATCCACACTTAGCCTACTTCTTTTTCTGTTATTTATTAATGAAATCAGTTCTCATCTTACATCTCCGATACTACTATATTATGCAGATGATGTGAAAATTTATAATCACATACATAATCGAAATGACAGTCCTCAGCTTCAGAAAAATATAGACTTTTTTGCAGTTTGGTGCTTGCGGAATTACCTTACAGTTAATATTAATAAATGTTGTGTCGTGTCATATTCACGCAGTAATACACCTAAACATTTTAATTATACATGTCAATGTTCATACACGAGATGTCGTCAGACACACATTTTGCTTATTTTAATTATAGTATATTGACTAAATTGTTAAATAGAGTTAGAGAGTTTAAAGATCTTGAAGTATTTTTCGACAGTAGACTTACGTTCATCAATCACATTATGTTAATTGCAAATGACTGCTACAAAATGTTAGGTTTTATTATACGTAACAGTAAATAGTTCGTTAATTTGTCAACGTTATTAATTTTATACAATTCTTTTATAATTAGCAAGATTAATTACTGCTCTGTTGTATGGTCACCTCTGTATAATAAATATGTTTACACCTTGGAACGTGTTCAGAAGAACTGTTTAAAATATTGTTACTTTTTTAAATATAGTAAGTATTGTGATTTCAGCGTTTTATTCGATGACTTGTTACATGAATTTAATTTCATCTCGATTCAAAATAAGCATAAAACAATTTCAGTTTGTTATTTATTTAAACTGATTCATAATTACGTCGATGATGTATGTTTAATTAATCAGGTGAATTATCACGCACCTAGAATAGCTTCAAGAAATTGGATAACCTCTACATATCCAACACCTTCAACAAATTATTTCAGCAATTTATAGAATGTTTCAAACTTATAAACAATTTCTGGATAACGTTGATATTTTTATTTCCAATTTAAAAGATTCTAAGGCTAAATGTGATGAATGTGTTCAAAAACATTTATTAACCAATTGAGGTTTTATACTATCTATGTTTAGTTATTATTTTATATTTCATTTGCTGCTTTTTTTTTTTTTTATTTTGTATATATGTGTACTTATTACCTAAGAATTTTACAATGAGTTATGTTCATCTGTAATTGGCCGTTGGCTGTTGAGTGAATAAATTACATTTGCAATTATAATTATAAGCAAAATTTGCAACGTACGTTTGATTGGAATATTTATTGTGAGACAAATTACCTGTTAGTACCTAACCAAACTGAGTATTTGTTAGAATAGTATTACGGTTTTAATTTAATTTGGTTATTTAGTAATAAATCCCAGAATAAAGCTGACCCCATTAAACAATCTACTTTATTTGATTCGAAGAATTTTTCGTCGACTAATACAATATTTGCAGAGTAAATTTGAATTAAAGGAAAATGATGACAAATTATTGTAATGCTGTCTAGCACATGACATTTAATTTCTGTTTAAAAATTATTTACTCTTGACTGTATTTTTAAATTAACGATTTTAGAAGTGTTACTGCATTTTCCGCCAACACCGATAACAGATATATTGCTTTCCTTTGTTCATATATTTAACTTATTACAAAATTCGGAGGTAATACAATAAAGTTGTGATCCTTCGTCAAGAATTACCCTACATTGTTGAATGTTTTGTTCACTATTAACAATATCTATTATAGCTGTAGCCAAAAGGGTTTGAGAATTTTGAAATACGACATTTTTTGTTATTTTGGCAAGAAAATGATTGTAAAAATTTACTTGGCGACGATAGTTTGTCATGTACGGTATTATTTTCAATAACAATAGCATTTTGAGATTGATCGAATTGTGTTTCTTCTTTTAACGAAAGATTTACAGATTTATTAACATTATTGTTTAAATGAAGTAAGGTGTGATGACCCTTTTCACAGAAATTACAATTAACTTTGACGAAACATTCAGAAGTTTTATGATTGTTACGTAAACATTTTTTACATAAATTTAAGGAAATACTGCGTTTAATACGTTCATTAACGTTAAGCACTAAAAATTTTGTACAGTTCTATATAATGTGATTACTTGCATTACAATTAGCGGCGAAGAGGAAACTAAAGCTTGTTTAAGATGATAATTTATTTTTTGTTATTATTAGTTGGCTTGAAATTTTGGTTTTGGCCAATTTGTAAAGTTTCTAAGACTGACACCGTTTTTTCGAGAAATGTAATCAGTTCATCCTTTGTGGGAAGTTCACTATTAAGTAAACTTTCCCATTCCTTTTTAGCAGCTTAATCAAATTTATTTGAAATTATTGGAATTAATAAAGCATCCCATGATTCTACTTGTAACCCTAGATTTTTCAACGATTCTAAGTTACTTAATAATTCGTTGAGTAAAATTTGTAAATCTGTAGCTCATGATTTTGTCATTACCTAAAAACTTTGTAATTTTTTAATATGATCATTAACTATTAATCTAGTATTTTTGTATCGTTTTTCCAACAATGACAAAGCTGTGATGTAATTAGCACTAGTAATTTACAACGGCTGCACTAATTTTAGAGTCTCCTTTTAGACAAGAAATCAAATATTGCAATTTTTGTTCATTGTTTAAATAAATATTTTTGTCTACCATTAAATAAAAAGTGTTATAGAATGTAATATATTGAGTATATTCACTCGAAAATTTTGGTAGATCTAATTTTGGTAAATTGACATTTGTGCCTTGTTGGTTAATTTGTTGTGAAGTACTTGGCGAATTATTTAAAGTATTATTAGTAGTTACCATTAGATTATCAAGTTTTCCAAGTATTTTGCAATAGCGTTTCTCAAAATCTACAATTTCGTTTTCATGATACATCGCATTTCCTATATCTAATTGTACAAGTTCATCATGAATAGATTCAAATTCGTAGGCTAATGGTTCCGCAAGTTTTTTCTGGTTGCTACTTGAAACTTACCTTTATCCACGACATAATTATTTATAAATGTTTTCAACCTTGTTAATTTCCCTTTAGTAACACCTCGTTTAGAAATTAATGAAGATATTTTTTCTAAATTATCAGTCATGGTTTTTTTGGTTATCAAATTAGATAGGTGATGCGGGATTACCCATAACTGTCCCAAAAATATGTCTATATTAGCAAAAGTTGTAATTAAAATATCTAGAATTAAAGAGGAACTCTATGATATTAATAAATTCAACTGAATCTAACGTAGTAAAGCTGCGTATGTGCGTCCAATATTTTAAGATTAAGGTATAGTCACCAATTCTTTGGTAATGTTAGTGAACAGTCATGTAACATCGAAAGAAATTTTTATTTCTAGTCAAATATTTTTCTAATTAATTCTAAGATTAATAAGTTGATGTTTAATTAGTATTATGATTGTATTGTAAAACAACAAAAAATCAATTATGAATTTATAAGCTTATGTGTAATTGTAACTACTTGTACTTATAAATTTTTATTAAGCACACAGACTGCGTTGAAGAAGACTGGCCTAGCCAATCAAAACGTCGGCACAATTAAAGACACGGTGTCTTTTTGACTGAAATCCTTTTTTACTAACTCTTAAAAGAAGGCCCAAGTGTTGAGTTAATTAGCACGATTATAACCCAATCTAAACAAATGCCTTAAATGAGTTACTCAATTTATGTGCTTTTTGAATATCAAAGTTGAGTTGAGACTGCACTCACCATTCAACTGAGAAGTGAATTAAGTGTCAAGTGAGTGTTGTAGTAGCGACGTTCCTAAATTTGGCTAATTAAAAATTATTACATACGTGTACAATCTTACCTTAGCTTCTTCTTCTGTCAGAGCGCGGTACTTGTTAATAAACATAGGACGCATCAATTCGTTACCGAAGTGTTGAGTTAATATTCGTTTCTGTTGTTTTGCGTGGGTAACTACTTCATAAATTTTAATATAAACATCACCCTGTTGCAATAAAATACTTTATAGAACACAAAAGACAATGGTTTGATACAAACCGGTTCATTCGTTTTCACAAATGCAGTATAGATTGTTTCATAAATTAGCACAATTTGGAGAAGTGCCGCAATTGTCGAAGTCAGCCACAATAACGAATTTATATACGGAATCCAAAATCCGAGTAACACCAGAAATGATAAATTAAAAACTATGTAAAAAATTAAAATGTACCTGAAAAATAACTTGAAAAAGTAATTTCTAATTAACTTAGGTGTAACAAAAAGTGCCCGTTGGTTAAGAGGTGAATAACACATAAGAAATTATGGAACAAAATGGTATCACCAATGTGTTCTAAATTGCAAATGATGATGTGATGGTTAGGACGAGCTTAAAGTATATGTGTATGGTATGTAACAGTAATGTAAATTACACAGGCAAATATTTAAGGGGAAATGTTATTATTGGTTATAAAAATTTATAAAATAATTTTAACAAATTTTCTTATTTGATTAGCAGTGCAAAAAAAATAAAACCGCAATGAAATATAGATACAGTATAAATGATACCTGAACAGTGAATATCAAACAAATTCCAATGCATATTCAGGAAAGCATTAAAAAATGAAGCGTAGCAACAGCAACAAGAAACACACACTAGAATTCAAAATTATAGGTACACATTAGAGTGTGTCAAAAAAAAAATTTTGTCAGCAATTCCATTGGCGAGCTCTGAATAGCTTTATTTTAGTGCAAATATGACTCTCCTAAAAGGATTTTTTGATTGAAGAATATTTAGGGGTGTCTCAATCGATGTTTTGATTTTCCATTTGAATAAGATAGGAAACAGGTCTTGAAATTGGTTGAAGTGACTTATAATTAGAAGTAATTTTTTTTTCACATAGAATATGGTTGGAATAGTAGTATAAAGGCCTCATCTAAATGTCTAGAATGAAAAAGGATATATTGCAACAATTACATTAATGTTAATTAACAATTAAACGTTCTTTTATGAAATATGTCTTAAAAAGATTGAAAAAAAATAACGCGGTTTCAAAATGGAGTAGCTTTCATCAATTTCAACTCGGTTAAGTGTCTCAAATAAAAAAAATATATTATCAATCACAATAATGTAAAATTAACAAGGGAAAGTGAAAATACTTCGTTTTTCACCAAATATACTTTAAAAATTTGAAAAAATCATGGTTTTATGGAAAATTATTTTATTCATAAATAGACTAAACATTGGTTAAGAAAACAACAAAACAGCAACACCAATAATGAAAACAAGTAATTTTTCAATTTACAAATGTATGGGCTACTTTGAAATTTGCGTTTGTTTGGATTTAGATATTTTTGCCTATGTTGACGGACATTATGAAGGAGGAATTGTTTTTGCTGCTTATTTTTTGTTAAAGAATGATTAAACTCAATCATTAGAGCAATACCACGTTCGGCTAAATCGTTCACTACTTTCAAGTGATTGAAAATTTGTAATCCTCGCTGGAAGGCTGGATCAAAATTCCAGTCAAGGAAATTTGTTACATTTTTCCATTCGCTGTGAAATTTTACGATTTTTTGACAACGTCACAATCGCGTCGAATGGGAATATCCGCTTAATACCAGACGTTTTCACATCCTCCGCAACCCTTGACGCTTTTTCCCGTATTGTAGTTTGTGATTTTTGGTGATGATGGAAGAAAAGTTGTAAAACTTCTCGATTTATTGGTAATCGCTTGTTTTGAAGGGCCTCCCAAAATAATCCAAAATCTCGAAACAAAACAAAGAAGTCATAGAACAAATGAAAAATTAGGGTGGGAGTGGGCGCTGAAAACAGCTTCGACGAAAAACAAACAAAGTCTGTTCATTAATGACCTTGAAGCAAGTTGTAACAATCAAAAACATTATGCTGAACATTATTGACAAAAAAAAAACAACTGAGTAGCCTACGCGGTAAGGCTCGTGTCTCATATTCTGGCGGTCGCGAGTTCGAGCCTTGCAGTCGGAAAGTGCTGTGACCATATTGTGAAAAATCTCAGTTACATATGGAAACAGCACAAGTATTATCGAAAAAGACCTATCTGTGTAATATTTTAGAAGATTTTCATTTAATTAAAAAATTGAATAAGGACTGTAATTGAATTTCACCTTAAATTGTGAATAACTTTCCACATTTTCAAAAATTTTGATACCTCAACTATTGATAAGAAGGTACAATTAATCAATTTTGTCATACAATATGCGGAAAATTCTTAAACCAATTGAAATTGTTGGAAGGCATTAAGTAGACTCTATTTTAAAACCGTAAGAATTTTTTTCAAATTTTCAAAATTATATTTGGAAAAAAAACGAGGTATTTTCACTTTTCCTTGTTAATTTCACATTATTGTGATTGACAATATATTTTTTTCATTTGAGACACTTAAGTGAGTTGAAATTGATAAAAACTACTCCATTTTCAAACCGCATAATTTAAAAAAAAAATTTTTGAGACATTAATTTGATAAAAGAACAGGTATTTTCACTTTTAATTGTTAATTAACATTAATATAGTTGATGTAATATATCTTTTTTCATTCGAGACATTTAGATGGGGCCTTTATACTACTAAACCAAACCATTTTCCATATGAAAAAAACATTACTTCTAATTATAAGTCACTTCAACCAATTTCAAGACCTGTTTCCTATGTTATTCAAATGGAAAATCAAAACATCGATTGAGACACCCCTAAATATTCTTCAATCAAAAACTCCTTTTAGGAGAGTCACATTGGCACTAAAATGAAGTTATTCAGAGCTCGCCGAAGTACACCCTAGTACACATACATGTGGGATGCAGTGGTTGCCTCAGAGAGGTAATACCTTTTGTGAGGACGGTCACTTCAAATAACATAGTCAGGCATGAAAACGGTGATGCTGGAGAACACTATAGTAATAACACTAAAGATATCAAAGAATGGAAAAAAAATTTTAATTAATGAATACATCAACAGATCTTCGTGTATTCAGCCTTAAAAACACATTTCTTAATAGTATATTATGCAATGAAAATGTAATGATTACTATATGATCATTATATGCGAATTGCATACGCTATTTTTTCTACGACCTTACAATGTTAAATAGAAACGATAATTTTGTAATTGAGCCCTACTAAGGTAAGTGACCCAAATTCAGACAGTGTCCTAAATTCAGACATATTTCTGTTTATTCCGTTAAAATAAGAAATTTACAATATCCAGATATACGTTAAGAGATCTGTTGGTACAATTTAACATTAATTCTATCAGTCAAAATTCGTTTTCTATTTTACCGACATTGTAACGGTCAGTGCCATAATCTGTGAGTTGGATGGTGGTTGAAAATTGTGTGCTGTGATTATCTACCAAGAATTTCTTATAAGGTAAGCAGATTTTAACTATTACTTTATGTACTATTAAGACACCCTTAATTGAGAAAATTAGAATAAACTTTGTTGCAGTTGAATATAAAGGCTTTAAATTTTCATTTTAACAGGGTTTTCTGTCAGTGTAATTACAGAATTAAAAAATTTTATGGTCTCGGAATTAGGTGCAAGCAAATTCGTATGTTTCGTAAATCAGACACTGGGTGTCGGAATTGTGTACATAAGATATGTATTGGATATGGATTTCTTTCTTTCTTTTCGCTTAGATTAACATAAGTCTATACCGTTTTAAATAATAGAGTTCCTTTAAGAGCTTGTATCCAAATTCCGACACAGGTGTCAGAGTTAGGGATTTCAACTGTCTGAATTACGTTCAATTTATGTAAACGGATATTCTCTGTTATTTGTACATTTAGATATCATTAGTATTAATTATTATTATTTATCATTGAAATCTTTGCTTTAGTTACAGAATGTCGGCTAAAAAAATTGCAAATATAGCAAAGACGATTTAAGACGTGCTTTGGATGCCATAAAAATGGCACACCGTGTTTAGCTGTCGCGAAACAATATAACATCCCGAGAACTACGCTTATTGGGAAGATTCGGGGTATTTACCCAGAAGAATGTCGTAGCGGAGCACCTTCAGTACTAACTGTAAATGAAGAAAACCTATTGGTTCAATGGATCATTAATATGGGGCGCATGGGTTTTCCTGTAACCAAAGATCAATTGCTCGACAGTGTTTCACTTCTGATAAAAATTTAAAGCGTTCTAACAATTTTGCAGATGGAAGACCAGGTCGTCACTGGTATGATTTATTTACTAAAAGGCACCCTGAAATTAGTGAACGAATAGCACAAAACTTATGCGTATCCCGAGCAGCCGTAACTGAAAACAAAATCAGAAACTGGCACAAAGAAATTGAAGAATACTTTATTTCATCTAACATTAATATTACTGATCCACAAAGAATATTCAACACGGATGAATCTGCTTTTTTCTATCGCCAAAAGGTCGTAAGATACTTGCTAAGAAAGGAAGTAAGTCACTTCATGATAGATCCGGTGATGACAAAGAATGTCTGACTGTTCTTGTTACTGGTAATGCTGCTGGTCAACTAGCTCCACCCATGGTAATGTACGCTTATGAAAGAATACCAAAGCATATAGTATCACAGGTGCCTAAAGGTTGGGGGATTGGAAAGTCAACCAGCGGATGGATGACCTCCGAATCTTTTTTCGAATTTATAACAAACATTTTTACCCATGGCTTGTATCTGAAAATATTCAGTTTCCAGTAATATTATACTTGGATGGGCATAAATCACACGTGACTTTACCTCTGACAGACTTTTGCAGAGAAAACAAATAATCGTGATAAGCTTGTTACCAAATTCCACACACATCCTACAACCTCTGGATGTGGGGTTGTTTAAATCTTTAAAAATGAAATGGAAAAGTGAAGTACAAAATTTTAAAACCCAAAATAATTATAAACATTTAGGCAAAGACACCTTTGCCCCTGTTCTTCAAAATGTTCTAAAATCAATACCAAATTTGGAAAATATTTTCAAAAATTCTTTTAAAGTATGTGGTCTTTCTCCTTTTAATGTTGATAATATCGACTATCATAAACTTCTTACTGACGACAACAATGAGTTGAACAAAACTAAAGAAGCAGTAGATCCTGAAATAGTGAGTCATTTGCGATATCTTGAATCTAATGTTAAGCCAGATTTTTTGAATAAATGTTATGATCTGATGGGTGCAGACTGGACAGATGAAATTGAAGATAAAGGTTTGTATGAAATTTGGTACAAAATGTACCAGAAATCGGGATTATCTCAGGATAAAGAAAAACTCCCAACATTATAATAGATATAGAAGAAGGCCTAATACTAGAAGATGGATGGGAAAATTCAATTGTATTTGAAACTGATGATGCATTACCTGAAGACATTTTTGAAATAGAACCCACAGTTAAAAATACTGAAACCGAAGTAAAACTTGTTGTTGGTCCTAAGGAAAATCCTGGTAAAGAAAATATAATAGAAAAAAGAAAAGCATTGACGAAACAGCTAAGAAAGAAACTGACAAAACCACAAAACCTAATGTGATAGAAAAGAATATAGAAAAATAGTCGAAAACATTCAATTGACCCCAGAAAAACGAACTAATGTCATTGAAGATGAGCAACTAAGAGAGGAATCGGTCAATAAAGCAGAAAAGAATATAGAAAAATTTTAAAAACATTCAATTGACCCCAGAGAAACGAACTGATATCATTGAAAACGAGTATCTAAGAGAAGCATCGGCCAATAAAGCTGAAAATGTGGATACTTGCAGTAATACTAAACATTCTAGGGTATTGCCAGGAGTGGTTATACCATCTCCGTTTAAAAACTCTTTGTTCTGGCCTGAACCAACCAAAAAAATAACCTCAAGAAAGAGTCGAGTTAAAGTTCCTTCTGTAGGCACCTCCGATGCTTGGAGAGAATATTTCTTGAAAAAGAGGAAGAACAGAAAAAGCAATTCAAGAAAAAGAGGATAGAAAGAGAAAAGGGAAGAAAACAAGAGATTGGGTCAAGAAAAGTAAAAAACCTAGAAAAAGATTATTCGGCAAAATAAACAAAAACACAGAGGATGAAAATGGGTCAGATAGTGAAGAAGTCTCAATTCAGAATAATGATGAAACAGAAAATGACCAAATTGAAGATGAAGGTAAGAAACAAATTTACATAAGTAAGTATTTAGGTTAATTTTACTATACAATAATTATTTAACAGGTAATGAAGAAGTAGAATCCACAGTTGTTGACGAAATAAAAATTGGTGATTTTGTAATTGTCAGCTATTTTGAAGACTATTATCCAGCTCAAATTACAAATAAAAACACTGAAAAGGTGTTAGGTAATGCAATGGCTAAGGCTGGTAGATGGTGGAAATGGCCAAATATTAAAGATGAAATTTGGTATGATAATCATGAAGTCATCAAGAAGATCAAACCTCCTGTGGAAATAAATAAAAGAGGATTTTTGCTGTTAAAGAGTTAGAAAATCATATGTAGTAATATTAGAAATCTTTCAAGTTATTTTTGTATTAACTTTTAATAATAAATACTTAAGTGATTTTATTTTTTATCGAAAAATGTGTGATTAGTCACTGTCAGAATTAGGTACACTGACATGTCTGATTTTGGAACAAACTGGACTCTTATTGTCGGAATTAGGTGATTTTGAGATGGTTATAATAAATATATAATTTAAATTAATTTATTTAAGTTTTATGATAAATAACTAGCCAGATCTCCTTAGAAATAATTATTAATTCTAGAAAATTAAAACTGATCAATGTCACTGAATAATTATTAATTATATTGAAAAAAATGTAACGTAAATTCCTAAAGGTGTCTGAATTTGGGCCACTTACCTTACTATAGTTACGAATTGTCAAATTGCTACATTTATGTTTGACTTTTAGCCACAGCACCATTCGATAAGTGCAATAAACAACGAAGTATTTGTATTAGTTCTAAATTTGTTTTCTACTCACTGAACATTTGATAATTACGTAATGTTGCAATTCTATTGGTTCTAAATCTGCATCATAATAAAAATTTGTATCATAATGAATTTCATTATAGTACAGATTGTAAAACTCTTATACATGAATTACAATACAGAAGTAGAAAAACGTAATTATAATCAGCATTTGGTTTAGCAATCTTAATTCGAAACATTAAGTCATAATAAACATAATGGAAAAAATATCCCGGACACTTATTTCAAGCATAGATTTTTGGAGATCAAAGTTAGAAAGTAAATGTTAAAATGTTTTTTCAAACAAATGGTAAACTTATTGCACTTAGAATGACTCTTGTTCAGACTTTCGGAGAATTTATGTAATCGGCATGCCAATTATCTAAGTCTTTTACAAAGTACACTCATGAAATTTAAAACTTGGACACCACAATTTCTGTAAACAAAAGTTTGCACATTGTGAAGCGGGCTTAAGGGTATCATTTACAATTCTAACAGCAGGTAGTCTCAGCAGGGGTTATCTTATAGAAGGACTGTAGAATGAATCATTACACTAAGCACGTTTTAGCAAATAGGTAATTTACGTTGCTTACTTAATTTTTTTTTAAAGAATATATTTGAAGGTATCGCTAATTAAACACCATAGCTCGATTAATTATCGAATCAAAATTTTGTTTAGGAAATGTTTACAAAATAAAATTAGAAATAATTTTGATTTAAAAAACGTCTACAAGCAATAACTTTTAAATTAAATCAAAAACTAAACATGGTTATTTGGGTTGACTGATTATTACTTATTTTTAAATAAATCTAACCTACTAATTATTGTAAGTTATTAAAAAAATCATTAAACTCTCTATTCATAATATTTAGTCCTTACAAAATGTATATTTTATGACGTTTCATTTTTTCTGTAGTTAATATAAAAAGTGAAAATAAAAACTAAGGCAATTCTTATTGTCAACGTATATATTTAGTTTTTGACAAGAATTTATTACATAATTATAATTAAGATACCAAGTTATAGTTTAAAATTAAATGAAAACTTTTTTTTTAAATAAAGGTATTACTATATAAATAAATATAAGAAATCAATAATGGGTGTGACCTCCATTATTATTGATACATTCTTGGAGGCGTCTGCTCATTGACGCTATCAAGGTATCAATATAATTAATATTAATCGTTTCCCATGCGGTATCAATGGCTGCAATTAGTGCATTACGGTTTACTGGTATAAAATTTGGCCCTTGTTGTCTTCGGATAACAGCAAGTATTCGAGCCCAAACATTTTCGATAATGTTAAAATCTGGGCTTTTTGCTGGCCAGGGTAACAGCTCCAAGTTATTTTCTCGTATCCAATTGCGCACAACCCGCAAAGTATGAATAGGGCCGTTGTCCTTTAACAACAAAAATACATTATGAAAATGTTAATTCAACAGATCCCGAACTATTTTTTGGAGAAAGTATAGTGAAATAAGAATACTTACTTGTTGGAAAATATAATCTTTGTCTGGATAAAACACTTCGACTGAAGGTTTCATAATAGTTTCCAAAATATCTAAATACGCAGCAGAATCAAGTCCATCGATAGCCCAACAAACTCCTGGACCCCGCGTGCTAACCCAAGCCCACACATTCACAGAAAAATAACCACTTTGTTTTTTAGGACATATGTGATTAACATAACGAGTTCCTTCCATTCTAAAAACTGTTACAACTGGATACAAGCAAATAGCTTGGAGCTGTTACCCTGGTCAGCAAAAAGCCCAGATTTTGACATTATCGAAAATGTTTGGGCTCGAATACTTGCTGTTATCCGAAGACAACGAGGGCCAAATTTTATACCAGTAAACCATAATGCACTAATTGCAGCCATTGACACCGCATGGGAAACGATTAATATTAATTATATTGATACCTTGATAGCGTCAATGAGCAGACGCCTCCAAGAATGTATAGTAACACCTTTTTAAAAAAAAAAACGTTTTCATTTAATTTTAAACTATAACTTGGTATCTTAATTATAATTATGTAATAAATTCTTGTCAAAAAACTAAATATATACGTTGACAATAAGAATTTCCTTAGTTTTTATTTTCACTTTTTATATTAACTACAGAAAAAATGAAACGTCATAAAATATACATTTTGTAAGGACTAAATATTATGAATAGAGAGTTTAATGATTTTTTTTAATAACTTACAATAATTAGTAGGTTAGATTTATTTAAAAATAAGTAATAATCAGTCAACCCAAATAACCATGTTTAGTTTTTGATTTAATTTAAAAGTTATTGCTTGTAGACGTTTTTTAAATCAAAATTATTTCTAATTTTATTTTGTAAACATTTCCTAAACAAAATTTTGATTCGATAATTAATCGAGCTATGGTGTTTAATTAGCGATACCTTCAAATATATTCTTTAAAAAAAAATTAAGTAAGCAACGTAAATTACCTATTTTCTAAAACGTGCTTAGTGTAATGATTCATTCTACAGTCCTTCTATAAGATAACCCCTGCTGAGACTACCTGCTGTTAGAATTGTAAATGATACCCTTAAGCCCGCTTCACAATGTGCAAACTTTTGTTTACAGAAATTGTGGTGTCGAAGTTTCAAATTTCATGAGTGTACATTTCACTAACTTTACAAAGGACAATGACTGATACCTTTCTACAAAAAACATATTTATTTTCAAAAATATATTACGTATAAAATTTTCGGCGAGCAAAATTGTTTTACTTCAAATTAATGCAATTAATTTTGGAATGTATCTACTAGCCACCTCAAAAACATCGGACACTTTTTTTCTTGCAGCGTATATGTTTGTACCATGTTCTTATGTGTTTCTGTTGATTTGAAGAGTCAGTAAATCTTTTAACAAAGAATAAGTTAATAGTGAAAGACACTATTGCGCTAAAAATTGATATAACGACATCAATGAAATTTATTTTATAATGTCCGTATCCAAAACCATCCGATTTGCGAAAATGTGGTATGCCGTACATTATAAGAGTTGCAGAATATATTGTTAGGACTGTTGATAACATGATAGTTAGTCTTCGTACGTATGATACACGCCACTTGCGACTAAAATAAATTGTATATTAAGCTGTTTCTAATGAGTCGACAAATTTGTGAAATTCAGCTACTCTCTCTGCTTAGGACTTTGATTGTTTAGTTGATAAAACAATGCACAGAATAAAATACATTTGATTTTAAATTTAAAATATTTTCAATAATTTTGTTAAATAGCAATTCTGAATTTTTAATAATAATAAGAAAAAATCTCGCTCTTGAGATAAAATATTTATTTTAAAGTACTTGTCTCAAAATAATTAGACAGACATAATTTTCTGAACTGTTAGTTTTCAATGTAAATGCAGTTGAATGCAATGTTTTAGATGTTTTGAGACATTTAATTTAAATTTTATAAAATAAATGAGAAATCGAATGAATCAGATATGGTCGTGAAAAAAAAACGATTAAAATTTAAATCTTCCTTTTAATATTATTATAGATTCTACTTTTCTTTACCCATATAGAGATTTACTATTCTCAAACCAAGGCATGTGTGCGTTAAATGCATAAGCTCTAGAAAAAGAAAATTTTTCTCTCATGGTGCAACAATGTAGCCACAATATAGTGACAGGTTTGTCATGCAAATAATGATTACTATTTGTATCTTACAATGTTTATTTTAAACTTTTGGTCGTGGTGAAAGTATAGTATACATGGCAAGAACAAAAATTTGCAATAGCCGTGATTTCTCACGCTCGCCTCCGACTAGAATATTCACTCGCATCGAATTTTCATTCTACCTTGTTACAAAATACACGATTTTAATAGTACTTCAGTCCCTGGTTAAAGTTAATTTTTAGTTAATTTCCAAGGAGACAAATTGCAACAACAATTATTATTACCATGAGATATATACTAGTCGTAAGTGTAAGTTACGAAGTTTATAATCAAGGTCACAATTGAAGACGTTTTTTTTGCGATGAAATATTTTCAACTCTTAGGCTGGTTTTATGTTTAGATTTTAGTGGTCTTCCTAAACCTTGAAAAAAATGCCTTGCCAAGACGAACCAATGCACAATTGAAAACGGTTTCGTCACCACACTATGCAGGTTTATACTGATCTTCTGGGGCACCATACATAACACTTACAAAAGGTCTTGCATAAACCCGGTCTAAATTCAAAATATTAGTATGGTGACGTCATCAATGAGCAGTTGCAAAATAAATAAAATAAATGGCTAAACTTGTGTCATTTGTCATTCTTCTGTCAAACAAATTGGCAGATTATTGTTTTAATTATCTACAAGTTTCAACAACCAGTGGATTTTCGGCAGACATACATGTGTATTAAAATTGTAGAGAATTTAATTTTAGATTGACTTGGCAAAAAATATATAGGTTATATATAAGTTATTCATCATTTTCGATTACAAAGTTTCATATTTTTTTTCTCATACCCTGTATAATTGGTATTAACTTTTAAATAATGGACTGTTAGGGTTGTTACCGCCTTAAATGTGAACAAAATTTGGGTTTGATATTTCAAATAATAACCTGAAAAACTTGAAATATCTGAAAGCCGACATTGACCATAGAAAGTGTTTAAAAATGGATATCTCGAAAAATACCATTTTTTTGACTAAGACTCATATACATAAAGTCACCAAAACTTTTCAATTAGATTCAGAATAAAAAATACAAATTATATATTATATATTTAAAATATCAAAGTTGACAGGTGGTCCATGAAAGTAGAACACTGTGTAATTGAAAATATTTCTAAATTGCAGCTAGTGAGGAACCTAAAAGAATCGTCAAAATTGATTTTGAAAAAATCTTATTAAAAGTTCGTATACTGCACGAATAGGCTGTATGTGAAACTAATACAATACTTTAGGTATTATAATTGTAGGTGTTACTGGAGCAATTGATGTATGTAACAAAATCATTACAAACGTAATGGTTGGATATCCTGGTTCTGCACATGAGAACATTATTGCTTTTATTTTAGAAGTGTGCTAATAAATTTTTGTTTTATGTATTCTGTAATTCTAAAGTATACTTAATTGTGAAATAAAATGGTAACTACAAGAAGTATTTCAGCCGTGATCATTATCAACTTGTAGGTGATAAAGAGTATCCTTTGAAAAACTGTATAATAACTCTATTTAAGTATGTGTATGGTTTTTACGTAAGGGGTAAACCTTTTGCAAAGCTTCAAACCATAGAAGTCATTGGGCAAGTTAACTATAGTCACCAATAGAAATTTGATACAAGTTTACAAATAGCCCGGTTTTTTGTAACCTTGCAAACATCTTGCTTATCTTGCGAAATTATTTAACCTCGCATGCAAAAACATTACAGACACAGAATAGAAATGCATAGATCATATCTTAGTCTGTGGTCGAACTGTATGTTAAGCCGAAGATGTTTAGCTTGTCTTCGAGAGGAATGGAGAAGATACTAAAAATGAGCTTCAAACCATAAAATAAAAAAACAAATAGTCTGCTAGTTTTCAACACTATGGGCTTCTATAAACGCTACATCCATTCACATCCATCAAAAGGTTTACGCCTATTATCATAAATATAAAGTATCAACATAACAGAAAAAACTTGTATGTACATTATGAGTGTTAAACAACGGCGTTACAATACACATCATAGTAGCACTCGAATTGTGGTTAAACACACTTTTGACTTATTGAAGTTTTGATGGAAAATGTTGGAGAGAATAAATGTAACGAGTGTTAGGAAAGCATTAACCATTGCATTTTGCATAACTTTTGTTTAATTAATTATGACGTCTAGGAGCAGTATGACTTTATTGAATATGATGATAAAGAATTTGAAAATGTAATCAATGCCTTTCGTATTGCCCTAAACAAACGATTGTAATTTATTTTCGATGCAAAATTGCAATTCCAATTCGTCAAAATATGGAAGAATTTCAATTTTTTCTTCTCCTATCCGCCGTCTTTTCTCGTTTTAAAGGATGTAGGTGTTTTGTAGGTTGACAAATTTTTGACGACATCTGTCCTGCCCTTAAATTGCAGGCTCTACAAAATACCCCATCTCGTTCATTTTCCTGGCAAGTTTTAATCACAGGTCGCTCTTAACTGTTTTTTATCAGCAAACCCGTTATCATAATGTTTCCTAAATTCTTAAAATTTTTTGGCCAAGCATACATTAACTATTAACTATAGCAAATAGTTTTTCTACGACATACTTAGAAAACAGACGTTTCTTTTCTAGAAATAGTAAGGAAAATTGTTTTTCTCTCACTAGTGAGAAAAAAAGGTCATGTGCAAGAATGTCGCTTGTAACTTAATTAAACAATTTAATTTTGTTACATAAATAATTATTATTATTTAGTCAATTTTGTTTAATTTAGTATCTTATATTTCGACTTTTAAACATTGTTATCCTACATTTATTGGTTAGAATTACGCGGCTAGCAACGTTGCGCTATGACAGGTTGAGACTTACCGAGGCTACAGAATAAATAAGCGAGACTATGGTTTAAGACCTATCAACGTTTTTGAGAAAGACTTTCAGGTAGGTTAGCTTTTTGATATATCATCTCTTTCACTCTCTGCGTAAGGATCCGGGTCTTCTGGCTGTCGGTAGCGGTTGCGTTTATAAGTGCGCATCCTACCTGTACAGGTGAAAATATTAAGTTTTGAAAGAATTTTAAGAAGAATTTTTTTTCTTATTAATATTTGATCGGTTCAAGAAACATAATTTGATTATTGCCAGACATTTTTTATCGTTGTTAATATTGTGACAGACATTAGTTTTTATTAACATAAAAAAAATTAAGTTTTTCAGTATGGCTGAAATTTTAATATGATGTTACTTAAGTATCGACAAGTCCAAAATTAATTTGCCAGATCATAATTCAGTTGTTAAACAGTGAGCCAGACCGATTGAATTCGAAAATAAAATAAATATATTAGAAGAGTGCTGTGACCTGTCAGTTAGTGCGTAAGAGAGATGGACATTGACAGCGGCTAGTTTCTAAGATGGCGTCAGTCTAAAGTCGTAATTCGTAATATGTTTGTACTTGTGATGGTTTTTAATGTTTACATTTTAATTTTGTAATAATGGCCAGTGATAAAATGAATTGTGTTTTTTGTAAAGGAACAAATGATAAAATAATAACTTTTCTTGACGATAAACTCAAAAAATGTAAAGATGTTTTGAGTATACGTGTCAAGTTTAAATTAAAATACAATCACATTAAGTTGCCTGCACAAATTAATACTACGGATGAATATCACAAACAATGTTACAGTAATTTCACAGTCTTAATGGCTAAGTACCGTACATTATTGGAAATTAATTTTCCATCAGAAACAAATTATCCCAGCACATCTACTCAAACCACGTTATTGTCAAATATTTCAGTAAATGTTAGCGAAACGACCTCAAAAGATGCTGCTTCAAGTTTCAATGCTGAGACTACATCAGGAAATGCTGGTTTAACTTCCAATGCTGAGACTACATCAGGAGATGCTTTTTCAAGTTCAAATTATAAGATTGTGTCCGAAGATGCTAGACCGAGTTCAAATAGTAAGCCACGTCAGGAGATGTTGCTCAAAGTTCCAATTTTGACGTATATATCGAAGAAACCGACTTTTTAATGAAATCACTGAGATTGAAGATATAGAAAGAGATCCATAAGTTAAAAGTGTTTGTTTTTTTGTGGTAAAGATCGTAAGCAGAATAGAGGTAAGCAACAAAGCCTACATTCTTTAAATGACGCGCAAATTTATGAAAAAAATAATAGAGTGGATGAAAAATTAGATAATCAAGAGTTGTTACGGAAAATCAATTATCTCAAATCTGCAAGTAAAACAGTTTTTTATCATCATTCATGCAAATTAAAATATTTAAATGATTACAATAAAGTAGTTGCGGACACTCCACAAACTTTCTGGCATAAAAATCGGAATATCCATAAGAATATTTTCAATCATATTGTGTTATTATAGAAGAAGAAGTTGTAAGAAAAAATGTTGTTTATTGTTATCTAATCTTTGTGATACGTACAATAGTAACTTGGAAAGTGACCTTGAACTTCAGTCTCAGTCAGATGTGAGTTTTAATAACTAAAATTACCTTGAAGAAAAATATTAAAACATTTTAAAGAGACTATAAAAATTGTATCAAAACATAAAGAGAAAATTATCCTTCATAAGGATGGTAGTTTGTTGGACGACGAACTTATAAAACTTGAAGAGAACGACCTCATTAATAAAGTCACATTAATTCTACGAAATACTATTTTAAAAATTGATAAATCAAAATTACCACCAAAAATCAAAAGAAATGACGTAATTAAGGGCGAATGTTTGATTCCTGAGAAGTTACATCGATTTTGTAAAGTATTGATTGACGGTAAAGATATTCGTCGCCAAGATGGTCTTAATTGTAACAGATTAAGTTCCTCAATGGCTTCTGATGCAATTTTTTCTGTGAGTAATGGTACTGTTAAACCATCTAAGCATATTACTCTTGGCATGACTATAAAAAGTCTGACAAGTAGTAGAAAAATCATAAATATACTAAACAAATTTGGTCATTGCTGCAATTATACTACACTAGAGGAGTTGGAAACGGAAGCTGCCATCTCATCTGCACATCGTTCTCAAGTTTGCCCTCCCGACATCATTCGTAATTCGTTATTACATACAGGTGTGGATTTCGATAATTTCGATAGATACGTCGACACTCTAACTGGAAAAGAAACTTTGCATGATACTGTGGGAATAATATACCAAGATATCGATAATGATTCTCAGGTTGGATTGAACCAAGATAATGTAAATGCGAAACCACCGGAAAAAGAAGACAAACTTTGAAAGAATTTACTCCCGATATTAATCCGTTTAGTAAGCAATTGAAGATGATAGGACGCTTAATGCCAGTTGAGAACGATCCAGAGAATTATCCCGAAAATCTCTCTATGTTACATACAATTGACCTGTTACATTTGCTTTCATATGTTTTCCAAATACTCCAATATGTAAACTGAATTTAATTATAAAATATTAGAAGACAACAGTCCAAGACAAAAAGTTCATTATCTTACACCTATTAATTTATCACCAACAAATACATCAGTTGTGGCGTATACTATGGAACATGCGCAAATTGTTGGTAAAGAATGTAGTCAAACTTATGTGCAAGTAACCTATGACTTGGAAATTGCTAAAGTAGCACATAAAATTCAAGCAAAAGAAGGTCAAAAGTTTAGTAATCTTTTCATACATCTTGGTTCATTCCATTTAATGATGGCGTTCTTTAAGGCGGTTGGAACTTTAATCAATGAGTGTGGATTATCTCATATGATGGTTGAAAGCAAAATTATCGCATCAGGATCAGTAAACGGAATAATGGAATACAAACATTTTAATCGATGCAAGCGTTTGCATCCATTAATGGCTGTAGGGTTGCAAATGTTACACTTTGATGAATTTTTAAAAACTAAAAATATTGAACACGATTTCTTAAAAGAACATATTTATGAAGACCTTTTACAATACTAAGAGAAAATGGTTTCAAGTTGAAGTACGACTATAGAATTATTACCTAACCAAGTCTTACCGCGACTGCTTTCATCCTACAAAAAATACATTGCAAAGACAAGGCACAGTATTAGAGCAGCTTTGATCTCTTATGTTCTCGATGTTTGTGGATTAAGATACTTACAAGATGTCACTGCAAACTTGCAACCTAATAGAATCAAAATCTATGGAAAACAAATTTCGGATTTCGTCGACATTCTCCAAAAAAATTTAAATCCATTTGACCCAGATTTAGATAAATATAACCTTTATAATATTGCTACTTCAAAACATATTCCTCAAGATGTAGCTGAATTTTTATTGAATGTTGAAGAAAATGGCGAAGATTTGAAAAATCAGTTTATTAATGAATGTGCTGAAGACGAGGGCAGATTTGATAGGCCAATAAAAAAAATCGAGTGCTGAATTTTGCTGAAGCTCCAAAAAGGAAAAAAATGACTCTCGAAAATAAAGTTGTTGAACTAAGAATGCAAAGAGATTTATTTAGTCGAATGTTGGGAATTTCTTTAACTCATAAGGTTAATATTGAAAAAGTGTTAACATTTTCACTTACGCCGATGCCAACATCAATGTGCCATGCAGATGGTTTTATTTGTAAAACTGACAAAGCACAATTTGCCAAATTAATTGAAAAGAAAATTGGTAATAAGATTAATCAACAGCCGTCTTACTTTGATATCAGTATTATAGATGGTTTCTTTATGTTACATCTTATGAAAGACTTACCTCAAACCTGCAATGGTATATCGAGAAAGTTTCTTTATACGATATCGCAATTTAAATCAACTTGTATTGATATTGTTTTTGATCAATACTTTTCACCCTCTATTAAAGATTGTGAGCGCTCACGTCGGGATGAATCCGTCAGCCCAGTGTCAATAAGGCCTAATCAAATTCGTCCGCATAATTTCGCAGCTGAACTAAAAAATATACAATTTAAGGAAGCTCTAGTTCATTTCTTCATTGGTCATTGGGCTAATGATAACATGTCATCTTTTATTGGCAATAAAACTATCTATCTAAGTTTCAACGAATGTTATTCATACAGAGTTAAAAATAACAAAATTATTAAAACTATCAAAGACTCATTATCATGTGCAAAGCATGAAGAAGCCGATTCTCGGATTATTTATCATATTTGCCAAATTAATTTTGACGCAGAAGTAGTTGTACGCTGCTCTGACTCGGACATATTAATTATACTTCTTGGCAATTTGAAGGCAACTTTTAAATTTTGGATAAACATGGGTGTTGGAAATAATCAGCGATACATAAACGTTAATGAACTATACTAAATCCTTGGTAGTTCTTTAGCTGAAACTTTACCATGCTTTCATGCAATTACAGGTTGCGATTACGAAAAGGTAAAGCTAGACCTTTTAAATTGCTAGAGAAATCTAAGGAGTACCAGTTAGCTTTACATAATATTGTTACTGACAACGAAGAATTACATTTGTTACCCTAGAAAAATTTATTTGTCATATGTATGGGGTTCGTGATTCTTCAAATGTCAATGACGTTCGATTTAATTTATTTTCGAATACTTATCAATCCAAAAAATCAGATCATAATTTTGAATAAAAAATTCCGGAATTTCGATCCATCAAGTCTGTCACCATGTAAAGCTGAATTGCACCAGAATTTATTGAGAACTCGCTACGTGACAACACTTTGAAGTAATGCTCCCTTGAAACATCCAGTATATTTATCACCACTAGCTTTCGGTTGGACTATCAACGATGATAAATATGATTTTGTCTGGTTTGTTGGAGATCAATTACAATCATCCGTTGCTGACACTATTATTCAAAGTAAGTTAGAAAAAAAGTAATTTACGAAAATAGCCAGTTATTTTTATGTGTTTTTTTTTTGTTACAGATCATAAACTATTAGAAGGCAACGACATTTCACCAGACAATGATATCAATGATTAAGGTAATGAGAGCGATTACGATTATAATTATTAAGATGCATATTGTAATTCGTATGATGATTAGAACATGCTAAATAAACAATGTAATTTTTATACTTTAAATTATGTGTTTTCTTAATTCCTTACTTTGGAATTTAATGTACTTTTAATTTTATATCATCTTTATAGTATTTCAATTTCATTGTTGTCAAACTACAACTATACAAAACTCTACTACATGATCATCTGTCTCTTTCTAGGCAATTTACCTCTCTGACTACTAGCATAATACCCGTGATAATACTATAATAATTTTCAGGCTTTAATCGATCTGGCTCACTGTTTAACAATTATGAGCTGGTAAATTAATTTTAGACTTGTCGATACTTAAGTAACATCATATTCAAATTTCAGACATACTAAAATACTTAATTTTTTTTTATATTAATATAAAGTAACGTCTGGCACAATGTTAACAACAATAAAAATGTTTTGCAATAAAAAAATTATGTTTGTTGAACCGATCAAAAGTCAATAAAAACAAAAAAAAATTTCTTAAAATTCTTTCAAAGCTTAATATTTTCACCTGTACAGGTAGGATGCGCACTAATAAACGCAACTGCTACCGCCAGCCAGAAGGCCCGGATCCTGACCGAGACAACGAAAAAGATGATATGTCAAAAATCTAGCTTACCTAAAATTCTTGTTCTCTCAACGTTACTAGCTCCTATACTACTATTGTAACCCTCCGATTGTTGACTTTTGTTTTTACGTACGAAATTGTGATGAAATCCTGTATCAATATGTTACGTTTACAATTAATAGTTTTTCTTTCGTTTGAGTTAGTTGGTTGGTTTTGTGGGGAATATTGTAGAAAAAATTTAGTGTCTAACACATGAGAAAAACCTTTCTTCTACTCTCACTCTAACAAGCTCGAGTGAAAAAAATAATCGCTTTCCTCACTTGTTGGACAAATACGCTACTGATGTTGGATGTGTAAGTGTTTATAAGATTTTTTATATTAGCGTTCAACTGACTACCAACATTTTATTCGTCTTGCGGTCCCTTAATCGGCAGTAATAATAAAATTATCTAACTGAACTTGCACCATTTTTGGTTAAAAATTTATTAACTGATAGTTTTTATTGTAATAGTTTGAAAAAAAAGTCTGCTGGCTATAAAGTGGTGGATTATACCTCAGCTGGTCATTCAACATGCAATTAAAAAACAAATTTTTAGTGACTTCCTCTCGGTCAAAAATTTGGCAAATAACAGTTCCATTGACACTTTAAATAAAAAAAAAACATGTCAGCTAGCTCTATGTGAGGGGAAAATAATCAGCTGACATAGAAAAGGTAATAAATGTGCGGTTCGCCTACTTTAATGCGTCAGCTAACGGATTTTTCCCCGTTATACATCCAGCTGAATGTTTTTATTATATCAAGCATTACATTAACTGTTAATTAAGCAATTTTCAATCGGGAAGAAATAAAGTACTGAAAGTTAATTTACATAAAGCGCTTTTCATGTGATTGGAAATAGAAAAGAAAAATATAAAAACAAATTTAAACATTTGGCTGTTGGTTTCGTTTTCCGGTATTTTGGTGGCAAAGCTGTAAAGCAATCGCTATGGTACAGTTGAAAATCGTTTTGTTCAACAGATAGTATTACTTCTTTTCTAGCTAAATTATTATTTTTTCTTATAGTTAATATTTCACGACACTTGCTCAAATTCAATTTTAATTTTTTTGTAGATTTATTGTAAAACACGCAAAATGGTTTCACCTAGCACATTATCGCAATAAACCGTGCATTTATTATCTTTTCGCGCCACACTTTTTTTATGTCAGCTGATAATCTTTCCCTTGACATAGCTAGCTGACATGTTTTTTTAATTAAAGCATCAATGGAACTATTATCTGCCAAATTTTCTACTGAGAAGAAGTCACTGAAAATTTGTTTTTTACTTACATGTTCTTGTTCATATGGACAGCTGAGGTATAACCCACCACTTCATAGCTAACTCATTTTTTACAATAAAAACTATCATTTCATAAATTTTCAACCAAAAATATATAATTAAAACAATATTTTATTTTTACGTGCGTGAGAGGCAGTGCGGCAGCTGAAGTTCTCTAGACTTCAAGACATAACTGTTTTAATCATTTCATGAATTTTCAGTTGAGAGGATTTTGGTTGCAAAAAATCTGTCGCTGGTTCCCGGATATTGTTAATGATACCGAATTAAAATTAAACAATTCTACAAAGTTATACACGTACCACACAGTTTATGTAAATAATTAGATTAAAACACTACTTTATCATACGTGTAAGTATCCTTTCAATATTTACTTTAGGTGGGTACTTCTTTCTTCTGTTTGTAGGTTAGGAAAACTTATGTTTAGACCGTTTCTTAATCAATGATAACCACACGAGCATTTAGCTTCGATTGAAGATATTGCATTAAAAAATTTAAATCACAATTATGAATAAAATAATTGCTCCACAATTTCAGGGTTTTGCAAGCATTAAGTACGAATAATTACCTTCTATTTCTCAAAAGATTTACGCTACATCTCAAAAAAAGAACGATCTACGAATGTTTAAAGAAAAACGCAAATATTTCACTTTTTTCCAATTTTTCTTGAAAAATTATTATCCGATCGAAACGAGTTGGGCTCATTTTATTTGAATTTTTATCCTGTACAACTTTTTTTACCATTAACGTTAGTTTATTACTCAACTGAAAAATGAATAAAAAAGCACGTTTTCTTGCATTTAAATGTTAATAAACCGTATAATGACAATTCATTTTCGGTATAAAACATAACTATACGGTAGTTTGTACTATTTACAATTACATGCCACAGGCGATACCCTACTATTATTTTTGTCAAAAATTTAATTATTATTTGCTCTCTTGACTATAGTACAGGTCAAATCTGAGCTCTAGTGCTATTGCCCAAATTTTTATTAAAATGGAGTTTTGCTTCCGTGTCGAACAGTACATAAATACTTTAAAAAACATGATTAAAAATTTGTTAATTTAATTATTGTTTAACATTAACTGCCAATTTTTTTTTGTTAAAATAAGATCATTTTTTTTTATCTGAAACAAACCTAACAGTTTATACTGGCCTCAAACTCTGTGTGTAAAATAATATGATACTATATGATTTCTATGTTTTTGTGATTTTTACATTAAAAAAGAAATGATATTTACTCATAATAGAATAATCATATATTCTGTTCTATGCCTATATTATTCTGTTTCGAAACTTGCCAAAAACCATAACAACAAAAAAATAATGATAATGGTATACCTCTTATAAAAACTTTGCTTTTGCAATGTGTCGATTGTAAACGTATTAATTTATTTTTTGATTGGAGAAATCCGTTGTTCTTTGTTTTACATCGAACAATTAATAGATACTTTAGAAGTTCACAAGAGTGAGCTTAATTTCACTTATTTGTCAACCAAACTTAAATTCGTGATGAAAGAACTTGCAGTGCTGTATAATTCAAGTGTGATCGTAAAACATTTTCCACCAATTTTTTCGTTTATCTTTCACCGAAGGAAGAAATGACGCTTTAAGGACACCTCCTTCTAGCACCGAAAATAATGTGTAAATATTAAAAAACCATTTTTTTTTATTTTGTAAATCAACTATAGATATCCATTCGCAGTACCTTAAATCCAAACTAATAGCCAATTATATAAAAAACTAATTTAATACCAGGATGGCGCAGTTCCCACCGAATCAAACCATAACGAGATGTTAATCAGTTTTTCTAAACTCTTGAAAGTACTTAATACAAAACGGTCTTTGTTGTTACGTTGCAAAAGTTTCTTGTAGGGATCTGGATAATTGAGTAAGTGTGACTGCAAATAAAAGCATCATTTAAACTAGAAAATTTAAACAATGTCATTTACTTGACTGTCTCCTGTCAATCCAAATAGTTTAAGTCCAATATTAGAAGTTGTTCCCGAATATCTTTTTGATCCAGTTTTAACAACTACCAAGTAGTAATATCCATCGCTCGCCGAATTATCGGTCAAAAACAAAGCTTTCTGGTAATTATGCATTGGTTCTAATCCGATAACTATTAACAATATACAGTACGCTAAAAGCACTAGTAAAACTGATATAAAAATTGTCCAGCACACGGTGATCTTGATTTTAAAGTTGATTTCTACGTACGGGTCTAAAATGTTGGGTGAATTTAGATAACTTCCAGAGTACGATGAATGATGAGTACAATAACATTGAATAAGTTCTTTGTTAGTTAACTTTCCAGTCTGAAAGGATTAAATTCCAAGTTATTTGACCTATAGTATATCAAGGTTTTGGGGCATCATAGATAACACTTAACATTACAATACAATAAGGCCAATAATGTACCATAGAATAAATAAATAAATATTTATGTAGTATAATGAAACAATATTAAGTATGTGACGTACTTAACGTAAATAGTGGCAATCCAAAATTTCATGATGTATTAACTGCTTAATATACTTTTTAAATGTAGAGATAATTATTCAAATAAAACGTTTGTTATTGTATATTTAACAATACATCAGAACACAAGGGATAATTAACATGTAATCAGTCTCTAGACAAACTTTTTGTGCTGACCCATGGATGACTTACTTATATTATTTTACCAAGAAACGTGAAAAAGATATTTTTATGTTTTAATGATGAAATTGTTCCAAACCACCATTTCATATGAAGTAATTATTGGCGCAATTTCGTCGCACTTCGAAAATGTCGCGTCAATATAGTTATCGACATAAAAGTCCAAAAATAGAATATTTGCGAGTGAGAGAAAAATTTGCGAGACAAAACGACACTTTTGCCGTTACCAAGTAGTAGTGGTTGTAGATTTTCGGGCAAAAATTTATTAAGCTTTTAATAACTAAGTCGCGTAAACTACCTTGGAAAAATGGAACCGATAGATTCGTTCTAAACAAACATTTTATTGATACATGTAATATAAAACGAATAAATTCCATAGGAACATTTCACCTATTTGTGTTATTGTAGAATAGTACCCAGCAATTATATAACATTTCTCCACAACCTATATAGAATTTCACAATTCTGAAATCAAATTTAATTACAAAATGCTAACGTTCTCAGTTATGGACATTAAAAAATATTCCATCACACCCCTAGGTCTGTGCCATTTGAATGCATTAGTTTCTAGCTTTAGAGATAAAACATTTTTTTCAGATTGGTGACAGATTCGTCATGCAAATAATAATTATTTGTGTCTTAAAATATTTATTTAAAACGTATGGTTGTGAAGAAAGTATAGTCTGTTACACGGTAAGAATTAAAATTTTTGATGCTTGAAGAAATACATGTCACTGTTACTACTATGCAAAAATTACATTTGTTGCATTGACTGCGATAACGTTATAGAAGTTATTAGAACTTTAAACAGTTACCTAAAAACGACTTTAAATTTAACTTTTTTTAAATTATAAAACCGTATGCTTATTTAATATGTTATGCTCATTGTTGATATGGCAAAAGTTAGACGTTATTTATCAATTTTATTACGATTTTGAATAAATATCATCGCAAGTTTTGAAGTCATTACTTTTAGTGTTTTTTGAAATTTATTAATTCAATTCAATATTTATTTTGTCTTAAAAATTACTATAACAAAAGATTCAGTTTTTTTTCTTTACAAAAATAAACAAAAAACAACATAACATTTCATTAAATTATAATTCCACTAATTCCTGTTTCATTCTTCAACCTTCCATCCCTCTCTTCTCTAAACTTTCAGTATTTTTCTTTTCCTTCCTCCATCCCTTTCCTTCTCTCCAACACTTCCCTCATCAATTGTTTTCCTTCCTTTTCTCTCCTAGTAGTACCTTCCATTCCTTTTCCTCGTGTCTTGTTTCCCTGCATCCCTCTTTTATATGTATTATATTTTCCCATTCATCCCCACACAACCTGCATAATCTCTCCTCATCACTCATCCAATATTTATTTTCCTTTTCTTTATTACCCATTCTGAACCTTGCAATCATTCTTATTTCATTCATTCCTTTTCCTTCTGTTATGTACCTTGGTGTCTTGTCTGTCATTATTTTTATGTATTTCTCGTTATATTTTCCTTCCTTTATTTTTGCCCTTCTTTCCTGCTTCTGAGTATCTTTATCTCTTGCAATTATTTCCTCTTCCATCTTTCTCCCCTCTCTTAATATCTTTATCTCTTCTCTCACGTATCCCACTCTTTCATAGTATTTTCTTCTTTCTTCTGTCCCATATTTTACCTTCTGTGCCTCTATCTCTTTCCAAACTTCATAAAGTATTTCATTTTCCTTCCTACTTCTCATTTTTTCTTCATACCTTACTGCAATTCTTCCTGCTTGTATCCTTATTTTTTCTATTTCTAGCTCTTCTTCCACTATATACCCCGGTGTCTCTTTCTCTAGTCCTAACGTCCACTTCCAGTATTTCTCCTGTATTTTCTCCAGCTCTTGCCATTCCCTCCAACCCCAAATCTCCGCTCCATACAGTACCACACTTCTTACCAAGTTTTCAAACATCCATCTCCTTTTCTCTATATCTTTACCAAATATCCTTTCCCCTAACCCCCCATACTTGTCCTACTCTTCTATTTCCTTTCATTTTCATCTGTTTTATATGGTCTCCATCTTTGTTATCATATCTGATGTTGTAACCTAAGTATCTATACTTGTCTACTCTCTTTACCCTCTTCTCCCCACACCACCATTTTACCTCCTTTCGTCTTCCTTTTCTTTTTTTAAATTCCATAATTTTTGTTTTCCCGACATTTGCTGCTAGTTTTTATTTTCTAGGTATTTCTTCATAAATTTAACTACTCCTCTCATCTCTTCTTCATTTCTCGCTATTGCCACAATGTCATCCGCATAAGCTAAAAACCCATATCTTTTCCTTCCTACTACTATTCCTCCCACTTAATTTTTTTTCCATTTCCTCCTCAAGATCACTAATGAATATCGATAATAAGATTGGGCTTAGCGGACATCCCTGTTTTAGTCCTTTTTCCGTCCTAAATTCTCTACCTAGCTTCCTCCCTACCCTCGTTCTACACCTTGTTTCTTCGTATATTTCCTCTATGGCATTTTATATCTCTGTTTATTTCTACCTCCTCCATCCTTTTCCATAATCCCCCTCTTTCCACATTATCAAATGCCGCTTTAATGTCTAGAAATATTGCGTACATCTTTCCTCCTTTCTTTGCTAACTCTTTATTAACCTTACAGTACCCATTTGAAATCATAAAACGTAGTTACACGCGCCGGTCTGAGACACCGAACTCACCAAAATACTCTTGGAAACGTAATTTAATTGATTTATTTTACCTAATTGTGCTAAAAGTTGTAAAAACATCAATAAAGATCATCATCAAACATATATATTCATTCAAAATTAAACAATATATTATGATATTGAAACGAGTAAAAAATACATACTTACCGAAAACTAAATAATATATTATAAGGTAGCGTGAATAAAAATTTAGCTTTGAATAGCAAACAAAATATAATAATGAAAGCAACGAATACCGTAACAATATGCATGAACAACGCCTATTCTATACAATTTTCACAAACTGGATGTATATGCTCTAGGCACAAGAATTTCTTGCAATGCCTGCAGGAATAACGCGTTTTTCTGTTTTTCTTGAATCACATAAGTAACACCTTCCCGTTTCTTGAATGCCATGAGCAACAGGTTGATTTTCTTGAATTTCAAGGATTTCTTGAATTCGTAGTTTGGTGTTTCTGGGAAGATTCTGCATATTGACTCGTTTTCGTAAATATGGCTCGATCATTTCTATTGATAATTGTCGTAAAATTCTCGTCGAACTATAGATGCATCTGAATTATTTAATCGGTGTATCACTAAACTATTGATACCAGCTACATTCAAAGTTGAATAGAAAACTACCATGGGTCATCTTTGTGTTTTCCTAGCACAATTGTAGTTGGAGCACAATTTATCAACCACATCCACGCCACCTTTCGTAGCATTATACATTGTAATGATTTCTGGTTTGTGATTGTCTCCACTATTAGGATCAATGGTATCATCATGGTGTAAGGTAGAAATTAATAGCACGTTCCTATTTTTCTTTGGTATGTAGGAAACTAGGGTAGGTACAGTTTTTTGTAAACCCAAACATACTTGATTTAAGAGGTCGTTTGGTGGGCTTTGAGAATTCTACTGGTAATTCTCTCTTATTTTTTCGGAGTGTTCCGATAACTGTTAGTTTTTTTTCTACCAAACTGTTCGCCAAACCAACACTGGTAAACCAGTTATCTAACGTCACATTTCTGCCCGAGTTGTATATGGGTACGCACAGTCTATGGACAATATCGTCAGGGCTATTACTTTTTTTAATAGGGCCCTCCGGCTGTTGCCCCACGTATACCTCTAAATTTGATGTGTAATACATACGTGCATCTGCCATGGCAAAGATTTTAACGCTATATTTGTTGGGTTTCGATGGTATATACTGGCGGAATCGACATCGGCCCCGAAAACCTTCAAGTTTTTCGTCGATTGTGACGAACTCTGACAGACTGAATCCATTTTGCAATTGTCGACAAACAAGTCAAAGTACTCTCAAATTGGGGCGAGTCTGTCAAGAGAAATCCTAGCTTCCTTGTTCGTTTATCATCAAATCTTAGACTGTTGAGAAGGAATCGATACCGGTTTAGGGACATCGTTGAGTCTAAAAATTTCCACTCCTGATCCGTCAGTCCTCCATAAGTCTTTGGTATTTAAGTTATTCGCTTTTAGAATCCCTGCATAGTACAACAGTCCAAATAAGGCTTGGATTTCAAGTTTATCTGTCTTCCTTGTGTCGCTTTCTCTTGAATACTTATGTGCGATTGAATTTATAAAAATGTTTGTCCCATGTACTATCAAGTCTAACATCTGGTCATTTACAAAATATTTCCAAATTTGCAATGGTTTCTTTAGTGACGACGTAGGTAATCTTGAAAACGGTATGCGTGAAACTTTGTTTTCTGGTCTGGTACGTACATTCTTGGTTGGAACATGTTTATTCCATTTTGTTATGTTATCCTTTCCTATATAATATAAGCCACTAGGTTCAACATCTTTTACTTCGATTGCATCAACATCCATTTCATTGAAGTCTGATATTTCTTGTTAGAAGTATCACTGTCACTTTCCCTTATTTCAACTGCATCTTCCTCATCAGATGATGGGTTATCATCAAACTCTACGTCGTTGTTAGCTTCGTCTAACGGAAACTCCTCCCATAACTTTTGAAGTCGCGCCTGTTCTCTTTCATAATCGCCCATGATTGTAAGCAATCAATATAATTTTTACTAATTAAATAACTCAGAGGTTTGCCTATTAGAATTGCATAAATTTTTACACCAACATAAAAATATTACTTCACTACATGCTCCGGTCTTTGAGACCTAACATATATGAAATTATTGCACAGATGCACCTACTGGCGTAAAACTAAGAACTGGGCTTTAGTAAACGATTATAGGAAGGTACATAAACGCGCGACTGCATAACGCACGCGCAAAACGATTTTTAACAAATTTAATTGAAGTGTCGGTCTCACGGACCGGGAGCGGGTACTGTAGGGTTAATTATGTGCTTTAATATGTATATATTGTCTAACGTTCCTCTTCCTTTCCTAAATCCTGCTTGCCAATCCGGTATTACATTCTTTTCTTCTATTTCTTTTCCAATTTTTTTCTAGCTATTTCTGCATATATCTTATAGCCCGCATTCATTATACTCACTCCTCTATAGTTGTTCGCTTTCTTCCTATCTCCCCCCTTGTAAATTGGGCATATTATTGCCTCTCTCCATTTTCTGGAAACCCTTCTCCTTTCCATATTCTCTCGAATACTTCTCTTACTTTTTCTTTCATTCCTTCTCCAATGTACCTCCATTGTTCTCCTTGTATTCCATCCCTCCCTTCTGCTTTTCCTTTTTTTACTTTATTTATTGCTCTCTCCATTTCTTCTTTTCCTATTCCTCTCTGTGTCTTATCCTTTTTGTTCCAATTTCTTCATTTCTTGCTGTTTTTTCACTCTCTCCTACTAACTTCTTACAGTGTTCTTCCCATTTTTCCTCATCTATATTTGCTTTCATCCTTCCTCCTTTTTCCTCTTTTTATTAATGAATTCCCATACCTGTCCTTCATTTTTAATTTCTCTAATCTTTATCTCGGTTTGTTTTTTATTTTTATTTTATTTTTATATTTATTTTTTACACATATTCCCTTAAAATTTTCTTTTAACCTTTTGTATTCATCTATCTCTATCTTTCCTTTTTTTCCATTTCCTTCTTCCTTTTCTTAATTCTTTTTTCCCCTTCTCGCATTCTCCGTTCCACCAATCTTTTCTTTTCCCTAATTCTTGTTTTCTTAATCTATACTTTATCTTCTCTGTTGCCAATTCCATCCTGGCTGTAATTCTCTCCATCTCTTCCTCCACCTCTCCTTTAGTATTTACTTCCTCTTCCATTTCCTTTTTATATCTTTTTATAGTCTCTTCAGTCCATACTATCTTTTCTCTCCATACCTCTTCTTGTTCTTGTACCTCTTTCTCTCCCTCTTCCATCATGAGTACTTCTAGCGGCTGATGGTCCGATTCTATCTCCTCTCCTATTCTTAGTGTTTCTATGACCTCCTTACTTTTTCGTTTATAATTACATAATCTATTACTGACTGGCCTCTTTCTCCCACATGTAAATTCTCCTTTTCCTTCTTCTTCCAAATTTCCGTTCATTATTGTCCAACCTCTCTCTTCACATAGTTCTATCAAAATTTTTCCTTGTCCGTTTATTTTCTTATCCATTGATATCCTATTTCTTATCTCTCCATTTACCATTATTCCTCCTTCCTCTCCTATCCTAGCATTCAAATCTCCTCCTATAATCAAAATGCCTTCATCCCTTTATTCTATTGCCTTTTCTATATTTGCTTTTGTTGTGTCCATTTTCTTTCCATATATCGTAAATATATTATACTTTTCCCCTTTTTCCGTCTTTACTCTAATTTTAATCATCCCTCTACATTATCTTCTTCTATTTCCTTTTCTATTTCCCATTCTTTTCTTACCCCCACTATTAGTCCTTTCGCCCTTCCCTTCCTCTCTTTTCTTTTTGCATACTGAATTTCCCATACATATTCTTTCGGCATCTTATTTTTCCATGTACTGCATTCTTTTTCCTCCATCCAAGTTTCTACTAAACCTACCATTTTAAAGCCCTTTATATAGTTCCAAAAATCTACACCTTTGTTTTTATCCTCGCAGTGTTCCAAAACAAAATCTTATTTTTTCTTTATTTTTACCCCCTCACTCTTTCACCCTTTTTTTTCTTTGCCCACCCCCTTCTCAATTTTAGTTTCTTGGTGTCAATTTTCTTATCCTCCTTCTTTCTCCACCCATCTTCTTTCTTCTCCCTCCACCCACATTTTCCTGTATCCAATTTTCACTCTCAAACCCTCTTCCTCCACTTTCTTTGCTTCCATTCTTATCTTCATCTGTATTTCCCTCTCCCTCTTTGTCCTATCTTCGTCTATGTATATTTTGGTACTTTCCTCCCTTTATTTCCATCCCCTTTACTACCAAATTTTTCTTCTTCTCTTTTTTTCTAAGAGTTCTACTCTTTTCTCCAGACCATCACACTTCTCCTCAAAGTATTTGCACTTTACCTCAAACTTTTCGCCCATTCTTTTATTTCCTCTTTTATCTCTTTCATTCCCTCATTATTCTTCTTTTGCACCAATTTCATTTCTTTTATTTCTTTTAACATTTCTCTCCATATCATTTTCATTTCGTCATCGTCTTCTTTTCTTTTTGCTACTTCTCTAAACCCTCCCTTTTCTTCTCTCTTCTCCTCCTTTTTCCCTGGCAATCTTTCTATTTTTTACTCTTCTAAATAACCTATACAATTCTTCTTCCTGTCTTCTTTTTCTTGTGTCTGTATTAGACCCTTCCGATTCCGACATTTTGATAAATTCTTTCTTTCTAAAATTGTTTCAGATTTCCCACCTTTGTTGATTAATTGTAATTGAGATAACACTTCACTAATTACTTTACTAATTTATACTCCATTAAACAAAGTTTTAAAATTTCGAAAATTATTCACAACTTTTAAGCGTAATTTCTGTTCTGTTTCACTTAATTAACCCTATTTGTATTCTTTACCAATAATTCGTCTATTTTAAAATGTTCATTTAATCTTCAATTACTATAACTCACTCTAAACCACGTCTTTACGTTACCACTGCTTGAAACCGAATCTCTTTTGAAATTTATTAATAGTGGACCTTAACAAAGCGAATGGTTAATTATAACTGTCCACTGCTGTCAGTAATGTTAATAAAAGCGCCTAGTTTTTGTTGCACAATTAATTAATTCATAACCGGCATCAGAGTATCTACAGATTTTTAATGCATAAATTTATGGCGGACGAAGACGCTTTTGGCCCCACCCCTGAATGAAAATTTTCGGTTTTCGGATTTTGCCGTTGCTTTAAAAGCAAGACCCATCGGCATGTCAAATTTCAAGTCTCTACGACGTCTGGAAGTACCCGTTTAGATGGCGACGCCGACTACCGCCTGCATAAAATTATCAAGTTAATTGCACGGATTTTTTTATTTTATAAACAACAGATTCAAGTTGTTGCCAAACACTGATGCTTGTTTTACTCCAACACATACATAACTATTGGTTTCACTTACCTTACAATCTGAACTAATCCACTCTTCAAAAGCGTTGCTCCAATAACTGCATATAGCTGTGACAAATGAAATTTTGTACGATATTGACAACTTTTGATCTCTCTGGGTCTAAAATTTTATTATTATTATTATTATTATATATTGCATAAACATACTCCTACTTTAACGACATCTTGACGAGGAAGTGCACCTAGGTAAAACCAAGAATTTCCAACGACGATAAGATCTTCTGGATACATAAGTACATGCGTCGATTCTCCTTTTGATACAAAAATAGTATTTGATTTAAAATCACTTACCTGAGGTTTTCGGTTATAAGTGATCACAATCTTGAAGGAAGCTATGACAAAATATGTTATTTTTACGCTAACGTCACTTACTTGAAACTCATCTTGAACATCATAAAAGTCTATTATCAGGCCGCCACCTTGTTTGACTTCAATTCGATGTACGGTTATGTGTTTTTCTAGTTCTGTTACATTTATATTTCCCGGAACTATGATTAATCCGTCAATACGCAAAGGGTCGGTCCAGTTAGCTTTAAATTGTAATTGTAGAGGGTTTTTAACGTTAACTATAAGTTTGTTATTGTGAAAGTAATTGGCGCTCAACACCTTTGTAGAAATGTCAACGTCACCTTTATGCCACCAATAAGGATTTATGGGGAAAACGGTTACCTAATAGTTTCTAGAATGAATTATGTTTAAGAAAAATGTATTTTAATTACCACTCCATGCAAAACGTCATCAATATCTGTCAAGCTAGACGATCCGATTACTTGAGCATCTGGCTCACCTAATTTCGAAGAGGATAATGTGTACGAGCCGTCTGTAAGTACTTGATGAACGTTTGGTTGCTCAGTCAAGTTGGAAATTGGTTCTCCTGCTACTAAAGTTTTGGCAACAGCTAAACCCGCTAATGCGAAAGCGTCAATGGCGGATTTAGTCGTACTTTTATACTGCAATTATGTTTAAGATAAAATTTCAGCAATATTTTGAATGTATTTACATCTCTCATTCTGCTCACATAATCCAAATCAGAATCTTTATAATCATCGTAATTCTCTGTAATTGCTGGAATAGTTAACATGTTTTCAGGTGTTGGAATTACGAAAGTAACATCTTTTACATCCGCCTCAAGCACAAAAGCTTCCAAACTTTGATTTGCTACCCACAAAACATCTCTACAAAACTCAGTACTATTAAATTACATAACACATCTATTGCATTACCTACGATATGACTTCATTGACATCTAAATCTAACCTATCAGCTAGAGGTGCATCGTTTATTAATTTCAATTGATTTTTTGCAATATTTTGCGAAAGATCCGCTGACCGTTTTGAAAACTTTCTATCGTGTTCTGTCGGAATGTTCCACATTTTTTTGTTCAGCGATGAAATTTGTTTCGCGTGGAACTGAGTTTTATACGGAAGCGTTGTTAGGTCTTGGATGATTTTCCTTTTCAATTCCTGTTTTAATTCATCTTCATTTGTTATGGTCAATATTTCGGATGATAATGCGTTTATTAATTGAATTATTGCTTCTGAGTCTCCCTCTTTCAACGCTTCTGGTATTGATTCGTCGTATTTTTTCATTAGTGTGGACATTTTATCTTTATCGAGAATGTTCTTCATGAAGGATGTTACTTGTACAGTGAAATTTTTAATGATGTATATGTTGTCGAGATCTGATATTTTTATGTAGAGCTTTATGGACGTGTCAGTACTAGTGGATAAACGTACATTAAATCTTCCGTCGTAGCTTAATGCCAATAATGTATCTAGTATAAAAAATTGTAGAAACAAAATAATATGAGAGTTAAATAAAATAGACATGTAATAAAACCTCTTGCAATAGTTCTAAAACATTAGAAAGTAAGGTTATTTATTCAGATTGTACATTCCCTAAGGAATGAGAACCGTAGTTCAAACAAGCTGCCCAGTTCTCTGTAGAATTTGAATATTTTTCGAGTTTTGCCCTGAAGCATATTGTTTCCCGTGCAAAACTATGTACAATTATTTAAAAAATGTTTTTTTTGTTAGATTTGCTAAAGTTTTAAATACATTTTGGGGCAGTTAAAAATTAAAGAATAAGTTTCACTTGCTAACCTCTATTTAACTTTCAATTTTAAGGGGTCTTCAATTTAATTGACTCCTCTTCCGGAGTAGGCGTGAGATTTTAAAACTTCATTTAAACTATGTTCTTTATTAAGCCAAAATTTCGCCTATTAAACATAGGCTTTTAAAATAACAGTGAAAGAAAGAGGTACCAAACTGAACTCACACCATTGCTGGTTGTGCACTTATCTTAAATGAACCGACTACTGAACTATACTCCGTGTCTCACGTAAAGCGGCTATTAGCATTTATGGAGATTAAATCAATTTGATGTTTTGAAAATTTGTAGATGTACATAAAAAAACTATGCGCTTTGAAATAAAAACATAATGGTCATTCTACAATTTCCGGTTCTACCGGAAGTAGACACTAACTTCGTTATTTTAAACGAAACACCTATATTTTATTTAAATATTATACTCAGTATCAAATTTTTGCGTTATTCAATTTTTTTTTCTAAATTTTTAGTCGCCTGTAGACAATTTCTTAAAGTTGCTTATCTCAGGCACTAAAATAGTTGTACTTTTAATAGACATGCACAGTTAAATTGTTTTAGGCGTTTTGAAATTATTTTTAAAATGACATGAAAAATTCAATTCGTGCAAAACTTGCCACAACATTGTTCTACTTAAATTGGGTATATCCTCTTCCTCTTTCACAACTGACACAATTTTATTTAATGTAGGTATTTCTTTTTTAAATAAAACGAATGCACTATTCTTCTAATTGTACTTCTCACATATTCGGGTATTTCAGTTTTTTTCTACCATGAGATAAACTAGGCTCACGCACAGAAACTTTGTCTTCACGCAAAAGTCTAAATATTCTCGTTTTTCCAATGCCAGTCATATGTGAATACATATCAACTGTCTCTTGAACTGTTTTCAACGGATTATGGCATTTCAAATAATTGTACACATTGAGCACAATAGTTTTTTCGTTGGCAGAAAGCGCAGACCTCTTCACGCGTTTCCTTGAAATAAATTGAGGAGTCGATGCTATTCCAATAAAATTCAATACTGCAGCGTAAGTACACCTTATGATACACCGATATGATATGACAATTATCATTAGTTAGGCTATCGTTATAATTACATACCATGTTTCTCCCCTAATTATATCATTAAGAACACATTAAAATCTAGTAAAGTGTCATTCCAAATACAGTACATACTTTCTAGTTCAATTATTAGTAATTAATTAGTTAAAATTTCTAAAAATGTGATTGATAATGATATTAGCAATTTCTGATAAACAAGGTGATTCACTAGTGATGGCCAAAAATAAACCTACGTATTATTTGATAAAAATTTTAAATTGGGTTTTTCATATAAAGTGTTTATCAGAAAAGCTTCGTTAAAAAGTTACAGGGTGGTAAACTTAAAAAAAAAATTAAATTTTTTTAGAATACCTCAAAAATTAGTGACTATAATAAACCGAAATGTTTATACAAACCCATGTGTCAAATTTCAGTTTATTACAGTCAGTAGTTTATACCAGTGCATGGAAGTGGATGGAGGTCAATTTGAACATTTAATAAGATGAAATGTGTCAAAATAATTAATTAATGATGAATACATCTTCTACAATTTTAACCCACTTTTCGAAAAAGTATCAATACATTGGTACGCCATTGGAATCTGTTAAACATGTTGATTTATTACTTCGCTTCGTTTCTGGACAGACTTTAGCTGTTCACGTTCTCATGGAAAACGCATATTTTTGGAGCAACAATCAACATGTTTAATGCAAAACTATTTTATTAGCAGTAATTTCTTTTTAGATATTTTTAAATATAGTGAACTAGTTAGAATTAAAAAAATGGAATGAAAGCAAAAATAGCAGATTAAGGTACTGTTTCAAATAATAACATTTCTGAGCAAAGTCAAGTCAGGCATTGCAGGGGTCAATTTTAAAAGCCTTTCTTTGAATCTACCGACTTTGGAAATGAGCATTCCAAAATTCTCGAACTTCACGATAAAAATGTACGGTAGCTCCATCTATCTGCAACTACGAATGTCTTTTAGTAAAATTGGAAACTGATTTATCAACAATTCCAAAAATAATATTACATTTAAATGCGCGTTAAAAAAATAGGGACCAATTAAATAACGGCACATGATTCCGCCTCAAACATTCACTGACCATCTGTGTTGCGAAATTAATGCGGGTTGAAATCAGAATAATAATGGAATTTATTAAAAAAGTATTCATTTTTTGCCACTTTATCCAACACCCACGTACAAAAAGCAGACCGATTGTCGAAATCCTTTTTGGAAACTTTTGGTGCAGTTGGATTTTATAATCATGATAATGATTAAATTGATCGGAGGTATAAAAATACTATAAAACTCCCATAGAAATTCATATAATTTCTGGAAGATCAACCTTGAATGCTAGTCCAGTTCAATTAGCATTTTTGACGGATAAAATTGTTATCTGAGATTTTATTGGTTTTTGTGGTGGGAATGACTTCTAAAATGTTAATGTGCAAGAACTAACTCAAAACCTGCCCTGCTAAATTAACAAGGAGCAAATAACTACCACTACAGACTGAATCACAGAGAACAATTACTATGAATAAATAACTGACAACAATTAAATGTAATTTATCAAATTGTCATAGCCGACTTTGTAGATATTAGATTTGTTAATTTGGTGTACATTCTAAAATGTGTGTTTTCCATGAGAACATGAACAGTCAGCTACAGGGAAATGTAATAGTTACCGATAAAAAATTATATTCTGCAAGTGCCCATTCAGTTAGTAGAATTTAAGTTAAATTTAGCCTCAAAAGTTGGTAATACAATTTTACAAAATACGAAATATTTAAAAAACCTTCAGGTTTAGGTGAGGTAAACCTTCATAAAATTCATTTTTATTTTGATCGTAGAATACAAAAATATGCAAAAAAAGAGGTTTTCTATTTAAAAAATTACGTCTTCTTAAAACTTACCTGCTTTTGAAACTTGGTACAGATAGAAAATAACAGGGTCGGAATGTAATACACCGTCACAAATTATTTGAAATAAAGTCACCAGACTTTGTCCGCTTTGTGGGTTTACGGTGCATTCACCCGACATTTTCGGTAAATCGTTAACTTTGATGGTCTCATAAGCGTAGCTAACTTTATCTGAAACAATAAGAAGGTTTTGTAAAACACCACAAACTGAGCGATAGATGTCTTATGATTCATCACTGAGCAATGTAGGTTTTAAGATTTATACAACGTAGAGGTTTTCGTTTTATTTCTTACGTGCTACGGTTGATACAAAGTGAAATAAATATATCATTATTCAGTTTTCAACTTGACAAAAGTCTTCTATCTTTCTTTAACAAGTAGTTTGTGATGTAAAATAGCATACTATGACAATTTAGTGCTATTTGAAAATGTATGGATCATAAGCACATCTAGTAACAACGACTATACACAACTTACCTTCATAATAACAATAAAATTTATATTCATCTCCCGGTTTTAAAACATCTTTTTTAATTATCAGTTTGCGCTTGTTTTTGCCATAAACGGTTTCTGTTTCAAAATCTAAATTTCTTTTAACGTTCTTTTCTCCTGGCACCATAGACCAAATGAACTTTTGTTTTGGACAGTTTTCGCAAGATGCCTCAAGGTATATCTGAGATTTGTAGTTAATAACGATTATGCAGTTTTTCAAACAACTAAAAATAAATTCTGATAAATTAAATACTTATAGAAATTGCGTAACTACTCTATAATAACGTTGTAGGCTCCATCTACTATATTAATCTCTTGTTGTGTCTCAATCCATGGACTGTAAGGAGTTGACACGGACAGATAGAAGGTAAATCTATCGCCAGTATTAGATGCAGGAAATTCTATTCTATTATCTATAATAATACAATTTTACAGTGTCCAAATATAGTTTTCAAGACGTACCATAAGATATATCATGGGATTGACATAATTTATGTTTTGGATTAGTGTGACAAACACATTTCCACTTATAATTTAAAGTTGCAGTTAGTTCTGGCTTTATATCCAAGTTAATAGAATAAATTCCATCAAGTAAAAAACTGGTTCCGCTCGGAACTGTTCTAACCTTACCTCCAAGAATAACTGGTACTGGCATTTCGGGTCGAATTTTGATTAAGCACTACAAATTATTAATTAAAAACAAATTTACACCGATTGTATTTACTTTATCAGTAACAGTTTTTTCTTCTTTTTTAGAAATTTCAGTAACTATCACAGTTAGTACGTAAGTGCCAGTGTCAAATTCGTAATAGTTTATGATAAATTCGGGTTTGTTGTTAAATTTTTGTTGAGTATTTTCCTTGCTTTTTCCTGAAAAATATATGTAATATAATTAATAGATTATGTAATGTGTTGTTACCTTTCTTTATTGTCCATCTGTGAGTTAATGTTGAAGATTCGCAACCTTTTTTAGACACGGTTCGAATTAAGAATTGTTTATCTTTTCTCCAAACCCATTGAGTGGTGTTTTCAAAATTTCTGTTGCTATATCATGCATAAAAAACAACAGTTTTATTCAATGAATTCATACATTATTACTACAATTTCAAAGAATATCCCTAAAAAACTAAAGAAACAATAATTTTGTGCGATTGAAATAAAAGAAAATGTCTAATATTTTTTAGAATTCCTAATATCTTTCAATATGGCTTTACCACCAAACAAAATCTGGAAAACATACAAAAAATTTTTGTCATTAAAATTAGATGGCCACTATCCTGAAAAAGGCACTCCCAAGAGGTATTCCTTAAATTGACATCTGTTCCTTCCATGAAAGAAGAATTGTAATTACACTTCCATTTCTCTATAAATTGCTACATTCCAAAGTAGATTCTTCCTAATTCATCGAGAAATTAACTTTCATGTACTTACACTCAACACGTACGAAGGAAAGATTTTTCAGTCCAAAAACTTCTATTTTATTTAATTCCCCCATACATAACGTGTAGATTTTTTAAACAAATATGCGAGTGTTTAACACATACCATCATGAAATGTAATTTTTAATTAAACAGTAAACCGCCAACAGCTAAAAGACGTTAGCGTTGACAATACCATTGGAAACACATCCAAATTTGAGGGAATATGATACAAGACTCAACTATTTGACATCAGTATTTTTAAACACTCAAATTATTCGACAACATGGGTTTTTCACAAGAAGAAAAGTTGTTCATATTTACGTAATGATAATGGTAATGGTCACTAAGTTAACGGAGAAATTCAATTTTTAACTCCAGATTGTTTCAAAGAATTTCAACACCCATTTTAAAATTTTCCGTTTTCATCACAGCACAACAAGGGTTTGTATACTTTTTCGGAGAATGGGTTGGTGTTTCTTAAACAAGGTAGTGATACACCTACAAGGAAAAAAGCAGAACACGTCGACAATTTGGGAGAAATTATGGGAAAAGCCGTAAGTTCCTCTACGCGTTTCTATAAAGACTTGTCACGCCTTATTGAAGAACAATATTAATTTATCTCCTTACCTTATGCAAGCAGTCCAGCAATTTTTTGAGGCCAATTTTTATTTGTTTTCACGGGTTGAATACTGTTAATGGTTCTTCAAAGCCTTTATAAGAGACATTACTAGACTTAAGTATCTCTATCGATGAGGTTTGTATTCACCTTGACGATATTGTTAATTCACAAAACATTTGTAATGGATTTTCAAAAAACCAATTTTTCACTTCCACTACACCCAGAAAGGATATAATTATGGGCTGCTATTTCAAGACCTCAGGTTAGTGAGCAACTATTTTTATTGTTTCACACTTTCAAAATTTTATTTTTCAGTCAAATGTATACGAGTGCGTTTAAAAACTTGGAATCACCATGGTATCAAAATTAAATCCAACAATCATCCTTCGTAATAAATAAGATTAGAAATGTCGAACAATTCTATAATCTAGAAAATGGGCAAGTTTTATTGTTGTGGCACTCGTACTGCGCAGACTGAAGAATTCGATCCATAGACATCAAAATAACAAAATTCACAAGAGGAGATAAATAGGAACAAAATACACTAGAGACAAGTGAATTATAAACACATAAAAAATAATAAAAACTTCATTTTATTTACTTAATTTAACCAAGATGAAGTTACATTGGCATTGGGATGTATGTACACTCTGCGGTAAAAATGACGTTTATTATTTTATTTAGTTTGAGCGATAAACTCAGTGAAAATTATATTAAAATTTGCATTTAAAAATTAAATCATAACGTTTTAATACAGTTTAATCGTTTTTATGAATAGTTAATAAAATACTAATCACAAAGTTTTACTTTAGATACAGAGTTTTTTGTGATTCCATAGCGTTATTTGACTTTGACAGAACTGAAATGACAAATAAGTCATCTCTAACGACCACTGGCCGTTAAGAATTATTAAAATTATAAGAACAATATTTACTACTTAAGAACAATTTATTATTTATTTACTACACATATTAGTTACCGTAATGAATGTTGGAATGAAATTCACAACTATTATTACTTGAAATTTGTAATCCATCAAAAGAGAATCGACTAGTACTAGCGATGCTGTTAGAATTTGAACATGATATGGTGGTCGCTGTAAGCTGTTTCGTTATCTTAATCCTCTTCAAAACTGACTTTTCAATATACGTCTCAGCTACTGCCGACGAGTCCCAGTCCCCCAACTCTTTCACTGATAAGAAGTTACCACTATTTTCCACTAGCATTGTAGCTGATGATCTAGAAAAAGTGTGGCCTGTGTAGAGTTCTGGATTCTCGAGTTGTAAGAATATAACAATTTTTTTGGGCAACTCCAATGGTATGGATTCTTGCTTACAACAATTACCTTTTCTATAACCAATAAAAAATTGTCGGGTCTCTAAATTGGGAAGGCCCAGATCGACGTATTTTTTGTACAAGCTATACGCATTAATAGGAAGACCTTCTTTTGGAATAACAAACGCTCTAGTCTATGTGTTTTTGGTATACTTCAATGTGACAAAAAAGTTTATTCCAGTGTTTTTAAAATCATCCACACTCAACTTAACAAGTTTATCACGCCTACAAGCGCCAAAAATTCCACACATTAATATAACTTTCTCAAGCAACCAAGTATGATCGTTTGCCTCCAGTAAAAACTTTATTACTTGTTCGTTATATAATATTTTGGTTTTTTTTTGGGTGTGTAACCATCAGACTTTTATTTCAAAAACAAAAATAATTTACCAATTCTGCAAAATATACTCTGAAATACACTGATATAAGATAAAATCTTTCATACCAACTTTGAGATATCAAGTTGATCATGAACTTTCAAAGTTTCAGCATTGAAATCTTGGTCCACAACGACGTGGGAAAATACAACTCCGACTTCGTTAGGTTCTTTAACATTTACATTGTAGTATCCTCGATTTAAACGTGTTTTAATAATACTTGATCTTTATGTGTAATGTTGGTTGCAGGCTCTGTGGTTCTTTGTTGTTAGGTAATTCCAGACACCACCGAAGAAAAAAAGAGGAAGTGCGAGGAATTGGGGGAAGAGAAAAGATAGAGTGGTAACTAAATGTAAAAGTAATAGTTAGGGTGTGGTTTTCGTGTTTGCAGGTAATCTTTTATTTATTTGATTTGCAATTAAATTAGATAGTTGGCGTTACATGAGAAATTTGAGGATATTTTTATGTAGGGGCGAGTTTCTATTTAGATGATTTTCCTTTGTGTCAAAGACAAAGGAAAGTCTTGACATGTTATTGCGCAATAACTAAATAATCTTGAATGGCCAAAATAACAATAAAAGAGTAACAAAGTTTAAGTTCTATTCGAGTAGAAGTTATGTTTCCTTGATTTGTTATCGTATTGTGATCAGAACTTACAAGACTAAGTAATGGTTTAATTTATGAATATTAAACTTTTACCTTTAAAGTTACGTTATGCTTAAATGTTTGAATGAATGAATTTCTCTATTTGAATGAACTAACACTTTCACCCGTGCTTCTAACTGCAACAGGATAATTCATATAATTTGAGTACAGGCAGACGTTTGAATTTGATGACTGGTATTTGTACACATAACTGTGTAGTGCTGGTTTAATAACACTTAGATATTTAGTACTATCGGAAGTCTGTAGTCCTGACTTTGCAGTTATGAAACAATGCAACTTAACCATGATCCCGTGAACCCAGGGACTTGGTACCTTCGGGTGGCATCCCGACTCTAACATTCTTCAGTTTTGCTTAGATGTTGTCTGAGGTTATGTCTTTTATGAGTGAAGGTATTGTAAAGGTGTAGCGTAATTTTATAAGGTTGGTTATTTATCAGTAAGCAATAGCAATATGTGGATATCGAGTCGAAGTAAGTTTCTGAGTGTACGCCTTCCTGTTATGTATAAAAAAAACAACAAAACGTTCAACCATTTACCCGGTATTTATTTAAAGGAAACAATTTTCCATTAAAGGTACACAAGTTGTAATGAATTATATCGTTTTGTATTAACAAAACAGCGAACAATATTTTAACGTCTTAAGACTTACTAGACACATCCGGATATTTTAGTCTGACAATTGAAATGTACAATGTGTGACTAGTTTTAACCTTATTGTATTGCTATGATGTTAATTCTAATTTGATTAGACAATGATAGAAACAGCATAAACGGTGAAGTTTTCTCCCATGCTCTTTCTTCACCGATACGACGCCGAGCATGGTTAAAGGTGAACTTTGTAAGGAAAATAAATATTAATCCTTTTGGGAGTTTACCTTTATTGTGACTTTTATTTTGAACCAACCTTATTCCTCCTCCCACCGAAAGTAAATCAGTGTATTGACGTCCTTACATAACGTAGTGGTTGAATTCATCTAGGGTTTTATTTTTGTAAGTTGGTAACATTTTACGCGGTCAATTTAAAAGTAGGTACTGTTACATCACAACATTCTTTTTCAACACCACTCTTAAAAGGTAACAAATCGACACTTGTAGCAGAAGATTCTTCCAATACCTCTTGCTGAATCTTAAATTCATCTTCGAATTCTTGCACAATAAATTATATTTTGTGTTCGTTAAAAATTCACTCAAATTCTGTTTGTATTTTTTGTTTTTGTATCTTGGTAATGGTGGTTTCATAATGTTGTGATTTATTTTATAAAATTCAGGAAATTACAAAATTTAAAGTTTTGCTTTCTTTCAAGAGCCTGAAGTGAAATGGGATCACAAAAAGTCTTATGCGGCCGATATGCAAATAACGGCCTAAGTTGTTTATAAAACTTAGCTAACGCCTCGGTTTCTAAAATTCAATCACGCCCGTTATTTAATGCATATCGGCCTTATGACGTTAATAACTATTCCTTTATCAGGCCCTTTTAGCCGTTTTGCAAACTTTAAACCTGATTAAAATCGAAAAAAAGTATGAAAAACGGCCAAACAGACCTGATAGAGAAAAATCCAATCTTTAACGTGGTATTTGCGATTGGCGGCGGCAAGTTCATTATTTTTGAAAAAAATATTAATCCAAAGTTCAATTTTTTGTTGTAACGTTCCGTACGTAACGTTGGGATTAGTTTTTAATTATTAATTATGTATAAAAATGATTGGACTGTATTAATACATTTTAATTCATAAATACAAGTTTTAATATAATTTTCACCGAGTTCATCGATAAAATGATGCGCGTCACTTTTGCCGCGTGAGTGTACATCAATCCCAATGTAACTTCAGCCTGGTCTCAATTTATAACAATACACTGTGTTCCAGATTTGATGGACATGTATTGCTATCTCGGTTATTACAAGAGCTAGAAATTGTTTAAATAGGTAATGTTTTTAGAACTTTATACCCGTTTTAATAGTGTTTAACATTTCATGAATTTCTTTTAATAATAATAATAATATTGTCTTTATTTACCTAAGACACTAATAATCAATTCAAAAAATAATAGTTTTTCCTTTTAGGGCAAATCACTAGGCGAAGTTCAGCTGTGCTCGAGAATCCCCAGCACCCTGTTCTACCACTTATACCTAGAAAGTTAAATAATAACGTATATTAATTTTTGCTTATAACTACAGAGTTCTAAAATTATAATTATAATTTTAGTTACTGAGTTATTCACGACAAACGGAAACTCTCCATTTTTGACTACCCATAGTATTTTGTTTATTTGGAAACATACCCTATTTTGGATTGTACATTCTATGGGTCCTTTTTAAAGATATTTACAATAAAAAAAATAAACGCCATATTAGATTATAACTCACCTAAATAGCATTTTTTATGCTGATTTCAAAAATATAGAGTTTAAGTTATCCCAAAGAGCAGGATTTAAAAAAATTAAAATTAACAATTAAATTTGTCTGCATATTATTATGAAAACAAATGATTTGTTTGATTATTCTAGTAGGTCGTTCTTATTATTTCTGTCTAAACTTGTCAAAGAATTTAATTCCATACGTATTTTTTAAGTTATAAAATTTATTGTTGATAGTGGCTTTTGTGGATTTGAATAGTTATAATTATTGTTAAATTGTTGTTTTATTCTGTTTTAAATTTAGTTTATTTTATTATAAGGTGGTATTTTGAACGTTTATTATAGCTTTAAATTTTACCAACGAAGAAAAGTTAGATATGCTAGAAGCATATTTCGCAACACAGAGAAACTCTGCTGATGCAAACATGTATAAAAACAGATTTCTGGAGCATCAGCAACCTACAATAAGATATTTTAGAAACTTGGTAGTACTCTGTAAATTTACTAAATTATGGAAGTTTTGCAAAACCAAGACCTCACAAACATGCGATTGATAATGAGGAGCGAAATTCTGCTGTGATACAATACACTAATAATAACCCGACATTATTCGTTAGAGAAATTGGCAATGAAATAGAAACTCCAAAATCTTCAATTTAGCGGATACTGACTGTTGATCAATACCACCCATACAAACCTAGAATTGACAAGGTTTAACCTCGGTTGATTATCAGCGAAGAATAGTTTCTTGTCAATGGTATCTTCAAAAAAGTCATAAATATTCCAACTTGGCATTTCAATTTGTATGGGCTGATGAATCAAGATTTACAAATAATGAAATTTTTAATAACTACAACACTCACCACTAGATTGTAGAAAATCCGCATATAGATTTTTGAAAATTAATAATCTTTTAGGCAATCAATTAATTGGACCATTTATTTATGATTACATTATTTACGTCATTCCTTGTTCCAAAATTATTTCTTTTATTGAAAATATATTGTCTAATCGGAAGTTTAGAGTTTTTGTAGGAGATAAAAGCAGTAAATTTAGATTTTTAAATAATGGTCTTCCACAGGGATCGGTTCTTACACCTATTCTTTTTAATGCATATATTTCTGATCTTCCTTCATTACAATGTCGAAAATTCGTCTACGCCCATGATATGGCAATTTCATTTCAACATACAGATTTTTTCGAAATTGAAAATAAACTATCTGATGATTTGCGTATTATGGAAAATTATTTCAAAAAATGGCGATTATGCCCCAATCTTAAAAAGACAGAAGTTTTTTGTTTTTATTTGAGTAATAGAGAAAAAAGTAGAAAACTTAATGTTATTTTTAATAATACAAAGTTAAACCATAATTTTAACCCAGTTTATCTGGGAGTAACTTTAGATACGTTTTTAATTTGCAAAAATCATTTAGAAAAAGTCAAACAAAAAATGAAAACAAGAAATAATGTCATTCAAAAATTAGAAGGAACAACTTGGGGAGCAGATGCAAAGACACTTTGTACAGCTGCATTGGCATTAATTTATTCTACAGCAGAATATTGTGCTCCTGTCTGGTTGAATAGTTATCATTCAAAAAAAAATGAATGCCCAGTTGAATTGCACTATGCGTATAATAAGTGGAACCATTAAATCTACTCTCGATTGGCTTCCTGTTCTTTGTAATATTACTCCATCGAACATTCGACGAAAAGCTGCGTTAAAACGAGAATGGGATAAATGCCAACTTAACAAAAAGTTGCCAATTTGGAATGACATTGACAACCCTCCTGCTAAAAGACTTTAATCTCGAAGTCCTATATGGTTGCAAGACTACTTAAGTACGGCTTTTTCTAAAGTTGAAGAGTGGAAAAAATTATGGTCTGGAGTTGATGTTTTCAATAAACATCTCATTGATGATCCAACAATAGTCTTTGTCCCGGGCTTTGATCAAAAAAGAAAAATTTGGTCAAAAGTAAATCGCATAAGAACAGGCCATTCAAAATGCAACTCTATGTTGTTCACATGGGGTGCGATTTTTAAACCAAATTGTGACTGTGGAAACGAACCAAAGACAGTTACACATATTGTAGAGGATTGTCAATTAACGAAGTTTAAAGGAGGGTTTCCGAACATTCATAATTTAACGGATGAAGCAATATTATAGCTTACAAATCTGAAGGACATCTGAAGTTCAGCAATGTTTTGTATTCTTGTCTTGATTATCTGTTTTTCCATTATTTTGTTTTGCTATTTCTTTAACCTACTATTTTTTTTATCATTGTCGTAACTGGCGCGTGGGCCGGTCCATTATATGTCGTTATGCAATGGCTGTGATGTTATATTTTATGTTCTTATTTACCTTCTATAATGTTTACACACTTAATTAATATTATTACATGTGAACACTAGGGTGGGTAAGGGTTGGCATGTTTAGGTTTTAGTGGTTTTCCTAAACCTTGAAGTAAATGCTTTGCCAAGACGAACCAATCCACTATTGCACACGGTTTCCTCACCACACTATACAGGTTTATACTGATCTTCTGGGGCACCATACATAACACTTACATCACAATACAATATTTGTGTAATGTACCATACGAATAAATAAATAAATAAACAATTTAAATGCCAAATGTTACCTCAAACTTTTCCAAAATCCAATAACTCCAGCTGTAAAAGCACTTCTTGGTAACTTTGATCACATTTGGTTTATGCAGCTCATAATGCTATAGCTATCAAAAATTATTTACAAGAAATTTTTCCAAATAAGTTGGTGGTAAACAATGAAGATATTTTGTGGCCTGCAAGTTCCCCTGATACAACTCCCATTGACTATTTTGTGTGAGGATTTGTCATCAATGAAACTTACTCATTTGAAGCTCCTGAAAATGTTCTAATATTAGAAGGGTTCGGAATGCTTTCAGACGCATAAACAGAAACACCTAAGACGAGTAATAAATTCTGTACAAACTCGATGTTAAAGATGTTTTGCGGAGGGTGGAAGGCACATAGAGCATTTTTTTTAGATTTTTATAATTCACTGTTTATTAGAATAATCAAACAAATTTGTTTTCATAATAATATGCAGATAAATTTAATTGTTAATTTAAATTTTTTTAAATCATGTTCTTTGGGATAAAGTAAACCCTATGTTATGATTTTTGAAATCAGCATAAATAATGCTATTTAGGTCAGTTATAATCCAATATGGCGTCCATAATAAAAAACAAAATTTTGGTTATTATCTCAAAAACAAAAGGTGATAATTTTTATTTTTTGTTGTTGTTGTAAAGATCTGTAAGTGCCCGTAGAATGTACAATCCAAAGTAGTGTATGTTTTCAAATAACCGATATACGAAGGGTAATAAACAAAATACTAGGGGTAGTCAAATATGGAGAGTTTCCGTTTATCGCGAATAACTCAGTAACTAAAAAGAATTCATAAAATGTTAAAACTTCATTAAAACTGGAATAAAGTTCTGAAAAACATTGCTCATTTAAACAATTCCCTAGTTCTTATAATAACCGAGATAGCAAAATACATGACCCTTGAATCTGGAACACAGTGTATATGTTACCATTGATTATTTATAATCAATGATGTTACTATAAAACAAGGAGTTACTTGGGTTGCCTACCAATAGGAATTCCCAATTCAGGCATTTGTTGAATGAATAAAACAAATTTTTAGAAATAGAACAGCCCGTACATGTTCGATTGAATTTTTTTAAAGAGAAATAGAATCGAAAATCGAACTGAAAGACAAAGGATAAGAGTTTACAAGAAATATTTGAAAGGGGCAAGTAATTACAACGATCGCCGATAAAATCAAACAATTACAGAAAAATAATCAGACATCAATATCGTAATAGCTGCAATTAAGAAACTTAGAAAAGACGTTAAGTATTGCAAAATTAAAATTAAGAGAAAAAATGTATTGTATTTAAAAAAAAGATATGAATGATAAACAAAACTATGGGTTGCAGAGAGGAAAGAAGTTAAGGAAGTAAAAGATAAAATAATATAGTTATTGAAAATGATAAATGGAGAGAGGAAAATTAAAACAATAAGTGAAACAGGTATTGAAAACATATATAGGGTGTCCAATATAAAACAATATACATGGGGATACTATAAACTGTTATCGATACATAGTCAGTTAAATAGAAGAAAAGCTGAGCTATTAAAGTTTACTTCAGAACCACAAAAATGTTTACTAGAGGTTTTGTGGTTTTCTTGATATTTGCAAAAGTTACAATTATGGAATTTTTTGCCATATAATGGCCAGTGACCATATTTATTATGATGTGCTATCACAATTGATAGTATCGAATACTACTTATTTTGTTGATTAAAAAATAAAAGGTTCCTATAGGCGCCATATGGGATTTTTATATTTTTTAATTGTTTATAAGAAATGCTCTTGACAGCGAAAATTAAAAAAAGGCAAGAGCAGAAAAGGAAAAAGCAAATACAAAATAAACTATAAAAGTTTAAGGTTCAATAGGATACGATGAACTAACAACAAAAAATTATAAAGAAGAAAAAAAAATCGATGCGTAATTCGGACGCGAACTGTTAATTAATTAATTAGAAAAAGAAGAATTAGATATAAACATACAGCGGAGGAGAAAAAAAACAAGAGTAGCAGCAGGAGTGGGATGCTTAATCAAAAAGATTTAGAGGATCAAATTAAAGATTGGAAAGCGTACAATGATCGCATGTTGACAGTGGAGGTATTAAAGAAGATATCAAACATTAACAGGACACCGGTAGTGATATACGGACCTGATAAGTTAAACTGAATGTAATTCAAAAAGATTACTTTATCTTATAACACAAGATAGAAGTAATTACAAATAAACGTTGCTTACACTACAGTGGTAAACTATAGAGACTTTGATTGACTGCAACAACTAATTTTACTATTAACTATTACCAACTAAGAATAGTATTAAAAAATATTTTTCACTCAACAGCACCGAATGAAGATGACAAGAAATGTACTAAAGACAAATTTTGGAATAATCGAAGCGAAACAGTAAGTCTGTAAAAAATATATTCATTATAGGAGACTTCATGGTGTGCATTTAAAACATTCATCCGTCGTTACAGTTATCTGTTGGCATTGCTTAGTTTGTTACTAGTCATACGTGTCCCTGATTACAAGAGATGTCGTTTGACACACATTTCACATATGTTCAATGACAGAGTGAGGAAATCCGATAAGAAATATAGGAAAGTAAATAGAAATAGAGTATATCAATCAATCACAACTTACTTGTCATAAATGGAGATTGTAATGGCAGAAGAATTATAAATTCTATTCTATTCTTCTGAGCATTTATTCATTTATGAATACACACGCGACAACCAATTCAAGTTAGCAAACTGGGTCGAATTTTTCGATCTTTGTTTGCAACTGTACAATATCCTGCAAATTTACAGTAAGCGATTCGAGATTGTTATAATAATGGAAGAATTGACTTATGTAACTGGTTACATATCTGTCGATAAAGTTGCTTTAGTGCAGATCAAATTAATTTGTGTTTTTAGAAATTGGTTCAATTGTTCACCAATGAAATAAAAATAAATAGTCGTAAAAGGGTAAAGATTCTGACCAAAACTTCTTCGTCAATTCGTATTGGAGCGGGGAGTAATGGAAGCCATTGGGTAATGGGAGCCACCACGGTTACTAATCCCTAGATAACAATCCGACATTTCCGAATGCACCCAACGCTTTGGCTTGCTCGCCCTACTAGCCCCAGCCACCTGCGTAAGCTTGTCAGATTGTTGTTGATGGTGTACAAGAGCACTGCTTGTTTTCATTACTTTATATCTAAGAACACGTGTTTATTAATAACCTGGTAGATACTTCTATGTTTATAACTTTTAAATACATATTGTGGCAGGTAGTTTACTAATGATGGTATTCCAGGATGCATACTTTATTTAAAATAAAAAAATATCCGTCTATTTTTAATAATCTCAAATTTAGCAAACGGTCATATGGGGTAATAAGAACCAAGTGGCTCCCAATGCCCGCATTTGCTGCTATTACCCCAAACTACATTTTAAATATTTCAGATGCTTCAAAAGAGGTCCAGAAAGATCAAAAAGGCCTTATGGTCAGCAGAAGATTTGCAGAGAGTATTCCGTTTGGTAGAAAATAGTCAAAGCATCAGAGAAACCGCGGCTGAATGTAATGTACCCTACCCTACTTTCCAAAAACGCATTAAAAAGAATAAAACTGCAAATGTCACCAAAATTGGGAAAATATGCCATAGTTAGTGAAGAGCAGAAGCACGAACTAGCAAATCATTTGGTGCGTATACCCAACATGTTTTATGGACTAACAAGGTGGTAGTTCTGCCGCCTGGCTTACGTTTGCGCTGAAAAGTTGAAGCTGAAACATTCTTTTAATAAAAAAAAACAAATAGCCGGGCGAGACTGCTTAGCAGGTTTTTTGCAAAGAAACCCAAATATCAGCGTACGTAAACCTGAAGCTACAAGCCTAAATACAATTAAAGCTTTAACAAAAATGAGTTGGAACATTCTAGGAAAATTTAGAAAAGGTAATGAACAAATTTTCTTTCCAAAAGTCAGACATTATAATATGAATAAGACGGAAATATATATGTCCAAGAACCTGGTAATATTGTGGCAAAAAAGAGACAAAAAAAAATGGGACAACAAATTGAGAGCGGGGAAAAAATATTACGGTCATTTGTGCTATGAGTGCTTCTGGCTCATTTATCCCTCCTTTCTTCATATCACCCTAAAAAAAAATTTTGTTTCTTTTAGCTAAGCGTGGCCCACCCAACGCTGAATACCAAGTTACCTTTAATGGGTGGACAAATAAAGAAATGCTTATTCGATGGTTAAAACACTTCGTAAAATTTTCCATGCCCAGTCAAGACCACCCGGTGCTTTTTGTGTTGAAAACTAACTATGCTTTCACTCCCACCCCATTCATCGCAACTGTTAGACGTCACATTTTTGGTCCCCTTAAAAGAACTATAATTTGAGAATGTGACTTGTATATAAAGTCATCTCGTTTGACACAAATAACGCCATATGACGTTGCTAGCCTCTTCAATAAAGCTTACAGTAGAGTGACTTCTATCGAAAAAGGAATCTCTGGATTTGAATGTACAGGCATCTTTCCTATTCAACCGTCGATTTTTACTGATAAAGACTTCCTTTGTGATCCTACTCCGGTAGCGGTGGCTGTTCAGGAACAAACCGATAATTACGTTAAACCACAACCAACTTTAGAGCCGCAACAATCAACCCCTAAAAAAGTGATAATAATTTGTCACCCATACCAAGCGGCTCAACTAAAAACTCTTCAATTACTGATATTATATATGTGGTATCACAGGTACCAGAATTGCCAAAGACGCTACTAGAAAAAAAATCTTAAAAACAACATTCCGAAGTTATGACCGAGACTCCATTGAAGACTATATTTGAATAAAAATGTCGGCGCTAATCCTAAGTGGGCTCCATGTATGATGAGACATCCTCGCAGAGCGATGACATTAATGAATTACAAATATGAGACGATGATGAGCTGGATGATTTGTACAATGTTGAAAATCGCTCTATTATATGTAACGATGTTGGCAAAGAAAACGAACTCTGGTTCAAGTGCACTGTGTGCGGTATGGGCACATTCTGAGTGTTCCGACGTTGAAAATGTTTACATTTGCGACTTTTGTACCAAAAAAACTAAGAGTTTTTTTAATAGTATGTTTTTTGAGTTTTTAAAAAGTTATGTTCTAAGTATTTTTATGCTGAATTAAAAGTTTAAATTTAAATTAATTGTTTTTTTACTAGAAAATATAAAAGAAATTATGGCTACCATTTCCCCTGTATGCGTGCAATGCACTTTTTTTAAAAAAAGAAGATAAGAGTAACTTATTGTTGTCTTATTTGAAAACTTAAAAGTCGAAAGTTGCCAAACATACGGTATTTTAAGTTTATCAGGGCAAATTAAAAAAAAGTATTTTTAATAGCTATTTATGCACCAGTGCGGCACTATAATGATTACGTCCGAAGAACCATGAATACAGCTCGAGGGCTTTAGATATTCATGGTTCTCCGGGCGTAATCATTATAGTAACGCACTTGGTGCATAAATAGCTATTATAGCACAAATGTTCCTTATATGATAAATCAAAGTAGGGGAGAGAGGGGCACCTTTAAACGATTTTTTTTATGGTAACTTTAAGTTGATAACATGCGAATAAAATCAAATTTTTCGATGAAGGTTGCCTAGACAGTTATTTTATTTAATGATTTTACTTAGCATATCCAGGATAAACAAAAAAAGGTACTTGACAAGAGCCTTCCAAAAAAATATTCATTGATGTTCAAAGGTACCCCACTGTGGGACTCAGTTGAACCTCAGTTGGGGTACATTTGAACAAGAAAATTAATTCTCATATATAATTAGTTATATAACCAAAAATTAGGTCAATTAAGAAAAACAATACAAAAATAAATAAAGCATTAAATTCAAGCAAAAATTGCCGACTTATTCTATAATTGAAAAAAACAGAATTATCTAAAACTAAATTGAGAGTGGTTAACTTTGAACGAAATAAAAGATTGTGTTCTCTCTGTGCCCTTTACAATAGTAAGCACTGGCAATTTGTAAAGTACATCGTCATATTCGACGGTTGAAATGTCCTCTATAGTAGGAAAATCAAAATATAGTCCTTTGTTTCTTAAAAATTGAACCTGTAAGTCACCACTGTGTTTTTCTTTAATTTGTCCAACACAATGAATTACTGTTTTCTTTGTGCACAATTTAACCACGATATAGTCATCTACGAACAAATGTTTATTGTCTATTTCATAGTTAAATTCATCACCTTCAGATTCTTCAGATAACGGTCCATCCGAATCATCATGAATTGAAAAGTGGTCACTGTCACTAGATGTTGTTTCTGCATCCTGGGTTTTCTTAAAGACTGCTTTCCTTTTCTCTTTAACTACAACCTGTTCCCCTGTAGTTATTTTTCCCACTGTTTCATTCGCAAATACTTTTTTCGTAACTTGTTTTCTTTTCTTTTTTTCTATCACCTCCTGTTCCAGCGCTTCCTTTTTAGGTGTCTCTGTAAGAATTTTTGATCTACCTCTTTGATGTACTTTTCACTTCTTGGTGGTGCCTTTGGAAAAGGTCGCACAGACTCAACCGGAACAATTAATGACGAATTAGGCGACACAACATGATTTACTGCGTCAAGTGACATTACACTACAAGAAGCGCTTGACATTGAGGGAAGTGGTTCTGTTAGCAAAGGTAACGGTTCCGGTTGCAACTCTTCAGCTGGCACCGAAGAATTGACTACATGTGGCCTGTCAGTTACAGTTGCTGCATCAAAGTCCTCATCGGAAAACGCACTTCTATCAAACGAGAATATACCTGGTTTTTTGAAACCAACAACTATATTTTCAATAATAAAAGAATTCTGGAAAGCTTTTCCTGCCAGTTCGGTAACATTATGAATGGTAGTTTTGCCGGGATGTGAAAGTATCCAGTCGTTCTGAGCTACTTTGTATTTTGCCTTGAATAGACCCATAACGGAAACATCTAAAGGTTGAAGGCAATGTGAGCAATGAGGTGGAAAGGTAACCATTACAATTCAGTTTTCTTTTGCAAATATAATAGCTTCCAACGAACAGTGACTCTCATGATTGTCTAGAAGAAGTAAAATAGGATCATCTTTGCAACATTTTGTGTAAGCAACTAAGTGTTCCAGAGTTTTTAAAAAAAGTGTAGCCGTCATCCATCCACTATTGAGGTTGTTTACCAAACCTAAACTACTTGGTAGGACACCAATCATTTCATGAAATCGAGCACGAGGAAAAATGAAAACTGGTGGCACAGTATTTCCGGATGCATTAACAATTCCGATCATAGTAACAAGGTTTCCCCGTTCCCCTGAAACAGCCTGTCCAACTTGGTTTATCCCTCTTTCAGCAATGTACAACAGTCATGACACCTGTCTCGTCAAGATTAAAAACCTTACTTGGTCTGAATTTATGTTTGCTCAAAGCTCTGCTATAATTTTCATAAAAATCCATTATGTTAGTTTTGTTAAAACTCGTTCCTCTCGAAAGACTTGTGTTTTCAGGCTTAAGTAAGAAGAAATTAGGATGTCTTTTCATGAATCCCTTTATCCAGTCTAGCCTTGCCAAATTGTTTTCTCCTCACGTAATGGGAAAGTTTCGTCCTAACTTAAGCGCATATGAGTAAGCTAATGTGCGTAATAATTTGTAGGTCAAACCATAATTCATTCGAGAACATTTTAAAATATACGCAACTAGAAGAAGTTCTTGCTCATTTGTAAAAACTTGACGAAATGTGTGTTTGCTAGAAAAATTTTCAATGGGACGTGGAAGGGCATCACAATCGCGATTTTTTTTTAATCTATAAAAAAGTGCTGTATGGGTTACTCCATGAACTTCTGCAGCCTTTCTCAGTGAGAGCTTCTTTTTTTTAACGGACTCAATTGCCCTGTTCATGTCATCTTCACTAAATTCTGGTTTAGTCCGTTTTTTCAAATAAGTTCTAACCATTATTAAAATTCTGAAACAAACAAGGACATATGTTTCTTGTATATAGCTAAGAACAGATTTTATTTTTTTTGTTTGAAATATGATAATACAATAAAATAATATGCCCCAACTTTAGTGTTCACAGGTGCCCCTTGCTTGCCGTTCCCGCTTAAACTAAAATAAAAAAAAGTAATGAACTTACCAAGTTGGAATGAAAATAGATGTCAAGTATTAAGTGCTCACTAAGCCACAAAACGAAAACAGTACTAAATTTACGTATATTTTAGTAAAGTCACAATATTAAACCGGTGAAATATTATAATATGTTGACCTGAAACGGCACGTTCGTCTTACTCCAAAGTAAATATTCAACTAATCATAGAATCGGTGAATATGCATTAAACACATATTAGACGTTGTTGCCAAACAGATTTTTTCTGCAAGCTATACAGATAAACTAATATTGATATCTGTTCAAATGTGCCCCTGTTAAAAGGTGTCCCCTTCACCCTAGAGTTTTCACAGAACATATTTAAGAAATGCGTATACATATATAATACATTACCATCCGTGTAATCTCGTTTCTGGTACACATTGCATTTTTCCTCGATCCCCTGTTAAAGTTATATAAGAAGATGTTGACGTTAGATATAATAATTGATTACTCACCGAAAACCTTGTGTGTATAAGATAAAATATCGTTCTTTACAATAACTAAAAGAAATATGACAATTATTATTGATTTCATGTTTGTGAATTTGTCAAAGTCAAAAACACCTAATAAATTCAAGTAACGAATTTTTCAATTTTTTTAAATTGCTCGGCGAATTAACAGTTTTTAACAAATTACGATAATTATCAAACATTAATTTTATAAATCCCAAAGTACATCAGAGAAGTGTAATGAAAACTTGGGATTCGAAAGTTAACACATTTTTGGTGGTAATTTATTATTACAGGAAGAATAAATCTAATCCCGAATTCCTTACTAGCACATTCCTAACAATTTCTCTTGTAGTACATGTTGAGAACTGTACAAAAATATATAAACAAAATCGTACAGCCACTGCTTACTGCTGCTGAAGTATTTTCTAATTCCAAGAAAGTAGACATAAGTTAATTGAAAGTCGTAAATACTTGCAATACACTCCCAAAACAAATTGAAACTTATAAGACGTGTAAGGTTACATCGGTTTTTGTTCAAGTAAATTAATTCCCTCTGTTATGGGAAATTATTAGCGCATTGATAATGATATTTTTGTAACGCCTACAATTCGCTTTAGGAATTGTTTTCAATCAACGCTCAGATTAGTTTTGTTAACAAACGAAATCCTTTGGGCGATTTATTAAAAATTTAAAAACCTGCGAACGTGTATTATTAAATTTCAATTACATAGCAATGAATTTTTACAGTGCAACTTCACGTTTTTTTATAGCGTCTCCGAATAAAATATCTCGTGAAAACTGAAATACTGATTATTGCATCATTAGAAAGTCCTACTTCTTAATCCAGAGGAAAGTTTTTTTCAATACGAATCGAATACGATTGGTAGTAAAGCAACACCTACACTACTTGTTACTAGACACAGGGTGGTCCAAAATATAAGTCCAAACTATACTACGCTACTAAACAAAAAAAGTTATAAAAATAAATTCTTATAAACTTTTGTTCAGTTGGGCTTACTCAAAGAGGTACGGTCCTGTAAAGTGTCATTCTAAAATAGATTTTTTTCTTATTATCTCAGAAATGAGTTAAAAAAAAACCTAAAAATTTATATAGTAAAATACGGTAATATGATACTCAATTTAATAATCTTTAAAAAAAAAGATCGTAAGCAGTGACGTAGATACCGGAGTAGCTGTGAGGTTGTTATTCAAAAAAATTGTAAATCTTAGAAATTTTTATCACCCTGTACAAATTTTGGAATAAGCAATTTATTACAGACAAAAAAGTGTTTTTTCAATTCTTTCGGTAGTATAATATTTTTCGAGAAAATCGTTTTCTTTTTGGCATCAAAAATTATAGTGGTAAAGTTGTCGTTGAAAAAAAGTGTAAAACTCAAAATTTTATTTTTTTTATTTTATAAATTTATTTAAAAATAAACATTAACAGTAAAACAATAACTTAACAATTAATATTACATTTACATCTTACAAGAGATGCTCAAAATGTTGCCCTTGTGACTCCACACATGCCATGATTTAGAACTTTTGAACTTTTTAATATCTATGTTATAAAAATGAAATAAAAATACAACTATGGTCATAAAAACAATTGCAGTTTTTTAGTTCAGAAAGCCTCCTATTATTTATTTAAATTTTGTATTTTGGTTTTAAATAATACGAAAAACAGACAATAAAATAAAACGATTTTTCTCGAAAAATATTAGATTAATGAAAAAATTGAAAGAACACTTTTTTGTCCGTAATAAAGTGCTTATTCCCAAATTCGTACAAGGTGATCAAAATTAAGATTTACATTTTTTTAATAATATTCTCACAGCTTCCCCCGGTATCTAAGCTACTGCTTAATAAATTTTTTTGAAAAATTTAAAAAATTGTGTACATATTATTGTATTATACTATATAAATTTTAGATTTTTTCTTTAACTCATTTCTGAAATAATAAGAAAAAAATCAATTCTAGATTAAAACTTTACAGGGCCGTACCTCCTTAAGTAAGCACAAGTAAATAAAAGTGTATAAGAAAAATTGCCAAATAATTGTTTTGCTGATGATGCTATTATTTATTTGGAAGGTAACAACGTGAAAGAACTAATCGATACTGTAAATGAGGGAATGGCGACCTTGGGCAAGTGATTTGCAGTGAATAAGTTGAACTTAAATGTTGGTAAGACAAAGACAATGTGGATCAGTAGTGAAAGTGATTACAAATATATAGTAGATACACAACGATTTGTTAACATTTAGGGTGCAGATGTTCCATTTGTAGAGGTGCTGAGCCAGGTAAGATTACGTGACGACAAAATTTTAGACTTTACGAAATCGTGACGAACCTGTCGATAAAAGATGTTTTTATTTAGAATCTTTAGAAAATCGGTGAAAAATAAATCGTTAACAATAGTGGTGCCGAAATACGATTTAGATTTTAAGTAAAACTTCGTCAAAAAATAGATGACATTTTTGCGTGACAAATACGCCACCAATAATTGGCAAAATTCTCAGTTGAATATTCGAATCTGTGAAGATTTTACGAAAAACTTCGTCACAAAATAGATGACGGTTAAGGGTGACAAATACGTCACCAATAATTGCCAACATTTCAGTTGAATTTTTATTTTGAAAGAATTTGTGAAAATTTTACGTAAAATTTCCAGTTGTGTTGAGAAAGCACCATACCCCCGACCCCACCCCGCGCTCATAGATTGTTATTTCTGTATGCCCTCAGTAAATGATTATACAAGGACGTGAAAAGTCAGTTAAAAATTAGCGACGAATTAGTTATTGAAACTAGTGGGTGTTTTATTTCTGCTAAAAGTAATTTGAGTAGTGTTTATATTTAAAACCCTTACACTACCATTACTTAAAAAAAAATGCAATTATCTAATGTTGGCACCACCAGAGGTGTCTCATGATTCATAACATGATGAATATAACAAAGAAATTACAAAAATAGTTTTCTGTTCCTCATAAAAATAACAAATATAAGTTTACGAATACAGAAAATCAAGATCTTTACGAACGTGTGTCGTATTGAAGTACTGAAAACGTATGTATAAAATAATATAGCGACTTTAACCTCAGTTACAGAAAAAACTGTAAGACGTACAAAACTACGAACTGCTACAAGTCACGAAGCAGGTTAAAGTAAACTTCTAATACACTTCAGAAGAAGAGACAACGTTAAAAGAAACTCAGCATATACAAATTCTGAATAAGTTCTATGATGTTACTAAATCCACAAATTTATAAATAATCATTTTTTAAGATTAATTTATTTCAACAATCACCTGATTTTGCGTTGATTAGTAACTTATTTTTGTTTGTATAATTGAGCACAATATTGAAACTAATAACAACACACGTTTTCTAGTCAATTAATTTGTACACTCATGAAATTTAAAACTTGGACACCACAATTTCTGTAAACAAAAGTTTGCACATTGTAAAGCGGGCTTAAGGGTATCATTTACAATTCTAACAGCAGGTAGTCTCAGCAGGGGTTATCTTATAGAAGGACTGTAGATTACTTAATTTTTTTTTTTAAAGAATATATTTGAAGGTTTCGCTAATTAAACACCATAGCTCGATTAATTATCGAATCAAAATTTTGTTTAGGAAATGTTTACAAAATAAAATTAGAAATAATTTTGATTTAAAAAACGTCTACAAGCAATAACTTTTAAATTAAATCAAAAACTAAACATGGTTATTTGGGTTGACTGATTATTACTTATTTTTAAATAAATCTAACCTACTAATTATTGTAAGTTATTAAAAAAATCATTAAACTCTCTATTCATAATATTTAGTCCTTACAAAATGTATATTTTATGACGTTTCATTTTTTCTGTAGTTAATATAAAAAGTGAAAATAAAAACTAAGGCAATTCTTATTGTCAACGTATATATTTAGTTTTTGACAAGAATTTATTACATAATTATAATTAAGATACCAAGTTATAGTTTAAAATTAAATGAAAATTTTTTTTAAATAAAGGTATTACTATATAAATAAATATAAGAAATCAATAATGGGTGTGACTTCCATTATTATTGATACATTCTTGGAGGCTCGTTACGAAAATAATCACATATGTCCTAAAAAACAAAGTGGTTATCAGTGAATGTGTGGGGTTGGGTTAGCGCGCGGGGTCCAGGAGTTTGTTGGGCTATCGATGGACGTCTTGATTCTGGTGCGTATTTAGATATTTTGGAAACTATTATGAAACCTTCAGTCGAAGTGTTTTATCCAGACGAAGATTATATTTTCCAACAAGTAAGTATTCTTATTTCACTATACTTTCTCCAAAAATAGTTCGGGATCTGTTGAATTAATATTTTCATAATGTATTTTTGTTGTTAAAGGACAACGCCCCTATTCATACTTCGCGGGTTGTGCGCAATTGGATACGAGAAAATAACTTGGAGCTGTTACCCTGGCCAGCAAAAAGCCCAGATTTTAACATTATCGAAAATGTTTGGGCTCGAATACTTGCTGTTATCCGAAGACAACAAGGGCCAAATTTTATACCAGTAAACCGTAATGCACTAATTGCAGCCATTGATACCGCATGGGAAACGATTAATATTAATTATATTGATACCTTGATAGCGTCAATGAGCAGACGCCTCCAAGAATGTATCAATAATAATGGAGGTCACACCCATTATTGATTTCTTATATTTATTTATATAGTAATACCTTTATTTAAAAAAAACGTTTTCATTTAATTTTAAACTATAACTTGGTATCTTAATTATAATTATGTAATAAATTCTTGTCAAAAAACTAAATATATACGTTGACAATAAGAATTGCCTTAGTTTTTATTTTCACTTTTTATATTAACTACAGAAAAAATGAAACGTCATAAAATATACATTTTGTAAGGACTAAATATTATGAATAGAGAGTTTAATGATTTTTTTAATAACTTACAATAATTAGTAGGTTAGATTTATTTAAAAATAAGTAATAATCAGTCAACCCAAATAACCATGTTTAGTTTTTGATTTAATTTAAAAGTTATTGCTTGTAGACGTTTTTAAATCAAAATTATTTCTAATTTTATTTTGTAAACATTTCCTAAACAAAATTTTGATTCGATAATTAATCGAGCTATGGTGTTTAATTAGCGATACCTTCAAATATATTCTTTAAAGAAAAAATTAAGTAAGCAACGTAAATTACCTATTTTCTAAAACGTGCTTAGTGTAATGATTCATTCTACAGTCCTTCTGTAAGATAAGCCCTACTGAGACTACCTGCTGTTAGAATTGTAAATGATACCCTTAAGCCCGCTTCACAATGTACAAACTTTTGTTTTTTTATCGGTCCATGTTGCAATCTCAAACAAGGCATTTATTATCGGTTTTAGAATTCATTAACGGCGTCATGCCTCTGAATCCATCTAGTGGGACATAATCTTTTTAGTTTTTCATTTTGTCGTTTCAATAGTACCCAGGCAGTTTCGTACTTCTGCCACTGAACATCCATCAGAAAGTGCTAAATTAAAAGAATGTGACAAACAATGAACGTAAAGGGCTTTGGGATACCTCTGCCAAACAATTGCTTGTGCTCCTCTTAGAGCACCACTCATTGCACCAGCTCTATCGTATCTTTGGCCAACCAGATATTCTACATTTAGCCCTACCTCTATCACGGTTTTACAGATAGTATTTGCTATACCAGCTCCTGTAACATTAGACACAGGAATAAATTGTAAAAATTCATCCCGCATCATGCCGTTTTCCACAAACCTTACACATAATGACATTTGAGTAATACCACTTATGTCGGTGGTTTCGTCGCATAACACTGAGAAGTATTTTGCATTATTAACTTTGTCCAAAAGTTTCTTTAATAAAATTGAATTCAACGACGATATTATTTCGTTTTGAATTTGCCAGCTAATATAAGTTGCATTAGTACCTGCTGTGCTTAAGTGTTTAGCTAAAACGTGATCCCCTGCTTCTATTCGAAATTTCAGTAAAGACCGAAAATTGTCTTCTCCTTTAACTGGAGGTTCATTTATATTAAAAGATCCAGAGTCACGGTGACCTCGAAATGAGTTTCCTAATCTCGCGAGATACATGGCAGTTTTAATTATGGGTTTTAGACTCTCTCAATTACTCATTATTTGATATTTCCGATATTTTTCAATTTTTAAAATAACATTTTCAGATTTTCTCATGTTATCTAAAAAGTTGGCTGCTCTTTCGACACACTTATTATGATACAAATGTTTTTCGTTGTTCCTGAAATCTTCTCTGGGATCCTTCCAATTTTTAAACGAAGTTTTAACCAGTTTTCCGCCCTTACTAGCGTGTTGCCCTACAACAGTGGAGAATAACGAACAGTACTTGCAGAACACAGAATCTAGAAGAGGAGAGTAAACTTGCCACCTCCACTCATCAAGCCATTTTAACTGGAATTTTAAGTTTCTTGGTCCTGACGATGAAAATTTAAAAAACAGATTCGGTGACCAAAGTTTTTCTAAAAGTTTTTGCTTTGTAACATCATCGATTGTCTTTCCTAAATACGACCCAAAATCAAGTACCCAATTTCCTTCTTTGCCTAACTGTCGCTCATCAACATTTTTTGATGTTGAAGGTTCTTTTTCATTTGTATTATGGGAGCTTGTTAAGTCTGGCTTAACCTGAAAGAGAAAATACCTTTGATGTTTAGGGTTTACTTGACTTTTTATTTATGTATCTAGGAATCTAAAACCCTGCAATTATAGTTCATTCGTTTTATTTATCCCGATTGATAGATGAATCAAGCGCACACTTGTGTATGCACATCCTTTTTTAACAATTGAATGCAACGCCAACGTATACATTATTAGTTAACGTATTATTTCAAGTGTGTCGTTTTGTATGCCTCTTATATTTTTCAAACGCAAATGGCAACGGCAGCAATTCTTGCCCCGCGTCTAGTGGCACTTACAGAAAAGTCATATTTAAAAATACTTACAACAGTAATATTGTTGCTCTGATCAGCCGAATCCAATCTCGGTTTTTTTATTAAAAATTTATCCATTGTAATTTGTATTTTTGATTTTGTAATTACAAAATTCACAACGCTAACGCTAGTCACACTAATCCTCACAACTTACTTCACAAATTAGTAAATAAGTTTTGAATAAAACAAACACCGCTACCAGCTAATAATAGCAGTTACTATGTCCTTTGTTTTAGTAGTAATGGTCAGGGGTGTATGAGTCAGAGTGTCGCGCTTTAAAATTAAAACAATAAACACTATAGACCCGTTCAGTAGTGACGTCACAACACGCATAAATAAGAGAAATCGTTGCCATATTCACTAATTCTGAATCTGTATCTTTCATTTAGTATCAATATTACATTTTCAAATACCATATTTTTATTATAAAATAACATTAATTTGTATACCACAGATACATTAATTAATATTATAATATTTACAGACTGACAACATAACTGCCTAAAAACCCCATTTATTTTTCATAAAATCTGTACCGTATAAAACGTGAAATTTTATACGTAAAAATTCATGTAAAGAATACGTGTCGAAATTTCACCATGTCAGGCGGGCTTAACTTATTTTATTCTATAATCTATCTGTCTCTTGTCGCTGAGTCTGGGGGGTTAACCACTAAAACATATAGGGGAAAGACTCGAAACAATTACTGTCTAATATTATTCAAAATTTAGTAACAATAGAAACTTAGAAACAATGTAATTGGACGGGGCAAATGGAAAATACAGGTTAAAGGAAAGTAAAATGGTTGAAGAAATTTTTGAAATTATGTTCCAAGAACATCATAAAACAACAAAAGCAGAAATGGAGGCTTATCTGAAGTATCTTTTTCAACATACATATGACAGGAACAAGGTACGAATTAGTATTTTGTATTATGAATTATTTTAATCAATACACTGTTTTTAGGCTGCACAAAAGAAAGAAGCAAAAATTCAAAAACTTCAAATACTTATTCCTGTATTATATCCATATATTGTGTGTGAAAGTATATTTTTGATTAAAATTTTTCTAGAGATATGGATTCTTTTTCAAGACTCACCCAAAAACTTTCATTTTTTATTTTCTTAGTTATTTCAGACATAGAAAAGCTACGTCAATTAATGGGACACTCGGTAGACATATGGTTTAAATGGGTGCTGGAGCACTATTGAGATTTACTAAACGTGACGGTGTCGTGTTCAAAAACGTGCAGATATATAGTGTTAAAAAATGTGAAGATGTCGCCTTAAACGCGTGAAAACATTGCGATAAAAATCGTTAAGGAACCCAAGAATATCGTAACTTATTAGTCACGATTTTTTTACGTCGCTTCTAATACTTTCGCACGATATCTTCACGTTTATTACCAGGATAGCTTCACATTTTTGAACACGATATCTTCACGTTTTCTAACACGATATCTTCACGGTTTAGTTGCACACTTTTGCGACGATTTCTTCACGAATTTTTAACAAATGGAAGTCACGAATTTTCGAAGATTTCGTCAATGTTTCGTAACTACTATTTAAAGTTCAAAAGTACCTTTAGCGTGACAAATTCGGGGGTTAAATTTAGAGCGGTTTTATAACATATTAGTTACAAAATTTGTCACAAATTCGGGATCTCGTTTAACTCACGGAAAATAAAAACGTCACATTTTCAATCGTTTTTTCTTCACGACATGTTACCTGGGGAAGTATCTAAGAGTGATGGTTGACAATAAGCTAAATTTTAACGATCATATTGACTACATTACCGGAAAGATAGGAAAGAGCTTGGGTGTGATTTATAGATTAAAAGATGTTGTGTCAAGATATTCACGATATATGCTGTATAATACACTGATTTTGCCAATGTATTATTGTTGCGGTACAGTGCTCTACTTAGGAAATAGTGGTAGAATAGACAGGCTTCAAAAATTGCAGAAAAGAGGTATGAGAATAATATTGAATTGTGATAGATACGCTAGAGTTGAAGACATGATGTTAAAGTGTTTGAACTGGATAATTGTTAGAAATATTATAATACCAAATCTTGGTGTTTATACATAAGATTCATTCGGGCACTATACCATCCTACTTTGAGAGATATAAGGTATATTGTAGGGATCTCCAGGGATATGGAACACAAAGAAACAACAATTTTTATATTAAACTTGCATTTAAAGGAATGGGTTACAATTCTGTTTTTGTGAAGGAGTTAGTTAGATATAATAAATTTGATGATAGCATTTGTAATGCAAGTGATATTAGAATATTCAAGATTAGATTAAGGAAAATATACATGTGTAAAACTTAGATGAATAGGTACAGATGTTAAAATTTCTTCTGTTTTTACATTATAAAGATGTAAATATTAAAATAGAGATGTGGATGTAGGTAGCAAATTATGCTAAATAAAGTACTATTATTATTTTTATTATTATTATATAACTTTTTATGCTTAGTGGCGTAGTATAGTTTGCGACCTATTCTTTTGGATCACCCTGTATACGATATATCGGGTGATTCAATTAGAGGTACATTTATGATTCAGATCGCGCATGCGTCGAGTCAACTGAAGTGGTATTTTTCCTCACTAGTGGTTGACACTTCATAATGGAAAGACTTAGTCTGGCATATCGCCTACAGCAGAGGTTCCCATACTTTTTTTCTCATAGACCACTTTAAACATTTTGCTGGATCTGGTGGACCCCTGCAGCTATTACATTTACTAACTTACTTCCAAAACCCGAAAAAGTATATGTCTATGTAAATCTGTGTTGTGGCTATTTTTCAATCAACTATGAGTTGAAAGTTTTCGAAAAAAGGTGAGAATTTATATTGCTTTGATTATGCTGTGAGTATTGTCATTCAAGCTAAGTTTCAAAGCCAGTCTAAAAAGCGTCTTCATCCAACAGTTGGATTCCTACTTTACTTTTTGTATTCTAAGATTGACTCACAGTACAAGAAACCAATAATCTCCCACTTCGGAGTGGTAAAAGTAAAAATAAATATTTTCTTGTTTTGTAGCTATTTATTCAAACACAAAAATTACTACACTTTTAATTATGTTGTTATAACAGTCTTAGTAGAATCAAAATTTAACATCAAAACTAATAATGATTATTATTTTAAAACAGTCGCAATATAATCAAAACTTTGATTATATTGCGACTGTTTTAAAATAATAATCATTATTAGTTTGATGTTAACTTTATCTCAGATTACCATTGTAATCTGAGATAAAAGTTATAATTTTAATGGGAGGGATGTACTTGGTGAATTGACAGCAAATTATCAATATTTGGCTTGAGTTTAGTTAAGTATAACCGTAAATCTCCTCGCTCTGTAATATTTAATCTGCTCCGTTTTTTGTCAACAAGTTTGTTACGGCACTAAAACTGCGTTCGACAAGATATGACGAAGGAAACGCTATGAGAAATTTTTGCACAATTCCCCACAGTCCTGGATATTTTTCAGGTATTTGTGCCTGCAGCCAAAATGATTGATACCCTCTTTTGAATGCTACTTTGAGCTCCTCATTAGTGCTAAGCTCGAGTAGCTCTTCTTGCAGTACCACATTTTCCACTTCAGTTTCATCATATGGATTTATTATCCATGGTGGTATATCCATCGACAGAATGTCTTCAAATCTGATTTTAAAATCATCATACAGGGCAATCAAATGTTGAACATACGTCTGAATATCTTCGTCGAGGCATTCTACCTGCGATAAATTTGGAAACTGGGAAAATTCACGTCGACCAATATTTTGCTTCATAAGTTTCAGTTTACCAAGAAAAGCTGAAATTTCACTCTTTGTTTTTATCAAATTGAGGCTGTCCCCTTGTAACTGTAGGTTGAGGTCATTGAATTTTTGAACAAATCTGTCAAATACGCAATGTCTGCTTTGAAATTCATGAGGTTTTCTTTTAAAACAGGATCTTTAGTGTTCAGAAACTCTAAAACAGAGTCGAAAAGCAAATAGAATCTTGATAGACATGCACCTTTCGACAACCAGCGTACTTCGGTATGTAGCAGCAATCGTTGGAAGTCCTCATCATTTTCTTCGCACAACTGTGCAAATAAGCGCGTATTTAATGCATTGCTTCTTATTTTGTTAACTGCATTAATCACAAATTGAAGCGCTTGGTGCAATCTATCACTCAATTTTTTCGCTACTAGATGTTGTCGGTGGATGACACAGTGAATTGCAATTACCTCTGGTATAATCCTTTTAAGATGACTTATAAACCCACGATATCGCCCGACCATGGCAGGAGCTCCATCTGTTGCCACCGAAATAATGTTTGTGAATGCAATTGATTTTTCCGTAAAAATCATTCAGAACATTAAAAATTGATTCACCTTTAGTGTCAGTCTTCAAAGTTTTCGCGAATAGTAACTCTTCAAACATTTGTTCGCCTTTGATAAATCGAACATATGCCAATAATAATGCTTCATTGCCAGGTAAAGTTGACTCGTCCAGTTGAATAGAAAAATGAGTTGTTTGCAGATAATTACACAAGAAACTTTCAACATCAGAGCTCATTTCATCAATACGTCTTTGTACAGTGTTGTTACTCAAAGGAATTCTTTTAAGTATGTCAAATGAAGATTTGTGCAGGACAGTTTTTAAGACCTCTTCAACAGCAGGCAAAATTAACTCCTCTCCAATGGTATGCGGTTTCCCAGATTTTGCTATAAGTAATGAGATATTGTAAGATGCCCGCAAGCCATCGTCGTTGCTTTCAGACGTTGAAGCGAACATACTATGCACGGTGGGTCTCTTTTCATACTTTTCCTTCAATGTTTGGAAATATTTCAAATCCTTACCTATTTTGTCAGGATGACACCTTCTTAGATGATCTTCCAGCTTCGATGGTTTCATAGAGTCATTGCTCAAGACTTTGTTGCATAAAAGACACATGGGCAATCGCTTGTCTGTATTTGATGGAAGAAAACCAAATTTCAAATATTCAACACTGTACTGTCGACACTTCTTCTTAGATTCAGCCATGTTTCGTATCAATTACTTACCTGTAAATATGAAAAAATGTTTGTTAAGTAATCTTAAAATGATTTAACAAACATAATAGAAGTGGCTTTTTAAGATACAAGTTGCTAACAAATAGATAGGTAGGTACTTACTTTTCCAACACTGGCAAACAATAATATCAATTCACTTTAATTTTCAAAAGTCTGAAAACTACTTCCGTCACTGGTGAACACTTATATAGGTACACTTTCTTTTTGAAATTCCGGAAACAACTGAGTAATGTTTATCATTCGCATTCGTATTTATATTAAAGAAAAATCCAACAAGTTCATGCAAGTTCAGACACGACTTTAACTAGGCGGGCGGGCGGCGCGGCATCGGCGAGTCTTGACACGCTCTTTCTGAATATGGAATATGCAAGTTCTTACAAAAACAATTGCTGAGCTTCTTATAATATTGTCTTCCTATATTCATAGGAGAAGTCAAGCTTCTTATAATATTGTCTGCCTATATATATTATTGTCTCCCTTATTCATAGGAGAAGTCAAGTCGGGTCACCTAATACATTTTATAGACCCCCGTTAACGAGTTGTGGACCCCATTTTTTTCCACGCAAGCGTAGACCCCTATCGGGACCCCTGGGGGTCCACCTGGACCACTTTGGGAATCTAGGGCCTACAGCCTGTGGAAAAATCGGAAACCGGTACATATTTCTTCAAAACAGAGGCCAACCGGAATGTTAGTGTGAATGGTGACGTTATCTTTTTTTTTGACCTTACCATCAAGGGTATTAGTCACGAAATATTTAATTGTATTATTTTTATTAAATAGACATTTTTATTTGGTTTAAGAATTGAAATATTGTTTTATATAGTACAACTTCCTCTGTTTTGAGTATATCGGTACCATTTTCTATTAACAATTTAAAAGTTGATTAATTAACGGGTTGTATATTTGACAATTGAACAATATATGAAAAAGGTTGCCAACTGCTCCACACTCACAAAAGGGATTGACTGTGATTCCAATTTTATGTAAATGAGAATGAAATCTTTCATGATTTAGTTTTGGCCGACTAAGGGTTGATATAAAATACCGACTAAAGGTAGGATTTTTATTGTATCAATGATGAACTGGTATATGTGGATGTATTTCATAATGTTTTTGAAGTTTTACCATATTCTTGCCATCTATGTTCTCACATAATACGACATTCATTCTTAACATACGAGAAAATATCCCTAAGCAAAAGGTTATTGTTATGTTCCCAATTGTTGGTTTGATCTTTAGCTATATTGTCTACTATAAGGTTACCCAAACAAAAAGAGTAAAGGAGGAAATGATGGAGTGAAACAGCTTGCACCTTAATAAAAGTGTCGACGTCTTTGTCAAGACATCTGTAATTATATTTGTTTAGTAACATGTTCTTACAGTTATTACATATCGTTATTTCTTAACAGTAACAAGAGTATAAAATTGTTTTAAACGACATACATAAAGAAGCTTATTATCTAATCAATCAAGACCAGCATTAACATTAACATACAACATTTTTTTTAATTCCATAATTACCTAATGGAAATTGGTGATAGTTAAACACTTCCATAAGACAGAAACACTTTTATTAAGGGACAAGATGTTTCACTCCATGATCTCCTTCTCGACTCCTATGAAGGAAGGCCCACTTGTGTTTGGGAAAAACTATAATTTAAAAAAAAATTAAATTAATTAAACAACATTTAATCAATTTTGTGAAGTCTCGTTCTGTTCTTCAACACAGACAGTTCAAAGAGTTTTTTTAGGAATGTGAATCAATATATTCTGTCTTATTACATTGAGTTACAATGTGATCTGATACAAAAGCGTATCTGCTTTCTGTCGCAAGCTGTATATATTTGAAAAAGATCTTGCAAATCAAAAATTTATTTATTTTCCAACAATTCTGAAATACAAACATAAAAATTCCGAAATAGATATTGCAGTGTTTTTAAAGTTTATGTCGGATCTTAGAAAAGAATTTGCAGTCAGATTCCAAGATTTTACAGAAGTAGAGAATGTTAAAGAAACACTTTTCGACTGCGTTTTGTTGAATGCACTTTATTTTTATTAATTACAAAGCAGTGGTACACTCAAGTATGGTTTAAACGCAAGTGCCCTTTCTTGCAGCAAGCATTCTACCCCACTACTGCAGAGGGTCAAAACTACACAAAAAATGCTTAAGTATTTAACATAGCCCCATCTTGAAAAAGGGTCTTTCAACAAGACATACAAAATACAAAATAATATAACTATAATAAACATGAAAATTTCCAACAGTACAAATAGAAATACAATCAATGCATATTGCAAACGCAAAATACATATAAAGACGATAGAAAAATTATAAATTTTTTAATCTTCCACAGGAAAAAAAACACAAATTTAATACCCCGCGTTTATAACTTGCACTAATTGTACGTACAGTCACTACGCGCACCTTTCCATCAGGACCCGGATGGAGCTTGATAATTAGTCCCAAGGTCCATTTTAACGTTGGAGCTACCGTATCTTTTATTAGAACCATAGCACCAATTTGTATTGGACTAATATTTTAGGCTCGTTGCCATTTTACTCGACGCTGTAATTCGCTCACATACTCTTGTGACCAGCGGTACCAAAAATGTTGAACTAGTTGCTGAGCCCTTTTAAAGCTTGACAATCTCGACTGGGGACTGGGTTTAGGTGATTAGGATTAGAGGATAAAGGGGATAGAAGACGGGAATTTAGTACAGCATCTATCTGAATCACTGTGGTGTTTAGTTCCACAAAAGTTAAATTTGCGTGACCAACAATTCTTTTAAGATGGAATTTGACACCTTTGACGCCAGCTTCGTGGAGTCTACCAAAATGCGGTGTTCTAGGTGGAATGAATTTCCACGAGATTCCATCTTTAGATAGGGAATTCTCTAAAGTACCCTTATTTGGGTTAGCCTTAAGGCTATGCAGAAATCTTTTTAGTTCTGCGTCTGCTCCTACAAAATGCTCTGCTGACAATTGTACGCGTTCGATCGGAAGCGCGCCCATTAATTGCTTATAAGTTTTGGGTTTAATTCGAAAGCATGTGACACATTTATGCACCGTGTTTCTGCAAATATATCTGTCTGATATTGGCCAAAATCTCTCTGTGACAGATGCTAACAACGCTTGAGGTCCTGCATGTAGCATTCTTAGATGCTCGAACCTAACGATTAAAAGCAAAATGTGTGTCTGACGACATCTCGTGTAAAACATTGACACGTATGATTAGTATAAACTAACTGTTGGCATTTTCTTAGTTTCTAACGATTAAAGTTGTTAATGGGTGTTTTGGAGGTAATATCAAAGAAAATTTTTTATCATGATGAAAGTTGGAATTACACAGCCTGCTTCCCGCCCTAACAAGGCCTAATGGATCAATAAACGGATTTAATGAAAGCAGCTTACTTTTAGAGGAAATTACTCTATCATTTTTTAAATCTCTTAATTTTGCCTAAAAGGTTTCTTTTTGTGCAATTCGTATTAAAATAAGTAATGCAAGCAGCTTACTTTTAGAGGAAATTACTCTATCATTTTTTAAATCTCTTAATTTTGCCTAAAAGGTTTCTTTTTGTGCAATTCGTATTAAAATAAGTAATGCATCATTTAATTCATTTGATTCTAAATGACCTAAGGTTCGTTGGATACAGGGTTTTTTAAAAAATTACGTATGAATCTTAAGCAATAAGCCATTGTTCTTTGCAACTTGGTTAGAGAGGAAAAACGCTCAAACAAATAAAATGGTTTTTATATTGCTACAACACATGTAACTTCGCGTGCGCGAAGCTCACTTTCGCACAAGGTATTGTTTGGAATATTTGAAGAAGCTTTTGGCCAGTTTTCGTTCTTTTCAGATAGCCATTATGAACCGTGCCACCATAAAGGACAGTTGATTAATTGCTTGGGCATGACACCCCGCGATATTTGGTCTGCCGGGTTGTCTGCTGAACTGACATGTCGCCAGTCAAATCCAAAAGTTAAGTCCTGTATTTCGCTGATCCGATTGGATACGAAAGGTTTCAAAGAGCTTGGGGAAGCTTTGCTCCACGCAAGGACTACTGTACAGTCGGACCAACAAAATTTTTTATCAAAATCTAGCTTTATTGACTTTATGACCTTGTGCATAAGTCTACTAAGTAATAGTGCAGCACAAAGATCTAGTCTTGGGATTGATATATTTTTTAATGGAGCCACCTTAGACTTTGAGCACATTAAATTTACTCCAACATCACCCTGAGAGGTTTCGCTCCTGACAAAAACACACCCTCTATAAGCCATGTTAGAGCTACCCGAAAATCCATTAAGTTAAATATTTTGAAAGTTTTCAATTAACGCGTATCTTAGAATTTGTAATAGCTTTAAAACGATTATTTGATTTAAAAATTTTAACCACTTGGCATGTAAATCCATTGGTATTGACGCGTCCCAAGAAAGTTTCAAAGACCATAAAGTCTGCAACATAGTTTGAAAAATTATAATAGCAGGGGACAGAATTCCAAGAGGGTCAAAAATTTTTGCAATGGCGGAGAAAATTGTTTGCTTAGTTTTAGAGGTGTTTGTGCAGTTCGCATTTATGCTACAGCTAAATTTATCTGAACACGGCAACCACACTACTCCCAAAGTCCTTTTATTTTCTTGAGGCCCTAAATGAATAACCTTAAATTCTGTTTGATTGTTTATGTTCTTTAAGATCTCTGGAGAATTAGATGCCCATTTTCTTAGTTCAAAACACCCTAAGTTTAGTACATACGCGATTTCTCTTTGTAAAAAGATTGCTTTCTGGACGGTATTTGCTCCGGACAGCAAGTCGCCAACGTAAAAATCATTTAGTATTATTTCGGAAGCTTGTGGATGGTCCCTTTTATTTTCGTGGCCTAGCTGTTGAAGACAGCGTATGGCCAAGAAAGACGCGGCAGAAATGCCATAACTCACTGTGTTCACTGTGTAGTGAGAGAGTAGATCAAATGGATTCTCTCTCCATACAATGCGTTGAAAGTCTCTTTGGTCTGGTCAAACAAGTACCTGGCGGTACATTTTTGTTATATCGGCCGTTAATACGCATTTGTGTTTCCTCCATCGTATAAGTATGGAAAACAATTCATCTTGAATTATGGAACCAATTATTTGAAGGTCGTTTATAGAAACATCAGTACTTGTTTTGGCGGACCCGTCAAACACAACGCGTAACTTAATAGGTAAGCTATCTTCCTCAAGCACACCGTGATGTAGAAGGTAATAAGAAATCGCGATTTTATCTGGGTTTTTAATTTGCGTCAAACGTTCGTATTCCAACATAAAATCGACGTACAACTTCTTTAATTTTGATTAAGGAAATTCGGTTGTTGCACGCCACGGATTCTTGTAAATTGACGTGCTGTCCGTTTTATCACTAATTTCTTTACTTACTTGGACGATAAATTGAATTAACACACCTTTGATTAACAGAGTATTTTATTCTTTAATTTCCTGTTAATTAATTGATTTATTGCTGATTTTATACAATTCGGCTCGAAGGACCAAAATATGATGAATAAAACACTTTTCGACTGCGTTTATTTTTATTAATTACAAAAATTAACTGAAAAAAAATTCTTGAGTGGTACTCTCAAGTATGGTTTAAACGCAAGCATTCTACCCTACTACTGCAAAGGGTCGAAACTATACAAAAAATGCTGAAGTATTTAACAGGGAAGACAAAAAATGCTGAAGTATTTAACAAGGAAGTTGTAACAATTCTTAAACTTACCTTATGAAGTTTCTGCAGCAGCAGAATGGGCTGGTCTTCACTTCAAATGGAGATAATTGACTTGCAAGAAGATATTTCCTTACAAATGTATATAACTGCATCCACTGAGGATTTTTGGGAAACGTGTCGAAAAGTACGCAAGAACCGAAATACAAAAAACTGGCTTTCTATTTTATATTACTTTTATATGTGAAAATAAAGTTTCAAAACTAGTAAGCATATGAGTTTTTATTTATGGACCACGATAAAAATTTTTCAAGTTTCCGGACCCCGCTTAAAATTACTTGCCGACCGGTGGGCCTCCACCCCTACACCATTGCTAACAATTTACGGTTATTCTAGCAATACATCTATAAAATTGTTTCAATCATAATTCTTATTAATAACATTGTTAATGTTAACTTAAACGTTATTAAAAAAATTCTTAAAGACTTTAGCACGAAATTAAATTTTCCTTAAATTATGCGATGCAAAATAAAATCTAATACTTCATATTAAATAAAATTTTCATTTAATATATCAATTATGAAGTTTTACAACTTCTTTCTCTGTTTAATGGTATTCTATAGAAATCTTATACAATTAATTTTAAGGAGTAACAAATTAATGTAAGTGTATAATAATCTAACTTTAGTGCAGCACAGTAATTACCTTAAAATAGTTTATCGTCTTTTAACTTTGAAGACATGCTCGAATAGTTTTAATAGAACATCACTTACGTTAGAGGTGTTTTACTGCAAAACTAAAGCTAAAAAGTGAATATAAATAAATATGCAACAACGGCAGTAAAATGCGGAATTTTTATTAAGACGTCAAAGACATACATATAATAAATACGATGTGTTACAATTACACATTTGTGTATTTCAGAGAGACACTCAGAGAAAGATACATTTGATATATTAATTTTTGAAATTTACTCTTAAACTGCCACGAGAGTGCGAGTCGCACGCAACAACCCCGTCTTCTTCTAAGAGAGTGTTCATTGTTGCCCTAAAGTAAAATTGTACATGTAAATCAATGTTTAGTGCAAGCAGAAGTTTTTGTAGCGACAATAACATATAAAACTTGCGTCTTATTCTTACCGTCTATCCTCCCGTGGCAATATTTCTCAGCCGAGCTCCCCAGGCGGTAAAAGGGGACTACGAATTTGAGGAGTTTGTTTTCCGGATGTTGCTACAGTCACAACTGTTGTTGTAGTTGCTTCAGAGCAATTCGATTCTCTCTTTTTGTAGAAGTTGCCTCCTTGGTTGTATAATCTGCAATAGAAAGTTCGCAGATGCGTTAAGAACGTGACCTTTACGAGAACAATACACAACTAACAATTCGTTTACGAGTAAAGTTAAATAAGAAATTCTTGTTTTATTTATTGTATAAAGTTTTTGTTACGCTTTTAATTATCTACACAGTGATTTCTCACATGTTGAATCTGATTCAAGAATCAGTCGAACTATTTTTTTATGAGAAGTGATTTCAGACAAATTACTTGATGTTGAAACATGGGGTACGTAGCTTTCTAAAATTTAAAAACAGTGGACAATGGACAAAATTAAAACAACACAAAAATCATTTTAATTAATCTTACTACTGGTATTACCTCTTTACAATAAACAATTTTTTAAAATCAACACCAATTAAATAGGTACTTTTATTTTGTCAGGTGAGAGTTACTTTAAAAAGACAAAGTTTCACCCAAAAATGTTCGTTTAGAAATTTTTCAGATAAAGTCTAACAATATAACGTAACAATTACCATTTTTTGGAGAGTAACGAAAATGTATTGCTTGACAATGCTGATGAAATCTTGAAAGGGTTAAAAAATTTGGTTTAAAACAACACAATTTAAGTCAATTATGATTGAAATTTTACAGAAAAACATTGAAAATCAATTTATATTCTGCTAGACCAATTTCTGATTTAATAATTCATTTTGAAAAAGTTAAGATAATTTTCTGAAAATTTACTTATTAATTTTTGTTACCAACCTCAAAAGTCTTAAGTTATTGGGTGTAAACTGTTTTCATAAGCATAAAAAAAATTGTCGTTAAAAAATGTTATAAAATTTTGAATTTGTGAATTTAGCATTTCGATGGTGAAGGAAACAAAAAAAAATTTTTTTTTACTATTAGCTTAGAAGCTTATCTTTATTGACTCATTTTCGAGTTGTGAAGTTGCTCGTCTCTTCTAACGGCCAAAAAAAAGGAAAAAATGAAGTTCATACTAAAATCGGAAAAACACAAAAAAACTTGACTCGGACACTTGTATCGGTTCGCTGATGATGATAGCTTAGCTATTGAAATACGTGTCCGAGTGAAGTTTTTTGGTGTTTTTCTGTTTGTTAAATAGACGCTGCAGTTTAGTGTTCCATTCCTTTGTTCATACTAAAATAGTTTCTAGATTTGGAATTTTAGGTGAAGAGTGATTAAATCGTTATTAAATTTAATTTCATTTAGTAGAGAAAAAAAATGTATACAGTATAGTAAAGAACTATACTTCTTTACCTTAGTGTATAATACACTATTTTCTCTACTAATGCATTTGAAAGTAGGTTTTCTGTAGTGACTTTCATAGTGCGAAAGTACCATTTTTATCTCACTTTCACTTTTAAATTGCTACATAATAATTAATGTAGATCTGTATTACTGATTTTACTTAGGTCAATATTTCTTGCATTAACCTCAAACAATAAAATATAATATACATATTGTTAAAATTTAATTTCATCAAGGTTCCGTTGTTTTTTGTTATTTTTGTTTGCCAATTACTGACATATCGTTTTATAATAATTCTTCTTATTCCAACGAATTAAATACAGTTTATAGATTATGGCTTTGCTTTCGACTTATTGCTAGTGGAAAATACCCTAACATAATGGTCCTTCGAGCGAAATACCAGCAAACGAATTAAAAAAATCGAATGTTGAAATAAGAAAAACGAACTAAAAATTGACCGAAAAATATCTAAAAATATAGAATCACGGAATACAAGAGGTCATCAGTCCAACCTATATTATAGCTTTTTGGCATCTTTACATTGGCTTTGATAATTCCTCAATGTCATGTTAGATTAACGTTAAATCGTAAAGCACTTAATACCAAAAATATATCGTAATTATCAAAAATATATCGTAATTTAACGTAGTAGATCGGGATAAACAAAAATCATTTTATGACATTTGCATGACAACAATTCATTAATCAAGCATTTGCTTTTATTGACAGCAGTTCTTGAATTTTTTTAATACAGATAATTTATTATCATTTGCATATTATTATTGCCAAACTTTCTAATTTTATCGATGAGAATGTTTGTGCATGGAGATACCTCCCCACATTTGATTTAAAACGTATAAAAATAGAACTCAAATTAAGAGCGAATTAACACAATTTCAAACCTTTTTAAACAAATCTGATAAATCAATTCAATCAATCGAAACTCTTCAAATTTGTTTGATTCTATAAAGCCAATTTTAATCAAATTTCAGAACGTTCAAACAGAATTTGAAGAACTACTTCTTAGTGACTTGCCCGATGAATATGATGAAACCGAATCTTTAGCGTACGCACAAAAAATCATCGCATGCTAAAATTTAAATTGTAGGTGGTACTTTAACTGAATTGGTTTTGCCCAGTTTCTCTGCAAAATTATACCTTCTTTAAAAATTCCAGAGTTTCCAGGTAATTATTCAGACTGGTAAAAATTTAGTTATATGTTTAAGGCTATTGTTAACAACAATGAAACCATACCAAACGTTACTAAATTTTATTACTTAGAACGAGCTCTAAAGGGCGAACCAACAGATTTTTTAGCTTGGTTATGCCCTACTGATGGAAATTATAAAATCGCTTGGGTTTTATTAGAACAACGATACGAAAATAATAAAATTTTCATAAACTCACATATTAAAGAAATCATGGACATTCCAAATATAACTAAAGAATGGCATATTTCTTTACGTAGTCTTTCAAATACATTTTTTAAAAGTAATCGATCTCTTGATACGTTAGGTGAAAACATAAAAGAATGGAACATAATTTCAATTAATATTCAAGTATCAAAGTTAGATAATAATACTCGTCGTGAATGAGAAGTGTTTTGTAAAGATATCAAATCACCAAAAATTGACGGTTTTAATGCATTTTTAATGCAGCGATGTCAAATTTTTGAAACATTACATACAAATACGAATAAATCAAACTCTTTGTTAACTAATAAAAAAATTCTTGAACCTCGTTCATTCGTTACAAATAATCGTTTTTATCCTCCTCATTGTCCTTATTGCAAAAATCGGCATTATATTTATTTCTGCGAATTGCAGATCGCGAAGCACAAGTAAAAAATATTGGTTTGTGTATACAAATTGTTTGAGGTATAATCATAAGACTCTTAAATGTCAAGCAAAGGATTGTAATATATATAATAAACATCATGTAACATTGTTGCATCGCGATATTTCAACGGAAGTAGAAAACGATACTCAATTAGTTTTACACACCGAGCACTTTTCATCCTCTAATATTAGTGAAGAGGTGCAATGCTTAAATCCCCCTAAGTTGGAATCATATGAGAAACTTTTTTATTATTAATTTTAGGAAAAAAAGTTATTCTTTATAAAAAGTACAGTCATCAAATATCATATTTTTTTAGTCGTATACGAGGTTTCTCAAAAAATATGATATTTATTGAACATTTTTGAAAAACACAAGTTCAACACCCTGTATAAATAAAATGACTCACAGCATCGTAAAAGTATATTATAATATTTTAGTCAAATTATCAAGTTGCACAACATACCAAAAATGGTTATCATATGTTTCGTAATCACAAGAGATAAATGTTCATTCAAAATAGAAATATTATTAAAAATAAAATTCTAATTTTTAATGTAAATAGATGTAATTACATATTTGAACGTAGTTTTTATTTATGATCAACTATTTTTAATAACATTTTCCGATATTGTTAAATTTAAAGCTACTTTCCTCTTGAGTAAAATTCATATTTTTTGACAAACCTCGTATACGACTGAAAAAAATTAATATTTGATGACTGTATTTTACATTTTAGAACATGCAGAACTTTTTATAAAAAATAACTTTTTTTCCTAAAACTAATAATAAAAAAGTTTTTCATATGATTCCAACTTAGGGGGACATATTGTATATAAAAAAATATATTTTGTTTAATTGTATAAAAAATTCTTTGTTACAATAATTAATGTATACCGTTTTCTAATTTTAATTTCTAATTTGTATTAGTTTATGTATCTCATTCATGTCTTATATTAAATAAAAAAAAATTTTTAGCCTTGATAAAGCCCTACGCATAGGGGGCGAAACGTCGGCGTTGACAACATATTGAGTTTGTTGTTTCATTCACCTTCACCTAGAAGGGCTCGAGAAGAGCAAACTTTATACAAAACTTTTAATTTTGGAGGAATACTCACCTGATTCAAATTTTAGATATTTTAGAAATTATTTACATTAAAACTACTAATCTTAAAATTATTCTTAATGATCAAACCAAATTTGAAGATCTGATTTTTAAATATAATGATTGATAAAGTTGAACCAAATTCAGAAATTTTACACAATAATTGTAGTTGAGATATTTTATGTTAGTTTGATTATTTAGAATTAAATGTCATATTAATGTCACATTTGAAAGTATTATCTGACGATGACGTTAAAACTTATAACGTCGAAACTATAGTCATATATTAATAAAGTATATTATTATGTAAGTATTGGTAATTGCAAGATGTCGAAAAACTTATCGTTTAAATATATATATATATATATATATATATATATATATATATATATATATATATATATATATATATATATATATATATATATATATATATATATATATATATACAGTGTGTCCAAAATTCGATGCTCACCATTGGTATTTTGGAAACGGTAAGAGTTACAGGGTCGGTTAAACAATATGGAGGTATTTATCTTACATCTTCAGACCTTCTCTTGTTTTTCCAAAGAAATGCGTTGCCTACTAGATATTGCAAAAAAGTGAAAATCGGCATTTTCTTTAAACTTGCGTAGAATCCACACTATTTATCCTATCAAAATATGTAAATATAAAAGTTGTAGACATTTAGATATTGAATAATATGCGTCATTAAAATATTTTTTTGCTTGCATCAGTAGCGAAATATGACCCAAAGTTGCATTTTTTTAAATGGAAATGATAATTTATTTTTATACAGTTGAATTACTTGATTTTTTTCCTTTTCAACGATATAAGGTTCGAGCTATTTATCTTGTGTACTTTAGAAGATATAAAGAAAAATCGTTTTTGAGGCAGATTTATAATGTTACCAAGTTGTAAGCAATAATAACAAAAACATAACGGGTGGATAACATCGTAAAACGAATGAGTTTTCCTATAAAAGATTCTCAATAGTGCGGCCATTGACTTCTAAACATTTTGTATAGCGTTTTTCAATATTTATTCGGCAATTCATTAATTGACGGACGCTAACTGAATTAAAGGCCTGCATGACGCTCTGCTGCAAATCATTAACGTTCTCATAATTGACAACGTATACTAAATTTTTTATGTGTCCCCACAGGAAAAATCTAGTATGGACAAATCTGGTGATCGCGCAGGCCAACGTATGGGACCGTTTGTTCCAATCCAACGGTTTCCAAATCTTGCTGATAAATATTCAGTGACGATCCTGGAATTATGGGCCGGGGCGCCGTCTTGCTGAAACAAAATACTTCTTTCTTCTTGAATAGGTAGCTCGTCCAATGCATCTTCGACTTCGGCTTGCAGCAGTTGAAGATATCTAGTCGAATTAAGCGTTTGATTATAAATAAATGGACCTATCAAACGATTTCCCAAAATACCGCACCACACGTTAAATCCGAATCGTTCTTGGAAACGCGATTCTCGAACTATTTTCGGATTTTCATTATTCCAATAATGATAATTATGCCGATTGTAAATGCCGTTGTTTGTGAATCTACTTTCATCGCTCCAAAGAATTTTTTAGAAAAAGAATTATCGTTTGTAACTTCATCCAGGTACCATCTACAAAATGTAACTCTTCGAGCATAATCATTCTCTTTGATATGATGGCATATCATTGGCTTATAAGGATGAAATTTCTTCTTTTTAAAACATAATGTACTGAACTTCTTGCCATACCACTGTCATTCGAAATTTTTCTTACTGAAACGGAAGGCTCAACATTAACAGCGGCTAGAACAGCTATTTCAGCATCCTCATTGTCTTTTGATAGGTTGTAGGACGAATGGCGGTGAAGGATCCACCTTGTCGAAGATTTTGCTCGAGTCGGGAAAACAAAGTTCTGTGAGGTTGCCTTCTTTCGGGGTATAAGTTGGTTGAATTACGATGGCATCTTATGTAGACAACAAACATGTCCGTTTTTTCATGGTTTGAAAACTGCATCATCAATTTTGAATATGAATAGCTTACTACAACAACTACAAGTTCTGACACGATACTACTGTAACAATATTATTGACAGATTTGATGTGCAGTTGTTTGTTTCTTAAAATTTGCAATCATGGATAGTGTGATGTGCTTTAAAATACATCTACAGATCTCAAAAACGATTTTTCTTTATATCTTCTAAAGTACACAAGATAAATAGCTCGAACCTTATATCGTTGAAAAGGAAAAAAATCAAGTAATTCAACTGTATAAAAATAAATTATCATTTCCATTTAAAAAATGCAACTTTGGGTCATATTTCGCTACTGATGCAAGCAAAAAATATTTTAATGACGCATATTATTCAATATCTAAATGTCTACAACTTTTATATTTACATATTTTTGATAGGATAAATAGTGTGGATTCTACGCAAGTTTAAAGAAAATGCCGATTTTCACTTTTTTGCAATATCTAGTAGGCAACGCATTTCTTTGGAAAAACAAGAGAAGGTCTGAAGAGGTAAGATAAATACCTCCATATTGTTCCATTTAACCGACCCTGTAACTCTTACCGTTTCCAAAATACCAATGGTGAGCATCGAATTTTGGACACACTGTATATATATATATATATATATATATATATTTGTTATAAAAGAATATTACAAACATGTTTACACGTGAAAGAATAAAGCATTATATATATATATATTAGCAACTTTGCCGACAGGTATGTAAAGCATAAAGTTGCTAACATTTCCGTACGTGAACGTGAACTTTTAGTTTTGCCAACGATCACTGATGTTGTTCCTCAAAGGTATTTTAGTTAATAATTATTAGAGTAGATAGTGGCTGGATCAGTTCCTATCATAAATCGAAATCAATCTGATGTTTTGTTTTCACATTGTTCTTTAACTGAAAATTTATTAAAAAAAGATTTGCAAAAGTTTTGGTTAGTAGAAGAAATAATTTGCTTTCCGCGAGCTACAAGGACTCAAGAAGAGCTTGACTGTAAAAAACATTTTGTTAAAAATACAACAAGGAACAAAAGTGGAAGATTTATTGTCAGTTTTCCTTTCAAAGAAAAGTTTAAAGATTCAGGCGAATCCGAAAGAACCGCTTTATATCGTTTGTAATCAATCGAAAGACGATTAGCAAAAAATTCTGAACTTACAAAGAATTATGCAGTTTTTATGCAAGAATATCAACAACTTGGTCACATATCTCTATACAAAATTACTTGTTTTTTATTATAATTCGATTTAGGAAGCATAATATTGCTTTAATCAGAGATTTGGAGAAAATGTATCGTCAAATATTAATTTACGAAGATGAACGTAATTTGCAAAGAATTGATTAGACAGATTTTCTAAATAACGAAGTTAATCATTTTGTTTAAATACCGTAACATATGGAACGGCTTCGGTATCTTTTTTGACGACTCGATGTTTATTAAAAATTGCCGATGACAATGTTTATAATTAGCCAGAAGAAAGTAAAATAATACAAATTAATTTCTATGTTGAAGATCTTCTTACGGGAGCGTCAGATACTAAATAGCTTCTTAAATTAAAAACAAACATTTCAAAAATCTTAACGAGTTATGGCTTTAATTTAAAAAATTTAATTAAAGGTAAAAGTATTTAATTTCAGACTGTTCTAAAGTAAAAACACTGGGTGCTTCTTGGATACCGAGTCTTAATTGTTTTGACTATAATTTACAAACCATTTCTGTAGAGAACAAAAAAGTGACAAAAAAAACAATTTTGTCATTTGTCTCAAAAATATTTAATCCACTCGGCATTTTAAGTCTATTACATATAGAATGGGATGATAGAATTTTAGATAATTTAATGACTGAATGGTTACAGTTACAAAGTGAAGTTTTACAAGTCGGTCAAGTACGTGCACCACATCACGTTTTAGTTACAGAACTAAAATTAATTAAAATTCATGGATTTTCTGACGCAAGCAAAAAGCTCACGCGTGTTGTATTTTTCTGCGTTCCGATGATTCAAATAATCATATTGAAAGTCACTTATTGTGTGCCAAATCAAAAGTAAGTCTATTAAAAAAGTTGTCGTTACCAAGACATTGAATTATTATGCTTTAAAAATAAATATAACTCGTACATTTTTGTGGTCAGCTTTAACGATAGTATTATGCTGGCTTGCTATGAACCAAAAACTTTTATTTCCAATCGTGTAGCTCAAATTTAAAGAGTGACGCATATACAAGATTAAAATCATATAGAATCTGATCAAAACCCAGCAGACATAATTTCACGTGGTTCAAGTTTAATAGATCTTGTACATTTTAAGTTATGGTTACATGATCCACATTTTTTGATTGAACCTAATTTGTAGCCAAAAAATTCAAATGTGTTTAATTTTGCAATATCAAAATGTAATATATCCGAAAAACGTTTAACATTCATTATCCATATTCAAGATTTAGAGACGTTTAATACCTTTGACAAATATTGTAACGTAAAAAAAATTAATTTGCACAACTAGTTATTGTCTAAGGTTTATTAGTAATTGTAAACTACCTGTTAAGACCAGAATATTTCAAAAGTATTTTGAAATATTTTAGAAATTGAAATATCTACAACAGTATTAATTAAAATTGTGTAACAAGAATGTTTTAGTGATAACATTCAAAGTTTAAAATCAAAAAAGGTTATTTTAAAGAATAGTAAATTGAGGTCATTATCTTCTTTTTCAGAGGAACAAGAAGTTCTAAGAATTGGAGGTAAATTAAAAAATTCAAATTTGGAATTCAGTGTTAAACATCTAATAATATTGCCTAATAATCATAACTTTACAAAATTGATAATTACAAACGAGCACGAACAAACACTTCATTCTGGTATTCAATGTATTCTATCACAAGTAAGACAAAAATTTTGGCCTATACATGGTAAACAACTTGTAAAATCCATTATACAAAAAAGTGTTGCATGCTTTAGTGCAAAACCAAAGAACGTGTTATACGAGGCGTGTTTTTAAAGTAAGTACCGTTTTTAATTTTCGCCGCCGCAGCGCTGCGGTCTTGGTTTAACGCATGCGCTTCGTGTAGCTACATCTGTTGGGAAGCCACGGACGCCATTACGGAATCTTCCGTTCAAGTCTACATCTGTTTGCGTGATCGTAAAATGCCGCCGACTATTGAGAATCCCGTGTGAAGTGCGTGCTGTAATATGTTTTCTCAGCGCTAAAGGCTTTAAATTAGCTGACATTCATCGCCAAATGAGTGATGTTTATGGTAAAAGCATTGTGAGTGATGGAATGGTGCGAATAGGGTTAGGGCATTTAAAGATGGCCGCACAAACATTCATGATGAAGAACGAAATGGGCGACCTTCAGTCATTACCGATAACTTGATTCAAAAAGTAGAGTCTAAAGTGAAAGAGAATAGACGATTCACGATTTTGTCCTTATCTGAACAGTTTCGTGTTGTCTCAAGAAGTGTTCTTTATAAAATTGTGTCCAAACGCAGGCGGCGTCCTTCTTTGACGATGGAATACAAAAGCTGGTCCCACGATACGATAAGTGGCTTAATATATTGAAAAGATGTGTTTACTATTTTTTCTGAGAACCACGTAAATGTAGTATGAAACATAGGTTGGTTAGAGGGTCTATGGTCACAGCGTATGCACACGCACTTTCCTAATTTTCTTAAAATTTGTAACAAAGTAATATTTTCCTCAAATGTTCTTAAACAACCCACAGAAAACCACCAAAAACTGCACCAAAAACTTAACTCGGACACGTGTTTCAACAGCTAAGCTGTTATCATCAGCGATACCGATAGTTGTTGAAACACGTGTCCGAGTTAAGTTTTTGGTGCAGTTTTTGTTGGATTTCTTGACGGTTAAATAGACGCTGCAGTTGGTGTTCCTTTCCTTTGTTCTTAAACAGATCAAAAGAGTATTTCAAAAATCATTCCCATCAAATTGCGGTATTACAGATTTGGATTTACTAGATTTGTTTCACATTGTTTTTTTACCAATAAACTTCTAGTTTGATTTGATGACAATTTGAGTTGCATTCGACATAAACAAATACAATACTTATTATAAAATATCAATTGAAAAATCAAAACAGTAAATTACGATGGACTGGAAATAAAATTGATAATACTAAAAACATTCTTCAATAAGTATAAGAAAGAAGCGTTTTGCGTAGAACTCCATATCGTTCTGATACTGAAAGTGTGCGGCAATAAAAAATTTTGCTTGACAATTTTTTTGAATAATTAATATGGTGAAGATATTGTTAAAACAATTACTGTCACGTGGTAGTCATATTTCAGTAATTAATTATCGAATCAAAAATAGTTTAAACCAAGGTTTTGTATAATTAAATTATAAACAACTCTTATTAAAAAAAAAAAATGTGAAAAATACATATATTTGTAAATATTCTAAGATTTCAAAAATCTATGTAGAATAACGACCCATTTAGCGTGATAGATTACGCCTAAAAATCTAATCAGATTTGCACTATTATACATAGAACCCATATGCAAAGATTTATTAAAATCTGATCAACGGTTTTTCCTGACATCTATTTATAAAGGTTTCACTACCACTGAAAATAAATAGTATTCTAACTACTTTTGTGAAGTAAACGGATACAGCATTTACTTTCTTTATTTTGTTTTCATCCATATAAAACTATGAATACTAACATTAATTGAAGTTGAGTAAGTTGAAGCCATTGAATTAATAGTTTGAAATATTTTCTCACACGTCTGACTGTTAAAATGTCATGGCAGGAACACATTATTCAATAAATGTGGATTTTCTCGAATGTTTAGAATAATATTGATTAAATCACGAGTTCCTAGACAAAATAAACAATTTATTGTTACAAAGTTTTTGCCTAGAGTAAATATTGCATTTTTCAAAATTCAATTTTGCGGCATTCTAGAAAAGAATATGAAGAATCATGTTTTAGAATAGAATAAACTTAACGTAGTTAAATAAGCAAGGACACATTTTTTGTCGCTCTATGGTTCACTTCATCTTCATCTTTAAGATCTGACTTGGTTAAGAGCATATCTTTAAAGTAATTGTTTATCAGGTGAATCAAATATTTCATGGATATGAAAAATTTTCCAATTTCACCTCAGTTTTATGATTTAAAAATCTAGCACAAGTTTTGGGGCCATCTGTACAGTGTCTTGTACATAAGATGTTTGTAGTATAGCATTATGTAGATTGCATATTTACAATAAAGAATTTTTCCTGAACGAATTACGTGGATTTTTTTAATGATAATAATTCATTTGCATCAATCGAAAACATAATGTTAATTGGAGACATCAATATTGATAGAATGCTTAATAAAAAAACCAACAAAGATTACTGATAAAACGAAAACTTGTACGGATCATGTATTTGCACGTGTAGCCAAGAAAATTAAGACAAATTTAGAGGCAGTTGTAGTACAAGCAAATATTTCTGATCACTGCATGACAGTGGTGAGTATGTACGTAAGTGCGTGTGTACAACAAATAGATCAATTACATGACTGCAAGGCTTCCGCCTTTTATCACTACAATTACCCAAAAAACAAATTGGACAGAAGTGTATAGTCAACAGAACCCTTCAAGTGCTTTTGACGCATTTATGAAAATCTTATCTGAAACATTACTAAAAAATAAAACAGAAAAAAAAACATAACAAAACATCTTGCAAAAAAATTAAACCTTGGATTACAGATTTCATTTGTATGAAAATAAGAATAAAAAATAAAATCTTTGAAAAAGTTAAAAAACACCCAAAAAATGAAAAACTAAAAATTTATTTTAGGAATTACAGAAACAAACTTCAATCACAAATCCAATTGTTAAAATATTCATTCTATAGTCGTCTCTTGAATAATTGTGATGGTGATTCAAAAGCCACTTGGAAAATGGTAAACCATATCACTGATCAAAATACTAAACGACATCAAAATATAAGCCTAAATATAAATGGAAATACAATTAGTGATCCCAAAACAGTGTCAAAACATCTTGATGTACAAGCGCAGGTTGATGTATTGTACACAGACTTTTCCAAAGTATTTGATAAAATTGACCACGGTCTACTTCTGTCCAAACTTAATTCTTTCGGGTTTTCTCGTCCACTAATATCTTTGTTTGCATCTTATTTGCGTGAACGAACCCAATATGTCTGTTATAACCAGTTTAACTCTACAGAATTTCAAGCTTCTTCTGGAGTTCCGCAAGGGTCAAATTTAGGGCCGCTATTGTTCTTAATGTTTGTCAATGACTTACCTGAATGTATTAACTGCAATAAATTATTGTTTGCCGACGATTTGAAAATATATTCAGTCATTAATAAATTAAGTGATTGTGAGTTTCTTCAAACACAGTTAAATGAAATTCAAAATGGTGCACTGCAAATAAAATTTCGCTTAATGAATCTAAGTGCAAAGTTGTAACTTATACTCGCAAAGTAAGTTGGATAATGCATCCATATCGAGTTAACTCAACTGTAATAGAAAGGTCTACTGTCATTAAGGATCTAGGTATACTTTTGATGAAAAACTAACGTTTAGGCAGCACATAGATAGCATTATTTCGTCAGCCATGAAAATGCTTGGTTTTTAATTCGAAATGCTCGAACCTTCCATAATATTCATGCATTAAAAGTATTGTACTACTCATTGGTAAGATGCAAGCTTGAATATGGTTCTCTTGTGTGGAATCCATACTACAAAAGCAAATTGATGCTTTAGAAGCTGTACAAAGAAAATTTTTAAAGTTTCTATCATATCGGTGTGATGGAATTTATCCTGAAATTGGTTGTAATCACATATTGCTATTAAATCGATTTAACATGCAATCTTTGCAAAACAGACGGGGAATTATAAATATAAAATTTCTTTACAACTTATTACATAATAAAATTGATTGTGCTGAATTAATATCATTAATGAATTTTCATGTGCCGACTGTACCTCTTCGCAGCAATATTACATTTTATTGTTCTACCCCACGTACAAATGTTCTAGTGAAATCACCGATACAAACTATGTGCGGACTATTTAACTTGTTAGGTCAACAATGTGATATTAATTTCTCGTCCTTGCAATATATTATCAACGCATTTTTAGAATTACGTTCTTGAATTACATAACTATTTTTTTGTTGTTTTTTTTTTACTTTTATATTGTATTATTAATTTTTTTTTTTTTTGTTAATTTATTGTATTGTCCTTTAATAGGATTTTGATCTGTTGGGCAATAAATATTATTATTATTATTATTATTAATGTTTTTTTGCCAATCGGCTACACGTTAAATACGGATCATAATAAACCATATAGATTAAACTGCTTAGAGTATATTAGTCTCTTTCCTGAAAAAAATTCAAACAAATCAATGTTTTTCGACAACGTAAATGAAAGTGACCTAAAAAATGCAATTACTTCTTTAAGAAATAATACATCACCTGGTATCGACGGTATCTCTTCAAGCTTGGTTAAAGAAATTCAAATAGAAATATCTCTAGTTTTGTTATATCTAATTAATCTGAGTTTTAAAAAAGGTATTTTTCCAGATCAACTAAAAAAGCTATAGTAATTCCCCTACATAAAAATAAATCAAAAATGATTGTAATAACTATAGACCGATATCGCTCCTCACTGTTTTTGCTAAAATATATGAAACAATAATGAAAGAAAAATTAATAAAGATTGTTGAAAAAACTAACTACTTTAGTCCAACTCAGTTTGGTTTTAGAAAAGGTTTAAATACAAAGGATGCACTAGAAATTTTATAGAAAAAATATATTATAATAGTACAAATTTAGAAAAAAAAGTTAGTGGTCTGTTTATTGATTCGGTACATCATAAAATACTATTGGTAAAATTGTACAAAAGTGGGATTAGAAGAAATACATACAACTGGTTTGAAAGCTTAATAAAAAAACAAAAACAATGCACTAAGATTGGCTTAACTCTTAATAATTTTGGCGAAATAAAGCAAGGAGTACCTCAAGGTTCTGTGCTTGGTGCAATTCTATTTATAATTTATATTAACGACCTATCGAATTCACGTTTGAAAGGTCACCTAACATCTTTTGTTGATAATACGGCATTGTGTAATGTAGAAGATCATTTAGAATCAATAAAATTCTATGAATTTTGATTTAAAAGCACTCAAATGGTGGTTTAATAAAAATCAAATGTTGTTAAGTACCGATAAAACAAAATACATACATAAACTTTAGCCTAAGAGTGGAAAATAATTTTAACGAGCCTATAGTCTACGAGTGTAAAAATTGGGTATATGCACATTCTAGTTGTAATTTAGAGTGTACTGTAATTAGTCAGACAAATACAATAAAATATCTAGGAATAATATTAGATTAAGAATTAAATTGGAAAAATCACGTAATTAATTTGAAAACTAAACTCAATAACGTACTGAGATACTTATATTTAAAAAAAAATTGCAGAGAAGCTATTTTAAAAACTCTTTATTTTTCACTGGTACATAGTAGCCTACTTTATTGTCTATCTGTTTGGGGAGGAACTTATGACTCCAGCCTAAAACCGATTTATATATTACAAAAATGTTTTTTGAGGTTAATGACAAGGAAATGTAAAATTGAACCATCTTTCCCTCTATTTTTTTCACAAAGAATTCTTTCTCTGAAACACTTGTTTGTTTTCAAAGTTTTAAAATTGTTTTATATTATGAGTGGTAACTTGCCAAAAAATACAAATAAATATGTTAATATACTTAGAAACAAAGAAATACGTATATAATGTACCAAGACCCAATTTATGTTTTTTTCAAAAATGCTATGTTTTTTAGGACCAAACATATTTAACAACTTACCCATAGAAATAACAAGAAAAAAAAGTTTAAATTCTTTTTCTAATAAACTAAAGAAATAGCTTTTGTCGTATAAAAACATTGATTTTTAAGTGAATATACAGATATGATACAAGTTTGCAAAATAACCTGTAACATATATTTTCTTAATATCTAATTTTGATTTACTTGTAAGTTTTGGAACTTTGAAAGAAAATGAAAAATTTTTATTTTTTTATTATATAAAATTTGTTTTAAGTAAGTTAGCGAGATTACACTGTTTTATATTGATTTACTGTGTACTTATAATATAAATTAGTTTAAATGGCAAAAATATGTTTTGTTGGTGTGTGTTTTTTTCAATTTTAATGTGAAGGAACCTCTGTTCAGGGTTACCCTTAGAGGCCCTATTTTATTTTTTTTATTAAAAGTTTTTTCTATGTGAAACCAATTAAAAAAACTTTTTCAACAAGATTATTCTTAATTCTGACAATCCTCAAAAAAGCTTATGAAATATTATTAACAATTTATCGAATAAAGAAGATTACACTACAAATAAAGAGATCAAAACAGACGACAATGAGGTAATTGCAAACCCAGCCAAATTAGCAAACAATGTTTTTTTGATAAGGTACCAAAAACTATAATTGCAAATATAGATAAAAACTTTAGAGTTATTTAAATCCAAATATGTATGTATCTAGGTGAATTTTCCCCAGTTGAATTAAGCAAACTAATGCGTACACTTAAGAATAAAAATAGTCACGGCGAATTTGGAGAAGCTCTGGCACTGTTTTATTTAATCAATTTATCTTTTAAAGAAGGAATATTTCCTACAGTTCTGAAATGTTCGGCAATTAGACCTGTTTAAAAAAAAAATAAGTTAGAAATAGAAAACTATCAACCAATTTCTTTAATAAATTCTTTGGCGAAAGTTTTTGAATATGCTATTCTTGAAAGACTTTCTTACAAAATATACAATTTTTACTGATTGTCAACATGGAACGTGGTAACGTAGGTAACTTATTGTTGTCATATCTTAGTAATAGGTTGTGCTTTGTGGAATTGTGCAACATAGCAATTTGGGTACTAGAACTTTCAAATCAAACATTCTCCTTGTAGTAATGGGGGTGTCTCAAGGTTCAATTTTAGATCCAATATTATTTTTATTGTATGTAAATGATATAAGGCAATTGTTATTTGAGTATGTTATAGTAATGTACGTTGACAATACTTTCGTATTATGTTCTTCAGTTTTACTTGCTTCGCCCGAACAAAAGTGTAACAATGCTTTACAAAAACTACATTGGTGGTTTTCTTCAAATTGTATATATCTGAATCCTGCCAAAACAAATGCTTTACTTTTCCACACTAAACAAAAGCAAATTCCATCAAAGCCTCATATACGAATAGGTCAGAATACCGTAAATTGGTCTAATAGCGTGTGCTTTGTAGAGGTCAAACTAACAGATACCTTAGATTTTAAAGAACACTGCAATAATTTAATTTCAAAACTAAATTCAACTTGTTACAAACTGAGGGTTCTTGCACATTATCTTGATATAAGTATGTTGGTAAAAATATATTACGCAGATATCCAATCCAGGTTACTTTTACGGAATTTTAATATGGGGCACTTTTTTCGCACTTAGACTCTGTATTTATTGCATATAAGCAAATATTAAGATGCATGTCAAGAAAAAGTAAGTTTGACCTCATGTACAGCTTTATTAAAACATATTTGTGTATTGTCATTACCTTGCCTTCAATCCTTCAATTGGTCTTATACGCATTTGATAATAGGCACCCCTTAAGGCTGTTCTATCACTCAGGACAATTTCAGATTTCTAGTAGGCGGTTCACTATTTTTATTTCTTGTTACATAAATAGCTATTTGTTGTTTTTTCTGTTTCTAAAACTGTTTAAAATGCACGTCATGTACAAAAAAATTGACATCAACAATTCAACAATATATTATTTATCTATTAATATTAATCGGCTTCCAAGTCTGGCCTGTTGCGCTCAGAAAAATTCGCCCGCAGTACATTCATTTCACAATTCTCCAAGAGTTTTCAGTATTTATCGTTTACTTAATGTTAATTTTTCTCATTGATTTTAAGTAAAAATTAAAAAAAGTAGGGTTGTCAGAAAATTATTATCTATGTCGCGCAGGAGTCGAAATTTGGGCTTATAAAGAAATCCATTTTCTATTATTTTACGTTTTAATTAAATTAAATACAACGAAGACGAAAATAAAAAAAATAGCTCCTGCACGACATAAATAATAATGTTAGCTATATGTTTGTGCCAAATCAGGAAAACATTTCTAAAAATAAGCGAGATAAAAATTTACATAAACTTTATAGCTCCCTGAGAGAACAGCCTTAACAATAGGATTGAACATCGCTATCCTATACGTAACTTCTATTTATTATTACCTGATAAGGTAAACTTTCGCAAAAATCTTTGCATGTTTTGAGCATCAAAATATTTAATAAAATGCCCCTAACGTATAAAAATATGTCACGAGGTAGATTTAAAAGTAACCTTAAAGTATTTTTGATATATAGTTCCTGTTATAGTTTGTCCTAATTCATAGAATGTCCTTTTAATGTCAAATTTATTTTATAATCTCAAATTTATTCTATACTGTATATTGTTTTTGACCTTTCTTATACTTATTATAATCAGTTTTTTAAATGAATAAAGTTTATTATTTATATTAATGACATTAGGCAGTTATCAACACGATGTCATTTTGTCATATATTAAAATAGGTGTTTTTTTTCTAATGTTTGCGTTCAAAAGGTCTATAAAATTCTTCAAAATAAGATGTAAAAGAGTACTGCAACGTATTATTTACGTATTCCTGTATAAGGATTGTACTGACTTCAGTGTCATGAGTATGCTAAGAAAAAGGGTGTTTCTGGGCGGTTTTGAGTGATGCACAATTGCTGATTATGGACAGAGGACCACAATAGTTGTTTTCCTAACAAGTGTGGAAAGTAGTAAATATCGTGCGAGTGCTTGATAGTTTCACGAGCGCAAAGCACGAGTGAAGATAAGCACGAGAACAGATATTTTACTTTCCAACGAGTTATGAATTTTAGACAACTGCTTACATTTTTTGTAAATAATAAAGCGTTTAAATGGTAATGCAAATAATCGTATTTGCAAACCTTCAAACTGATGTGTTTGCTGGCTGCATATTTAGCTTCCAAAACTGCTGGTGGCGTACACTGAACGTCATCTTCATCACCACTTAACATTTTGATTTTTGATTATAAGTGAAACAAACTAAGGCTGACTGAATTTAATAGAAAAGTGGCAAAATTTAAATACCTACTTGGTTTTTGTAAAAAAAATGTGCCGTTTCTAGGGGTATCTAAGATGTTAAAAATACTAATATGTTAGGAAGAAACTAATATGTTAGGAAGAAACTAATATGTTAAAAAGTAACTAACACGTTATTTGAAACTTTATCGTATAAAGTGGCATTGTAATATAGTCAATTTCTACAGCAGTCGTCTAAAAAATAAATTCCATAAACAAACTAAAGATAACACCTTGCACTGCGTGTTGAAAAATAGTTAACGTTTAATTAAATTTTATAGATATGAAAATCCAAAGTTTGTTTAGTTTTAAAAGAACCCACTTTTCGTTGTTCAATGATGTCATCGATGGTGAAACGATGATGTCATCAGATGATGAAATGTTCGTGGTGTTCAACGGATACGTATTTTTCTAATTTAATTTTTTATTGATTTGATTTGATTAAGCGCACTTTATTTACTTGTTTTAACGTAATTGTAATTCATAATTTAATCGATCGATTTAAATTAATCTTTCATTTTGATTTATTTTTCTTAACGACTAAAATTTCAACCTTTACTATCAATGAACCAAAACAGAATCTGAATGTTCACTCTTTTTCTTCCGTCGTCTACAACGTCTTACTTGCATCACTTTTATAAACATTTTGTCTCTTTCTTTAAACACTCGTTGTCTGTGTAACATGTACTAATTGTTTACAATTGCCATTTGAATAGTTCGTTTTTTCGTTTAATTTTATTTATTAATTAAACGAAAAATATTTTTTTACTCAAAATAAATGAAAATCTTATATTAAATACATTGGATCGGCTTTTAGAAACTTTGGATCATAGTACTTTCAATTTTACGGTTCCAGATTAAAACAAAACAGTTTGTTGAAGCTGCCTTCCTTCTGCAAGCACAAAAAATGAATCCATGTCGTTTTCGGAACATGACGAGAAAGGAACGCAAATCAATTACTGATTAAGTCGTGCTTGTGTGTGGTTGAAAATAAATTTGGCATACTAGTAAACTGATTTTGTGTTTTTAACAAAAAATCAATTTAAGCCTCGATAAGGTGCAAAATACAACCCTTACATGTAGTGCTTTGCATAAATTTTTCCGAAAAGAATGAAAAAATTTTGTTACTGGTGAAGAAAAAATAAACAATAATTTTACTTTTATGTATGGTCTTAGTTATCAAGGACGTAATCAGCCTGCAAATATTGCAATTGATGTGCGGGAAGAATTTAAAAATTATTTTAATAATGAAGGAGTAGTTCCATCGCAAAACAAATAATGAATAGTATAGATAATGTACAACTAAAAGCTCTATTTGTAGTGTAGGTGTTCTTTATTTTTCCGAATTAAATATTTATGCCGTTTTTCTATCCATCGAATAGTACATTCGAAATACCCCGTTTGACTTCTCTCAATTTCGATGCAGGAAGTTGACTTAATTCTGAAGCTTCAAACCTACAACACAATATTTGTTTATAAAAAATTGCATAAATCTGTGCGTTAATTCAAAATGTTTTGTAGCATTTCCCTTGTTTGCTTTCAACCAAGTTAAAACACAATCGGGGAGGTAAACTAACAAGCAACCTTCCTTGATCTATAATAATTCATAAAATAAAGGGGGCTGAAGAAGTATTTAATTAAAATTGCCCTATACGATTCAATCAAGTTCCCAATTCCGTAATATACATTGAACGTCATACTTGGTGCACAAAAATCGATTCAAAATAAAGCAATTAAAAACATTTACAGGTAGTTCCAAGTTATTATACACTGGCTGGCCGCCATTGACCCTTGTAAACATGAATTGCCATTCTTGACTATATTGCAGTATTTTCTGACTTTTTTTTTTTTTGAAGATAAGACCGTCGGGGGCTCTTTGGGCAACCTCACCGATATAAAATGCATACAACTGCACAGAGAATTAAATGGGCTTTGATATGAGGTATCTGTCGACCCATCATGCTATTTAAGATTTTTGATATGCAGGCTGCCGGGGCCACCCTGTTGATATTTCAGGGTTAACGTTGCCTTCGTAAGATGTCCCCCTCCAAATAAAAATTTACGTGTTTGAGCATTATTTTGTAACGTGTAAGATAGCTCCAAAAAACGGCGTGTTTTGTTTTGAGTGGGCCACCCTGTATTTAAAAAGTACACTTTTTACATTTTTGTTGCGGTTTTAGGTTAAATGTTTAAACGGGCACCTTACGTCTACGAAGCGGTTTTTACGGTCTTGTAAGACAAAAGAAGAGGACAGTGTGTTAATTGCATTCCCAAATGATCCAGAAGTCAGTAAAGCTTCACTTACCTACTATCAAATTAATTTTGATACTACCTTTATTATAGCAATTCACGAAACAAAGAAGTTATAGAATCTGCAATAAACATGTTTTCTAGCTAAAATGAAATTTCTGCAGCACTATAATTGTACCAATTTAACCGACAATTCTATTCCTACTTTGTATCATGAAGGTAAAGTAACATATCCCTACCGTTAGTTTATGTCAATAATCTAGTGCATTAAAATGCAGATATCGTCAAAAAAGTAGGGGATGTCGCTATAGCATAGATGTCAAAATTTTTGTTCTATCTTTGCTGAAGCAAAGTGCAAAGGAATCAAGCATCTTTAAAAACATTTGCTTTCCCATCACGTAAAACATTAATAAATATCTTAAACAAAATTTTATTTTCATGTGGCATTAATGAAACAGTTTTGCAGAGCTCAAACAGTGCAAAATTGCTAATCATGTAATGGTTCTTATGGCAAGAGAAATTGAGAAAGCACAAATTGCGTTTTCCTTTAAAAAATTGTTAGTTCATTAATTTCATCCTCTTAATACTACAACATTTAAACTGTTAAAAAAAGACACAAACAGGAGATGTGCTATTTTTTGCGTAGAAAATAGAACACTATGCTTCTTTATAAATAAACAAGAGGTAATTGCCGTGTACGGCCTTCAACAAAGGTCATTTAAATCAATCTATTAGATAAATCAGCTAAATTTATGTAAAAATCAAACAATATTCGAGTAGTTGAGGTCATGTGAAATAGTTATATAAGTTAGACATTGGAGATCATGAGACGAAAATGTTAAACAAACTCACTGATGCTCACATATTCGTAGAAAAACTAAAAAAATAAAAGTTAAAAATGCTGCACAGGTTTTCTCTCACAAGGTGTTATCTACAATGGAAGGATTAGTTAAATATGGTGGGTATGAATATAATGATTTTTTGGTAAATAACCATAAACAATTGTTACATGACATGGATGTATGCCAGATTCTGCAGTACATACGAATGTTTTACTGTTTTTTAATAAATTGTTTGATAGCGTTAATAGAAGAACTAGAAACGCAGAACATAAAAAGTTATTGAGATCTGCAGTATCCAGTACATCTCCGCATATACAGTTTTAGTATGAGGCCTTAACTGTTTTAAAGCAATAATATTTGTCTCATCCACTGGTCGTAAACGTGTTCCGCCAACACTTTATAACTGGATAAGCACAGTACAAGATTTTACACAATTATCAAAAGATCTGGAGCAAAATAGATTTATGTAATTGTGTCCAAGAAACTTAAACCAAGATCTAGATTTTGCATCCGAAGCCATAGTGTGAGAAACATTAATCCTTCATGTTCTGTTTCTATAAATTCTTTTAAGTCATTGTTGATTAACAATTTTGTTTTTCCTAGTTCACCGGGAAGTAATTGCGAACAGGATAATAGCGAAAGTGCTCTAAATTGTTTAAAATACTTTTATGGGGTTGCCGTCTTAACCACGTCGTAATAGACATCGTTAATTCACATCTGCATAAAGCAACGCGCAAAGTGCAAAAAGGCACAATGAAGAAATGCTGACGACAAGGAAGATATTTCCACAACCTCGCACACGAAGCAAACAGCCTTCTTATCGTATATAAAATGAAGTAGGATCGATAGACAATTCAGAAGTTAAGTTCAGGGTAGTTTAAGTACACCTCGATTCGACACTTAACTCGCATCGACCAGTTCGCGATACAGTACAAAAGTCCTTCGTATTATTGCGGCAAAAACTTGCAAAGAAAACACAATTTAGCCTGGTCAACCATGGCATACTACGCATCGAGTATTTTTACTTTTTGTTTAATGAAAATCCTTGCTGATGCACACTGACATTTAAAATACCGACTATGTTTGCTATCTCGTGCACTTTCACTCCACAGTTATCTAATATTACAGTTTTTCTATCGTACTTTCTAATTTAACAACCCCTTTTTAAAAGTATTGAAAACGAAGGAGCAGATTACAATAGTGGTTGTTTTGATTTAAGTTGATATTTTGGACATCCTGAATCTCAGAAACCAAGCCGTTTCAGACCCATGTTCACTTTTTTATCTTAAAATTACTTAAATATTCACTGTTAAAGTTTATACAAGTATTTAATTAACACCCTGTATAACATTTTATTGGAACGGAAATTTAATACATAAGAACCAGAATCAGGGTCATATGGCATAAACTGTAGGTAATGCAGTGCAACATTAATATAACGAACCTCAGTATAATGATTTCTTCGATTTAACAAATTTTTCGTAATCTCCTTGAATTGTCCATAAGAGTCAATGTAAAGTATACCTTTACATTGCAAACATTTTTGCAAACCACCTCGTTATAACAAATTTTCAACTATCAGAAAAAAGTGTAAATACCTCTAATTAACGAATTTTGTCAACCCAAAACCTTTATATAACGTTTCCACCAATAATAACCATTAATGTCATAGTATGTGATTCATGACGCGACATGTTTCGAAACGATAGAAAGTAATATAAACACTGCTGCTTGTCACTATTGTCAAAGATTCAAGTTGCAATGACTCAGAAACATAGAAGGAGTTTCTTATCAGTTGCAGAAAAGCGAGACATCATTAATTATGTTGACAAAAATCCTTCGACGAAAAAACTAGACATTGCTAATAAGTTCGGCATTCCCGCAAGTATATTGGCGACAATTTTAAAATTTAAAGATAAGTTTTAGAAGGAAATGGTTTACCTGGAAACAGTAGACGATTAAAATCATGCGAGTACAAACACGTAGAGGAATGTGTGTTAAAGTCGTTAAAACAATGCCGAGACAAAATCTTGCAATCGGAGGCCTATCCTTTAGGAAAGGCTCAGTAGTTTGCAGTAGGAATGGGACATGCAAGGTTCCGTGCCAGCAACTGGTGGCTTCAAAATTTCAAAAACGAAACGAGATTGTTTTTTGAAAATTTTGTGGTGAAAGTGATAGAGTCAATGAAGAAGTATGTGATGAGAAAAAGACAAACTGGCAGAGCTGACCGCCGGATACAATTCCAAAGACATTTATAACGCCGACAAACTGGATATTTCTATAAATGTTTACCTGACAAAACCTTAACATTTAAAGACGATACGCGTAATGGTGGAAAAACAGCAAATTTCGCTTAACAGTACTTCTAGAAACAAATTGTACCGGGACCTACAAACTTAAGGCACTCATAATCGGGAGATATAAGAAACCGCGATGTTTTAAAAATGTCAATAACTTGCCAACAGATTACACATCAAACCATAAGGCTTGCATGACCAGTGATGCTTTTATCAATTGGCTTAAAAGTCTGAATAAAGGAATGCCGAAAATAATCAATAAAATTCTTATGTTTATCGATAATTGTACTGCACACGGAGAAATTCCTAAAAATACAAAAATAAAGTACTTGCCTCCAAATACCACTTCGAAACTACAACCACTTGTTACGGTTTTATTTTAGGAATATAAAACGTGTGTCAAGAGCAATATGTTACAGGTATGTCACGAGTAATATGTTACGACGAAAGTCGTATTTGGCGAGCATTTTGCTAATTTTTGATTACAGCTAAGTTTTATTATTATTGAAGTAACTTATTCATTGTTAATGCGTGTGAAGCTCATGTGCATACGACATGAAACGGCTTGATCTTTAGTTCTTAAGTAAAACTTTATTCAGTGGTACTTTCCACAACCGAACGTTTTTAACCAGCTCAATACGGGCTCGTGTGCTTCACTTAGAGCGGTTAACGCGAAAACAAAAGGCCTTTTGGGTTTACGGGAGGTACTTACCCTTTTTAATCTTAGTTTAAGTCAGTGTCGTTGCATGTTTAATTTAAAAGAACTCTTTATGGACCCCCCACTCTACGACAAAGCGGGAATCTGCTGTTCTACCTATTCTAAATATTTTATTCTCCACAAACCTAGTGTGCTACATTCATCCATATTTCCCTTTTGTTCCTTTTTTTTGTTTATTCCTCTGGAGCCGTTGTTAGTTGTAAACCTCAACCGTTACACACTGGACCAAGGCATCATTCAAAGCTTTAAAATACACTATAAGAAGGAAGTTCTAGCTGATGTAGAACGCAAAACGCACGAGCGCGTCGCTACCACCCAAATTAGCCAGCGATTTACGACTCGACATGTAACACGAGCGGCGCCTCATTATTGAAAAATCAGAGAAAAACAAAATTCGAAGAGAAGCCCTTCTAGCAGGATGACAACAAAAACGATATTTCCACGACCTCGCACACAATTCAAACAACATTCTTATCGCGTATAAAATGAAGTAGGATCATTAAGCAATTCAGAAGTTAAGTTCAGTGTAGTTTAAGTACAGCTCGATTCGACACTTAACTCGCATCGACCAGTTCGTAACGCTGACCGGTTGTCAGCATAAGCGCGTTGCTAGCACCCAAATCGGCCAGCAATTTACGGCTTGACATGTAACATGATCGGGACCTCTTTACTGCAAAGGCTGCACTATCCATTCATGCATGTAAATATTCCATCGCACCCTAGACGTATTATAATGAATGATTCAACAGATTAAAACTTTGTTCAGTCAGAAGAAATTGACAGTGATGAAACTCAAACATTTTCATTTTCTTCTACAAATTTTTTGAATAAAGCTACCCATGCATACATTGCTGGTAATTTAGCAAACGATCTGTTAAAGGTGGTAAAAGCATGCAGATACTGTCGCAGTGATCTTCTTAAAAGTTTTTCTTTACGGGAGCATGTATTAATTGAGGTAAGGGCGTATGGCCCAAAAGCTCTTCTTCGACCAGGAACAACATTTGTTACAATCATGAACATGTAATGAGACTATTGCATACGTATGTCCAATCACTTGCGACAACCAATGAGTTTATTTTATTTTGTAATTTTACACCAATCAATAAGATTTTGAAGGGGTTGTATATAAGAAATGTGGACAATAAAATAAAAAAATTGGCATTAACTCGACTTAAAAAATATAACTATAAAGAATGCCATCCAAAAATTTAAGCAATTAGTGTGAACAAGTTTCAAATTGTAAAAGAAATTTAGTTTTAAACCTTCATCGAAACAATTTTTTTTCTGCAGTTAGAATTATTGTACTTAACATTTAAATTTTTTAGCATTTCAGAACACAATAATTGTTGTGTTTATAAAAAAAACCTCTAAATATATATTTGTCTTTTCTTTATTAGTTTCTTTTTAAATACGTACAAATTTATTTTTTCTACTTTGCGTTCATATTGTAGTTTTTATGATACGCAAACGCGTTTCATAAAATAAATACGGTTTCATAAAAATTACACTAAAACGGTGAAAATTTTCTTTTAGTTGGCAATAGTGGCTTAATGTCATTTAATTTTAATCGCATATTTAGAAATGTTTAGCATAACCTCAATGGAATAAAACTAAGTTGAAATTCCAATTTTAAGCAACACTATAAACATTGTTTAATTATTTTCGTAGCAAAGTATATAGACGGTAAGTACTACCTTTATTTGTTATATCAGATTTGCTTTTGATAAAATTGGCGAAGTTAAATATATTATGTTACTGACATAAATAAACTCAAGAGCCTCACCCTATAACATTGTAATTTTGTTTTCTTTTACAGTACATAAAACTAGAGCACAACACTTTGAAGTGGATGTTACCTTCGGCACGAACAAAAAGATTCTTTGTAACCCTACAAAGATTGTTACTTGTTACGGGCCACTTTGTTGTTCGGTTAACATTCAAAAAGAAAACAAAGCTCTGGAAACATTTTAACGTTTGTAATAAAGATACCATAAGTTCGGTGGTTATTGGAATCTTGGGCTCAAAGAATGCCAACGTTTTTGGAAATAGTTGAACTCTTGTTGTCCTTACGGCATGAATCTCCATTGGCACGTTTACAAGAAACAAATTCTGTGTAATTATTATTTTATATATGTATTATTGAAAGCATGACTTTAATACAAATATGGGTGTTTTGATTGGTAAATTCAAGATTCCAAGTATGTACATTTAATTACATCTAAAATTATTCTTTTGTGAAAATTTGTGTAATGTAATTTAATATTATAATATTGTAAGTGAAGAATAAAAGAAGTATGTTCAAGATCAGTAAGTTTCCAAAAGTAAGGTGCGTCTAATAATTTGATTAGGGATTAGTAATGTGTTTTTAAAGACGACTAATTTGAATTCTGCGCCGACACAATGGTGGGGATACCGGGTATCGTTGTCAAAGTGCACATTCACATGGTTCTAAATTCTATTATGTTTATTATTCTGTAGGTCTTAATTTTTGTTCTGTCATAAAGGAAGATTTCAGTTATAGTTTTTTATTTTAAAAACAAGTAAACAACAAACTAGAACTCAATTATTATGACTATAAAAATTACAATTATTATAGGAGACGTTAACGGTCACTGACGAAGAATCTTTTGCATGAATTACAACACCGGAACACTCTCATTGGCAGTAACAATGTTTTGAGTATTTGCATTAGTTGTGGTGATGTCAATAAGAGGATTCTGTGTCGAAGAACTTGGCAAATTAAAACTATTATCTGAAGTGGAACAAGAAGGTGGGTTTGCACAAGGCCTAAGCATTTCTGCCACTTCAATTTTCTTACTTAGGGTCGACTCGACATACCCTTCAGCCACAGCAGACGATTTCCATCCACCGTGACGTTTGAGGCTCAGCAAGTCTCCACCCTTATTGGCCAACTGAGTGGCACTCGACCTCCTAAAACAGTGGCCCGTATAAAGTTGTGGATGGGGCAGTTTAAGAAAAATGGCAATTTCTTTTGAGACTTTGCCCATTGTGTTAATTCCAATAGGGTTATTAATGCAACGTCCATTTCTATATGTCAAAAAAATCGCTTGTGTGTGGTGTTGGTGGGTCTTAGAGCAACATAAGCATTAATTAATGTAATCCATTTTTTTTCAGTAATAACAAATTCTCTGGACAAGTTGTTTTTGTTGTTGGTATGGAGACTATAATGGTGTCGGACTGTAATTTAACGTCATCAGTGGACATGTTTGTGAGCTCATCACGCCTACAGGCCCCGCTGTATCCCATTATCAAGATGACCTAAAATTCATAAAATTCGTTTTATTTAGGGTCAGTTGCACCAAACTCGATTCATTTAAGGGAGTAATGATTGTTTTAAACCACAGTTAAATTTAACTGAGTTTGGTGCAATTGCTGCCTTTACTATTTATATCGGTAGTTATAGAAGTAGTTATTTATGTAGTTTTAGAAATAGTTATTAGGAGTATAGTTATTTATGTAGTTTTTAGAAGTATAGTTATTTATGTAGTTTTTAGAAGTAGTTATTAAGAGTATAGTTATTTATGTAGTATGTAGTTATTCATTTAGTTATTATTTTTACTAATTTGAAATCGTCATAATTTATACACTTTCTAATAATACAATTATACTTACTTTCATTGCCAAATAAATTTTGTCTTCTGCTTCGTTAATAAATTTACTAATTTCGAATTCTTCTAAAATTTTGGAAGAGCTTTTAATTTGTAATAATTCGAAATGTCATGATTTAAATGGATGTTTATACACGACTTTAATTGAGAATAAAGACTCCATAAGCTGGATGCTTTGTATTTTGCCGTTTTAACTCAAAATATGCCAGCATGACGTTTTCAGAAATCGTCGAAATGTTATTCTCTTTGCGCCATTTCTCAAATTCCGTAAAATTTTTTCATAAGTTGAGCGCGACTTTACTGGAAGCAAATTTTCCATTGTGTTTTGTGCGATTTCTCGTATTTCAGGAGGAGTACTTTCTAAATCATCTTCCATATTTAACAACTTCTTTACACGAATAAAATTTATAATTAACTCTACAGAAAAATTATACTGACGCTTCGAATATATTTATAACCATAGCCGCCTTTAATTGAAAAAGTGTTGCCAACAGTGACAACCTTAGTGATAAAATTTTTTTTAAAGTTATTTATATTTTACAAAGCCCAAAAACGCAAAGTAGAAAAATACTATATGATATCTCGTTTATAAGGCATTTTGTCGCACTTACTTCTTTATGGCACTCGCTGCGCTCGTCGTGCCCTAAACCCGTGCGTGCGCCAAAATGCTTCTTATGAAACTCGTATCATCATATACTATTAATTTGTAAATAGTCAATAATGAAAATGTTAATTGATTTTAAAAAAACCCGCTGGATTTACATTCTGTGTACAAAGACAATATAACATGAAAAAAAAATTAAATCTTATTTCAGAGATCAACAAAGGGTCGGCCATTTAAACGAAGTTTTGTTTATCTATAAGTAACACTAAAATAAACAAGTTTAAGTGAGGTTAAGACCGTTAAAAGTGTCAATCTAAAAATCTAGAGGCAAAAACGCAAGCTGTTACTTCCAAAGCGCCCTAGGAAATTGATAAAAATTAGAACAAATTCTAATTGGTGAAAAAATTGACAAACAAGGTTGACAAAAAGTTAACACAGATGTTTAACAAAAATTGCTGGATTACACTCTACAACTTCTTTGTCAATAAAGTTCATGAGCAAATTCATAAATGTGTTTGATGAATGTAATACAGGCTTTACTATTTTATTTTATGATTATGATATTATGGTAAATACTAATTTCTAACTAAAACGTCAATATAAACTAAATACACAAATTAACTACCAAATTGAAAATAACTCGATCCATATTTATCTGCGTAGAAATTACAATTATTTCCGCTACACGAACGTAGATAAACAAATCATATGTCTATAAATTATACAATTGTTGATCGTAGTTTTCCAACTACACCCTCCTCTTAATAGGATTAACACTAATGAAATTAGAGAATTAAATTCATGTTGAAGTATTTTTTACCGTTTTGTTATAATTGGTTAACTTTTAGAAAGTATTATAGTATTATCACCATTTATTGAAAAAATTAGAAATACTCATTTTCAATTAATTAAAACTGTAATAAAATTGTATTATATACATATACATATTGTGGGTAAGCTTATATTAGTAATAAAGGATTAATTTAAAAATTCTTTTTGATAGCACCGTTCTAATATAAAATTTCCACAAGCTCGATATCAAATGTTAGTTAAGTAAACTGAATAAAACCTAATTAAACTTCGAAGCAAGCTCATTTTTATTGAAAAGTTTATTCTGCTGTTGGATATGTTTTAACTCAACATCCTTAATTGCTGACAATATAATATAGAAAGGCGGGTTTCTATTTTTTTCAATTTCGCATCGGTCTATTGTTTATGATAGTTTGAAATTTGTTTTGACCTGCGATATTGCTTTTGAAAGCTTTTTTTTTTATTTTGGGCAAGACAAGGGCATTTATTTCTTCTTCTTCTGATAATTAAGAACTGTCTTACTTCATTGTTAATAAAATTATCTAAAACAACGTTCTTTAGTTATTAATTAACTTGTTCATCACAATGTTTATACAAATAAAATAAACCTACAATTAAATTTAATTTATACAAATGTATCAATTAAATCCGATAAAACTTCAATTCAATTTTTAATAAACGGCAACATAAGCTGTAATTACAATTTTCGTAATTAAAGTGAGGTTTTAAAAAAAATCTCTATACAAATTGAATTTGGGGTACGTGATACAGCTTAAATTACAACAAAAATGCGTAGGTATTTGGTCATCAATTCACGTTCTCTTCTAAAGAATTAAAAATATTAGTGATATTGTACTTCTAGGTAGAGCGTAATAACAAAATTAACAGGTCTATTGTATGAACTACCGACAAGTCAAAATTTATTAAATTATTTTAATTGTTTACTGTCTAACTTTTCATCATTTTCATGAAACGTTTATTAAATAATGTTCTGACCAACACAGTCTTTGACTAAATAAAATTAGCCTTTATAAAACCATCTCTTGATGGAGCGAAGGCGAAACATCTACAGTTTTCTGCAAAACAAAGTTGTTAGTTCTTTTATTATACTCCACCTAAAAGGAATATTTACAATATCGTTAAATTAATTGGAGGAAAAAAACTTATTTTTAATATCAGTTTATAATATTGTATACAGTTATAATAATTTGATAGTAATTTGATCTAAAAGTCCGGTTTTAAATGAGTCTAATCGGGGGCACACTTTTCAATTCTATCAACTAGAATCCTTAGGTCAAAGTAAGAAAAAAATTGCTATTAACATGAGTTTAATTCTCAACAGTTTCTGAGACAACTATTAAACCATTAATTGACATTGACTTTTTAAAAACACTGTCGGCGGCGCTTTAGTTCTTAAGCACCGCCGACAGTTAATTTGCAACAATATAATCAATAATTTCATTTTGTCATAAAGTATTATTTAGATATTTTAGTTACAATTTAATTACAAGTAGAATGTACTATTATTACTATTACTATTAAAGCAAACAGGATTTACTTCATAAAAATTCGTTACGGTTTATTTGGCTATTTTTGTTTTTATGCGTTTGAAGAAAAATATTACATTTTAATGGGAAGCTTAAATGCTAACATTTTCAGCACAAAAAGCATCACGTAAGTTCCTTATAAAATACTGTACTATTATCTATTCGTTTGGTACATTAAAGTTTTTCATCATTCTGTTGTGACGGTGCTCCAGAAGATGTATGTTGTGGTGAAAAAACCGTGGACAATTATAAATTGTATGTTTTGACAAAACATGTCAATAATTAAATACATTAAAATATTGACAAAATTTGTTTGATTATGACGATTGGTACAAGCACGTATACGAATTTGCTATGTTATCTTCCTTCGGGTACATGGTGATAAATTCATTGCAATAAATAGTAGATTATTTTATTAGGAGATTAGATAATATAATTGTTGAGTTTAAACGTTAGCAATAGCAAAACAATTATGTTTTCTAACTCCAAATGAAATATAGTAGTATTTTTTCTTCAAGTGTTTCTTGTTGGGGTATTCTCAAATTTTAAGATTCTCAAGTGTTTCAATGTCTCCCAGTAGTTCAATAATGTACCGCTTTATTGTTGCTTGAAGAAAAACAGATTTTCTTAAAATAGTAATGCATTTAATTAGTGACATAAATCAAGCATCACCTTACTCATTAAAATGCATGATCATATCCGGTAGGGATTTTAAAGAGTCCATGTCAATCAATGGTTAAATAGTTTTTCAGTGTTTCCTATGTTCGGTTGAAAAAAACCCAAGTTATTTAGTTTATTTTTTTTTAAATATTAACACACTAGTATTTATTTTATGTTTAGTTAAAACAGGTTTTTGATACATCAATTACTTATTAATAAAAAAAAATGCTTTGCATAAAGGTTTACGGTGTCCTCCTATATTATTGCCTTATTAGATTTGATACGATAGTATTATAGATATAGGAAACCGGAATAGTTTGAACACGAAGATATTATAAACAGATTCAGATTTGCTCCTCTAAAATTGTGATATCTGGACAGTTATATATTTTGGCACCTTGGAAGTAACTTTTAAACGTGTAAACGTACGGTTTTCCTGTTTCAGTTGGATGCAATGGTGACTAGTACGGATATATTTATTTATGTATATTTAACAAAAATGTAATTTTGCTTATAATTTTAATATGTGCTTACATCACAGACGTTGCTTTAGTAAAGAAAACTAAGTACAATGTAGAATTTTTTTAAAATAATCAAGACGTTCCACAGAAGGAAGGTTATCTAAGGTCATATCAAGAAAACGCTGGCAGTGAATACAAGGTCTATGTATGTATCAAAGCATTTCTTAGGTTATACTTTAAAATTTAGGATTGGACTGCAACACAACAAAAAAGAAAAAACTGAGAAAACGCTGCAAATGAAGATGACACAAAAACCAAAGTTATAAAATGAACTTTTGGATAAAAACATTTAAAACATCATCTTGAAAGATTTTTTTTATAAATGAAAGGATGTTGAAAAAAGTAACGAGTGCCTTAAAACTGACTTCCTAATTGTAAAAGCTTCAAGTAATGAGACAGATTCCAAGCTTTCAGTGAAGAAACTTCATACGTGATTCTTCGCTAGTGATTTCCATCCTGCTGAAAACGGTAGAAAATCTAAAAATTTTAATATTACTTATTATCTACTTATACAGAAAATACTAAATATTATATTTAGAAAATAAAAAATAAGAAATATTTCTGTTACTTATTACCCACATCACCTCCAGACTGAAGAAGCAGAAACTCCCTTAAGAACAATCACGTAGAAATAACAGCTGTGAAAGATAGAGCCATCACAGGACATAACATAGCAATGTAAGAAACCAAGATGTTGGTGAAAGAGCGAAGATTGTGGCCCAGACTAAACAGAGAAGTCAATGATATACATAAGAACTCTAATAATTTAACAGGGACAGATGAGTAGAACAACCGGGAATATAAAAACGGATTGTCCATCAAAATCAGAAAGCAACGTAAAGGGCTCAGTAATCGGGACCTATAAAGTGAAGACCAAAAATCCGTCGTCTCCCCTCCCTTAACCTTTTGAACGGTGACAGCTTTAGTTGCACAACTTTTTGTGTTAACATAAGAATGAAAATAGTATTTCTTGACTGTAAAATGACACCTGAATGACATTTGGAAAAAAAAATTTTATGGAGAAGGTCAACTGATACCTTTTGTTTTAAACACATATTCATTCTTAAATCAACCACCGAATTTTAATCAGAAATCACACTCTTTAGACTATAAAACTCATATATTAAAAATGAAATAGAATTTGTAGCGCCACCTGTGACTATGGGGATCACTACATAAGAAATTTGTTAAAAAATGTATTTCTTCATCCAAATTACAGATTTATTTTTATCCAAAATTTGTTTTTTCTACATTTCATAATTGATAGCAGTTAAAAAAGTTATTACTACCTAAATTTCAACAAATTTTTAAAAAATACAAGCATCGTATTCGCTATAACACATATGACGTCTTTTCTTTAACTTCTTACTTATCTTTTGATATAAATTGTACACTTTCAAAGATCTTAACTCCTGGATAAAAATCTCTCCTATGTTTTCCATAATCAACCACCTATGATGGGCTGTTTGAAACCGCTTCTTCCTACCTCCTTTTCGTACAATAACTTAATTGGTGATAATATTTTCATTATTTCAATGCCAAAATCACAATAAAATAAGCTTAAACTTACATCAACTGACATTTACAATATACAGTACCTTCATAAATATAGACAAAACCTGCTAACTAAATGGCAAAACAAAATTTAAAAATTACGCGGTGATTGATAATAGAAAATTCTATTTAACCATTAACAATATTACTGCAGCATTTCAAACAGCTATGGGGGAGATCTATTTATTATACAGTGACCGGTAAAGAGTTTGCAACATTGACATTTGTCAAAGTGCTTTTTTTTGTCATTCAATATGCTGAATTTATTTGCCAAAAGAAATTTTCGGATATCTCAATTACAACATTTTTTCCCATTTGATGCAAACTCTTTGCCGGTCACTGTATAAAACTGTCCAATAAAGCTTACGTATCTAAAGTAGTGATTTGTGATTTAAAAACATTTTAAAAACTTGTATTTTTATGACGACAAATTGCGATTTCAATCCCATGGTATGGTGACACATTAAGAATTATTATTATTATTATTATTTTGACATTTTGTTAGTTTTTACCGGTTTATTTATGCTTATAAATTATTTGTACGGCTTCTAACATAACAATATTAATAAACTAATTAGAACTTCTCCATTAATCAATAATGTATTACAAAAATTACATACAATCGTATATACAGCGTGTCTCAAAAATTGACGCCCGTCCTTTCAAAATATGAATCGGGGGGCTAAAACAAATTAAAACGTAAGAATAAAAAAATTGCGTTATGTCCATGGTTACAGAGTTATTGACAAAAAACAAAGATCTAACATTCAATGTTTACACTTTATTAAAAACGATGTTTACTGATGAGTGTACATTTACCCAGATAGGGATTATAAATACTCATAATTTGCACGAATGGAGAGATGAAAACCCTTATTTAATACGTAAAAGATGTCACCACAGACGATGGTCAGTAAACATTTGGGATGGATTATTAAATAATAATGTAATCGGCCCAAATATGTTACCTAACCGACTTAATTCAGCATCGTATTTTCATTTTTTAAACGACAATTTACCACTGCCATTGCTCGATCAAGTCCCATTAGCAACTAGATTGAATTGTTGGTTCCAACATGATGGTTTTGTAACAAATATTCGTTGTTAATAAAGTTTAAACATTGAATGTTAGATCTTTGTCAATAACTCTGTAACCACGGACATAACGCAATTTTTTTATTCTTACGTTTTAATTTGTTTTAGTCCCCCGATTCATATTCTGAAAGGACGGGCGTCAATTTTGAGACACCCTGTATACATAATATAAGTAAAAAACAACAAACATCACAGGCAATAATAAATGACTATACTGAGATTTGATATCAACAAACGTCTTTGCAATAAAAAAATTGTACAATTTCAATTTTAAATAGTTAAATTAAATAGCGATTGGTTGCTTTGTGTCTCTACGGAAATGTATTGTATCTTTTGTTGATTTTACATAGAATTTTCTATTAATATTTTTGTTTATAATTACTTTCAGTACACAATATAATATGAATGTTTATATTTACTTTGTAGATATTTTCTATTTGTATACAATTTTATGAGACGCCTATTTCCTGGTATTTACTTGATTATTAATAGTTTACGATTGACGCATGCATTAAATATTTTTGGAATTATTTAAAATGCATCAATACATTTCAATTTTAAATAATAAATAAAGTTTTAAAACTATACGGTAATAATGTAAAGTTTAGCATTTTATAAAATAATATTAATTATAAATAAATAATGAAAGAATTTTTAAAAAATTGCAGTTTCTACAACTCTTATTTAAACACTTTTTTGCTAGGTGCTCACTTAAGTTCGCACCACTTTTTTATTATTAATATTGCGAAATAAAGTTATTCTTTATAAAAATCTCTGCGTGGTTTAAAAACTAAAATGCAAATATCAGATATTAAAATGTTTCAGTCGTATATGAGGTATGTTCAAAAATATAAATTTTAAATTATCACCCACAATTAGCATAATTTGTATCTTTTCTTTAAATTCAGTATCACCGGCATCTTTACTTAAACTTTATTGTAATTTTTAAATATCTATTTGATGTTTAATGTCAGATATGTAAATATCATGGCAACTTGATTAAAAATGTATGCATTTATTACTGTTATAAGATAGACAATAGGAAAATGTAGAAAATCATCGTTTTAAACATACATGGCTGTATATTTGAACATAGCTTACAATCTTAAATAAATTTTCATGATAACGATCTTCGAAATTTACTTTACTTTTGATACGACATACCTCGTGTACAACTGAAAAATTTTAATATCTGATTTTAGTTTTTACACCATGTAGAACTTTTTTTTGTAATATTAATAATAAACAAGTTTCCAATATAGTGCGAACTTAAGTGGACACATTGTAACTATGATGCTACAACGTAACTCATCACTTGTGACGGATTAAAGTGGGGTGTTAAGGGTTAAACTGAAATCTCCGTTAGAGGTGCTCTGCAATTCCCATCCGAAACTAATCAAGAATAAATTGAAACCCTTGGAGCCAGATCAATTACCTAGTTGTAAATCCATTTGATCATCATGGATAGGTTATTCCAACTGGTGAAACTAAACTCAATATTTACAGAAAAGTGCAACAATAATTTCTAATCGAATAGTAGTAACGGAGGGAGACTTGAATCATTGCCCTAAAGCGTATAAAATGTAAGGTCTGAAATAAATTGTCGCGTGTAATTTAGCATACGGGTTCTGTTTGTTATGCTAGCTAGTACCAAGTAAAAGAAAGTACGGAAGGAAGGGTACAAATAAAACAAAACTACAAAATTACAAGTTTAAGCTAAAATCGATACGAAATGCTTACCTAGGTCTTATAGCTTTATGAGTAATCAAGTATAGTACATCTATGTATAAAAATGTAGTTGGTCGTGTGTGTCGGTCCCAAAAATATGGGAATTGACGTGGACGAAATAATAAAATAACGATGACCCACATCAACAATTTATGATGGTCACAAAGATGCTCCGTAATTAAAACGGAATTTCACACTATTCGATTCATGCCTTGTGTAGCAAAACACGACCCACCAGGGAGTGAAAAGATTCTTCTCCCACAGGTAATATGAATTATCAAAATTTGGAAAACTGCAAATTATAACAGTTAAAATTTTAGACGAGACGAAGATTGGGTTTGCATAGGCAACCAAGGCTACAACAATAAACTGTTACACACTTTTGTTTGTTGCTATGCAAATTTTAATTTCTTTTAAATCAAATAGAATATTTCAAAAGTACGATTCTACATTTTAATTAAAGTTAAGTATGATCTAGTTTTTTAGTATCCTATTTGTATTTTTGAACGCAAAACTATAACAAAATACGGCGCACTGTTAGAGAAACTTAATACTAAATATACTCCTACATTACCAAATATTTCCAATATTTTAGGTTGACTGCCGTAGCGCTCATCTACGACCGCTCAAACAGGGCGTGTTATCAGAGTATTTTGTTTGCCAGCGGCCGCTCGGCCGGCACCAGTTTCTTAGATACTTCGAACTCTGTTATCTTTATCTTTTTATTTGCAAGTTAGTTGTAAATTATATGAGCATTTACTAATGAAGTATCTAATAGTAATTCAACTGCCAAATTTTGATACCATTTGAGAGACTTTCTAAGAATTATATACTAAAACAGCTTGTGGCTTTTTTATAACGTCTTTGTAACTCTACAGTTCTTGTGGTGTGTTTGGTGGACAAAAGCAGCACTTCTCTTTTATCTTTCCATTTAAGAATACAAATTCCTTTCTCATTGTCTTGTGCAAAAACCTCTCCTTTTTTCAATTTTTTTTGGATAACTTCTTTAGGATTTTTGCGCTGGTTGGCACGTAAAGTTCCAACATAATGTGTTTCTTAGTCTAATAGTATATTATCTATTTCTAAACTTGTATAATAATTATTAGCTATAATTACAACATTTGTTTCATTCCCTTTTTACCGGCATACACTCTTATATTTCATGTTTATCCATTGTCACTACTGTTTCATTAGTAAGCGCCCTTGAAAAGGCACAGACTCGTCAATGCAAAACGTTTGTCCTGGTGTAAACACGGATTAGAAGTTCTTGATCAGTTAGTCTATAAGAGGTTTGACTTTATGTAAACGACCATTTTTTGGACAATTTGCGTTATCGGAGAAATGCCACATTCTCAATAATAATTGCAACCTGTTTCTTGACATGATTTTTGGTACTATAACATTTTTATACAAATCATCGTTACTCCAATATTTTTCAATTGAAGACAATTTCACTAGACTCATATAAGCCACAATACCAAGAAATTGAAGCATTTCTTTCTTGTCAGTGGGAGTCCAGCGATGTAATCTTGAACCCTTACTGACGTCTTCTGTGTTGCAAAGAACTTGAGTTTCATTTATAATATGGTAGTCAACAAAAGTTTGGAAACAATTGTATGGAGATAGATCGGTTATTAGAGCTGCAGCATAGTTTGCATGTAAACCACCTACTGCCAAGTACTGAAAAACAAAATAATTTTTCTGAGGTTGATGCCAAGTATGTTCCTGGTTCTTATTGGCAATAGGTTTATTTTCAGTACTTTCTGCATCAGCATTATTTCTGTTATTGGAAAGTTCAACCTGAAAAACTCGTCTATATCTTTGTCGATCATAGTAACCTATTCATCTTCTTCCTCAGGTAAATTTCTTTTAGTGACATTTTTTGTTTTTTTCTCCCAGTCGATTTTGAGCAACACGCTTGCATCTCTAACGAGGAATTTTCATTTTCACTTCTGGGTTTCTTGTTCAAACTATCACTTGTACTTGGAAATGATTGCCGTTTATCTTCCCCAGCTTTTTCTGTTTCATTTCTTATGTCTTCTTCCTTGGAACTATACAAAATATCTTTTTCTTCGAAGACAAGAAGGAAGGGCAACGTCATAATCAAAAGAACTAGAAACATCGTTAGTGCTTTCTACAATATCTGCAAAAAAAAATATTACTGACATTTTTAGATCATTCCTCCATACTCTATGCATTTACATGCAATACTACATGCATTTATAAGACGTTGAATTTTGGCACGAGAACAAATATACCTAATACAACTCATACTCTATTACACAATAATATCAGCATAAGGTCATGGGGATGCAGTATCTTGAAATAAAAAGCGATAAGTAAATGACGGAATTTGGGTTAAGGGTTATGTTTAGGTTTCATAATGAGTACAAAATTTATAAATAGAAGAAACAGATAAGAATCTCAATAACTTAGTTGAATATACATACAAATGTATGTTTTGTTGTTATTGTTATAAGAATGTACTTACCTGTAGATGGATTTCTTTGTAATGCTAACTCTAAATTTTTTTGAACGTTCACTCATTTTCCGTCAACAAAACTTGCAAACTTGACTAAAAAAAACAATTGCTGGCTACGACCGCCGGCTACGACCGCCGGCTCCGATCGCCGGCTGCGACCGCCTGCTGTCGCCCGTGAATTTTATATTTTTTCGGGCAGTCAACTTGTTAAATCTAATATGCATGCATACTACCTAATTTTGAGTCAAATGAAAAATGCATAGTGCATTTTTTGCTTTTTAGGTTAGGAAGTGGAGCCAAAATCATAATTAAAATTAACAACATCCCCATTCTTAGCCCCTAACAGACGCCATTTTTGTATTTGTTCAAACTGTCTGTTTAATTATAAAAGATTTTTGATTCGTTTATAATATTTTTTATTTGTTGCTACTACACCCGATCTGATTTCATAAAGTTAGCATTTTATGAGATAGCAAGGGTATCTCCTGCATTATTTAGCACAATCGATTTAACAAAAAAATTTAACAAACGAAAGCAATATTGTTCTTTTAATGTTTATGTCGCAAGTAAAACCTTTAAAGCAATCATAATAAGTTAATATTATATGTACTCTATAAGAGCCCTTCTAGGTGGAGGTGGGAAGAATACTCAACTCAGTAAGTTGTAATCACCGACGTTTCGCCCACCGTTGTGTGGTCTTTACCAAGGTTGGTTGCAGAAACGACTTGGTATTCAATTTACTAATAAAATTCATCAATAGACAAAAGGTTAATTTAAAAACTTTAAATAACAACATTAATTGTTTGTTACTTAAGTGTTGTGTGTTATTTATATAAATCTTAAATTTTAATAAGCCTACATATTTTAAAAGTTTTAATTGCTATTTTTTAAAGTTTTTAAATTGACCTATCATCAATTGATGAATTTTTTTAGTAAATTGACTACCAACTCGTTTCTGTAACCAAACTTGATAAAGCCCACACAACGGTGGCGAAACGTGGGCGATTACAACTTACTGAGTTGAGTATTCTTCCCACCTCCACCTAGAAGGGCTCTTATAGAGTACATATAATATTAAGAAAGTTTTTTGTAGTCAACTTTACGTATAATAAGTTAAGAGCTCCTAGAAGAAAATTCTTATCAAAGATAATATTACAAAATAATGTAAATAGTTAACTAATCAGATACATCAATTTATGTGGCAAATTAAGATTTTAATCTATACCATATGAGGCACGCACATGAACAAATATGAAAGCAACGAAATACATTTAGAAAAACAACTGTGCAATGAATATAAAATATTGAGTGATTATAATTCAATTTTTATTTGTAACTCTCGAACGTTTGCGTATGTTTCCTAAACTGAAACGAGCGGATTAAAAATGAGTTCCGTCTTACTTTTAAAATAAATGTAAACAAAACACGAATAGAAAAATCAATGCTTAAATACATGCAAATTATATATTGAAGTTCGCATAAAGTATTCTGGAATTGCGCAAAATCTTTACAACAGAAATACAAGTCTGATGTAATTTGACGGTTTTATTAAAACATCAAATGTGGCAAAAAAGCGGAAAAATTTGAATTTAACGTGAACCGAAGAAAAGCGTGCGACGCAAAGCTCGGATTTGAAGCTTAATTAAGTTATTCAAGTGCAGTGTGCTTTGACATAATAGATACTTTGATCGATTGATTCTCAATAACGTCTCATTTTCAGGTCCGTTTAGAAAGCACCGACAATAGAAAATATGGAAAATTTTCGTACGCGTCATAATTGAGATTTCGCGTAAAAATTTACATATCGTGAATTGGAGCGGAAATAATTTACATCTATACGATGTTCATAGACGTCACAAACTCTTGAACATAGGCGGAAAAAGAAGTAAATACGTATTATTAAATTTGCTCACCTTAAACTTTCACCTCTTGAACGGTTTGATCTCTGAGACCAATCTCTTCCGCTGTATCTTGATTCTCTTTGCGAGCCGACGGTACGTCTTGTATGCCAACTGTTAAAACGATGCCTCACAGTGTTTTTTGACTTCGGTATTGAGGAAACAGTAAAAAAGCGCTACTGTGAACCCCTGGAAAAAATATTATAGATGAATTTTCCATTACTTCCTTTAGAGAGAATTCGTAATAAGGTCAAAAAGCGAGTGGAGTTTTCGTGATATTAAATTTTGTATAAATATAAACTTGATAAGGTACTTAAATTTGCTTTCAACCACAAATTTGATGCGATCAACAAACCTGAGTAGATAACAAAACGGTTCTTAAAATATCGTAAATTCGCTTAAACGTTCCATCTTCTACTGGTCCAACGATGAAAAGTATGTAAGTGATACCCAGCAGAGGTGTAAGAACGAGGAGGGCTTTGGCAGCTTTCCGATACTGTTGGGTTTCGGCACTGTTTGCACTACGCAATTTTGTGATCAAAACCTGAAAAATAATACTATAGAAACGATTGCATTTTATTTGGTCGATCGAATTCGACGTCAATTTTAATTATTAAAAGCTTCGTGGCGTTCGTAATCAAATTTTCGTATGATTTAATTATTTGTTTAAAAGGTCTCTTTTTATACCGAGCTAATGTAATATAGATTCAATTTAGTAACTGCTAATTAAACTACACTTTGCAAACAACCCTTCTGTTGGTATCAATAAAAAATTAAAGCGCAATAGATTTTTCAATTTAGAAATACCTATAATAATATTTAATTTAATAACCCAAATTAACCCTACTAGAAATGTATAATTAAGAGATTGTATATGTACTCAGTTTGATTTTTTTTGCACAAAATTTATAAACCAATTAAACTGCACTGCAGCAAATATTTGATTAATTACAGAAGCTTAATTAAAATTAGCTCGTAATCATTCTGTTGATTTTATTCAACACTTTTCTATTCAATACTGTTTAATTTAATTTCAAATGCAGCATTTAATGTACTGGCTCCAATACAGTATAGTGACACCCTTAAGATATTTAAGAAATAAAAAATGGGACAAAACGATTTCTTTAAAATAAAGTTTTTATATTGTAAAGTGGGTTTCTTTGCCAAAAATGGAACATAGAAACCATTAGAATATTTAATCGTTTTTAATCGGACCGAATTAGTTATGTTGGTATAAATAGGTTTTGCTGTAAAGTATAGATGGGTTTTAATACTGAATTTCTTAGAAACTGTATTTTAATTAAATTCTATATAGTGTTGTATATGGTTTTTTGATTAATAAATATTTAGTCGGCATTTACCAATCAATGTTTAATAGTTATTTGTGAGTTTCTGTCGGTAAATATTAAATTTGAATTGGTAATTCCTGATTAAAATATGATTTTATTTTAATTGGTAATTAATTATCAACTTTAATAGTATTTTGTGTTTTTGTCAATAAATATTTAATAAGCAACTACACATTAAATTTGAATTGAAAATTACATATTTGAAATCAAATACGCGCCCGATGTGCAGTCTTTGCTCGCCTTCTAAAGGTCCATTTACATCAAACGAAGAAAGAGCTAGAGCTAGAAGGAGAGCATTTTTTAGTGTAAACGAAACGAATGTTCTTTGCTCATTCGTGTCAACTCTGTGATTGGTAGTTCTTGTCTGATTCTGGCAGCGATATCATAATTCCAAGTGCTACATTTATGTTTTTGTCGCCAAAACTCAAAAATAAAAGAAGGAAAAGACGTTGGTGGGTTACAAATTTAATGCAACGAAAGTGACTAGATAATTTAGGTAAAACAATGACAAATATGCAAGAATGCAATAACAAGAAGAAAGTGGCCAATTACAAAATTTTTGTAGAATGGCGCTAGAAGATTTTTACTATTTATTATCTCTAATCAGCGACAAAATTCGGAAAACAAGTACGAATTTTAGAGGCTTGATTTTTGGCAACTGGAAATTCTTATAAAAGACTGATGTATTTTACTAAAATGTCTAAACCTACAATATGCAATGCTATATCTGAAGTATGTGCTGCAATAAATGAAGCATTGCAAGACTAAGACGTAAGTAAACAAAATTATATACTTACTATTTTGTAGGTATGTATGTATATTATCATAGCCGTAATTATTATTAATCCCTTCTTTGGATTTATCAGAACCAGAAAAGAATTGATCAGAGACAAACCAAGACCCGGAGATCTGACTTTCCCCACTTTATCGCAAACATTGGCCACAGACGTGACAGGTGATGCACGGCGGTGCAAGGTGGTTTTCCACCTTGACCCAATCAGTAGCAATCAGTTTCGCAGCTTTAATCTGTTACTCACGGCATGGATCTGAGGGGTGAAGGTAAAGGATAAACTATAATAATTTATTTTAAGACATTTATTGAAAAATAAACAATCATAGAACTTAGGTACCGAAAAATTAACAAAAAACGAAATTTTATTTAAAATTGTTAAAATAATACAGCAAACACCCTTTGTTTTCTTCAGTGCGGTATCATCCGGAATGTGTAATTGTTGGCCTGTGTTTATATCGGGTGATTCATTTAGAAATACTTTTTATAATGAGGATTTAATTTTAAATCGCGCATGCGTCGGGTCTACTGGAGTGGCATTCTTCCTTAGTAGTGTTTGACATTTGATAATGGAAAGACTTTACCCGGCACAGCGCTACCAAGCCAGTGAAAAAATCGGTCCATATTTCTTCAAAACAGAGACCAACCAGAATGTTACTGTAAATGGTGATCGTTATCGCGCCATGATAACAGACTATTTGATACCTAAAATTAAAGCCCGTGATATCGACAAAATTTGGTTCATACAGCCCGTGAAACCATGGCTTTACTGCAAGACGATTCGGTAAATAGATCATTTTACGCTTTGGACCAGTAAATTGGCCGGCTAGACCATGTGACATAACACCTACTGCCTTTTTCCTTTGGAGCTATGTAAGCACTAAAGTATACATAGATAAACCGGCTACGATCAAAGCATTGGAGGCCAATATTACTGGAGTCATTGACCAAATACCACTCGAAATACTCAAACGCGTCATTGAAAATTGGAACTTCAGAATGGACCTTGTTAATGGTAGTTAGGCCAACATTTGAAAGCAATTATCTTTAAAAAATAATAGTAAAAAATGTCTTTTTTTATGATAATAAAGATTATAAAATAAAATTGTTGATGTAAAATTGGATTCAAAATCAAATTTCCCCAAATCAGCGTCAAACAGATATTATTTATATAATGTTCCACATATGCTTTCGTCCGTTTTGAATATTCATGATGTTTTGAAGCTACATAATTACCAAAAGCTTAACTCTTGTTTATTTTCTTTGATTTCTAAGTATCCTTAAAATACGGTAAGGGTCTTCCGGTTTAGATTTTTTGGTAGTATTGTCGTGTGGCCAGATCCCACAAAAGTTGAAGGTTGCCATTGTGTTGTGGTGTGAATACTAAAACTGCAGGTTGTGGATCTGTTGTTGAATTTGACTGCGTACCTCTATTAGGGCTCACTACCGCAGCTTCTTGTTCATTTTTGCCGTATCCTGGTACTCATGCCGGGAGATCCGAAAAACGAATTTACAACTACCGTCTGTCTAAAGCAAGACAAATAGAAAATGCGTTTAACGTACTTCCAGAATTTTTCTTGTATTGCGAAAACCTATGTTACTATCACCGGATAAAGAATCTCTTATCGTTATGACCTGCGTATACTTACATAATTATTTAATGAAAAGAAAAGCTCCTAAGAAGCTATATAATTCACCGAGCATGATGGACAGGAGAATTGAAGATGGCGTCGTTATTCCAGACCAGTGGAGAAATGTAGACCGTTTACCATTATTTCTTCCGTTACCCAACACTAGACGAAGACACACTTTACAATGTGAAAATATACGGAAAGAATTTTGCTATAGCAAAACAATATTGCATAATTGCATAACTTCTATGAACACTTTTTTCGAAATGATTGTAAATGTACACTCATGAAATTTAAAACTTGGACACCACAATTTCTGTAAACAAAAGTTTGCACATTGTGAAGCGGGCTTGAGTGTATCATTTACAATTCTAACAGCAGGTAGTCTCAGCAGGGGTTATCTTATAGAAGGACTGTAGATTGAATCATTACACTAAGCACGTTTTTAGAAAATAGGTAATTTGCCTTGCTTACTTAATTTTTTCTTTAAAGAATATATTTGAAGGTATCGCTAATTAAATACCATAGCTCGATTAATTATCGAATCAAAATTTTGTTTAGGAAATGTTTACAAAATAAAATTAGAAATAATTTTGATTTAAAAAACGTCTACAAGCAATAACTTTTAAATTAAATCAAAAAACTGAAACATGGTTATTTGGGTTGACTGATTATTACTTATTTTTAAATAAATCTAACCTACTAATTATTGTAAGTTATTAAAAAAATCATTAAACTCTCTATTCATAATATTTAGTCCTTACATAATGTATATTTTATGACGTTTCACTTTTTTCTGTAGTTAATATAAAAAGTGAAAATAAAAACTAAGGCAATTCTTATTGTCAACGTATATATTTAGTTTTTTGACAAGAATTTATTACATAATTATAATTAAGATACCAAGTTATAGTTTAAAATTAAATGAAAACGTTTTTTTTTTAAATAAATATAAGAAATCAATAATGGGTGTGACCTCCATTATTATTGATACATTCTTGGAGGCGTCTGCTCATTGACGCTATCAAGGTATCAATATAATTAATATTAATCGTTTTCCATGCGGTATCAATGGCTGCAATTAGTGCATTACGGTTTACTGGTATAAAATTTGGCCCTTGTTGTCTTCGGATAACAGCAAGTATTCGAGCCCAAACATTTTCGATAATGTTAAAATCTGGACTTTTTGCTGGCCAGGGTAACAGCTCCAAGTTATTTGTTTGTATCCAGTTGCGCACAACCTGCGAAGTATAGGGTCATCATATCCCGATAGTTAATTATCGAATGTTCCAAGAAAATATGTGTAAATAGTAAATGGAATCTACTAACGTAACGTTAAGTCGTTAATTATAGTTACAAGTTCATATTAATATGCTTATTGTAAAGCTTCGTACACACCTGAACAACAAACCGAGGAACAAACAGAACAACGAACCGAACGGCAATCGGAACATTAATTTGGACGGTGCTACGTACGAATTTTAGAACAGATTCGCAAGTCCTGATTGTTCCACGAACGGTTTGCGGCGTTCCCGCAACTTGTCGGTTTTTCCTGCGACATCCTTGCTGGTTTGAACGAATCTAAACAAAACGGTAAACAAACTTATGCAGGAGAATTAAATTATTTATTTTTGTCTTCCCTTTTTGTGGGTTTGTTGTGTTTTAGGTAATATTATGGAGTTGACAGAAGAAAAATGTTTTAAATTAATCAGTGTTTAAGAATGCAAGAAAAACTTAAGCAACAATTTTTTTAGCGAATAAAGATTAGTTTGTGATGTAATATTAGAAACACAAATTTATATCATATCAAATTTATGACAAATTAAAAACCAAGAACGTGTATGTTATTGCTAAGAAATTATTAAGGAAAAAGCGCAATTGCAGTGTAAATATTTATAATTAGATATTTTTCGAAAGTTTATAAGTCCTCTATTGTAATCTTAATACTTAAAAAAAATCTGTCCATTAGCATTATAAGGAAATGGCTTTTACTTTATGAATAAGTTTCAATAACAATAGAATATCCTTGCTTGTTTAATTTACTTCCTTTGAGTCATATTGCTCTAAGGGTTGTTACATTGGTCATTAGAAGTATGTAATAAATAAACAATTACCTACTGTTTGAGAAGGGGTAGTGTGAACCAATAAATAAAGTAAGAAATGTAAATTCCATTTTAGTTTAAAATTTCAAGTGTTGTGAAAATGCCACCTCATCTCGGTGCTGATTTGAAAGAGCGGATTGTTTCGGAATTAGCGGCGGGCCGTAGCGTGCGTGAAATTTCACGTATGTTAGATATACCAAAAAGCACCGTAGGGCATTACCGAGTAAAATGGAATCTTGAACACACTTTGGAAAGAGCCATCGGAAGTGGTAGACCTAAAGTATCTACACGTGCTCAAGATCTTGAGTTGTTTCATTACGTAACAGAACAACCATTTGCTACATACTCCAGGGCTATAGCAGATACACATTTTCCCGGATGCCGTATAACTGCACAAAAAGATTAAAGGAGATGGGAATAAAGAAGTATAATGCTGCTGCGAAAGAAGTTCTCAGTGACGAAAATATGAGACGTCGTCTGGAATTTGCAAGGCGATATGTGAACGAACCTTTGGAGTTTTGGAATCGAGTGATTTTTAGCGACGAAAAAACGTTCAACGTTCAATAGCCGCAACGATGGACCACTAAAAGTTTTTAGAATGGAAGGAACTCGTTACGAAAATAATCACATATGTCCTAAAAACGAAGTGGTTATTTTTCTGTGAATGTGTGGGGTTGGGTTAGCACGCGGGGTCCAGGAGTTTGTTGGGCTATCGATGGACGTCTTGATTCTGCTGCGTATTTAGATATTTTGGAAACTATTATGAAACCTTCAGTCGAAGTGTTTTATCCAGACGAAGATTATATTTTCCAACAAGTAAGTATTCTTATTTCACTATACTTTCTCCAAAAATAGTTCGGGATCTGTTGAATTAACATTTTCATAATGTATTTTTGTTGTTAAAGGACAACGCCCCTATTTATACTTCGCGGGTTGTGCGCAATTGGATACGAGAAAATAACTTGGAGCTGTTACCCTGGCCAGCAAAAGCCCAGATTTTAACATTATCGAAAATGTTTGGGCTCGAATACTTGCTGTTATCCGAAGACAACAAGGGCCAAATTTTATACCAGTAAACCGTAATGCACTAATTGCAGCCATTGATACCGCATGGGAAACGATTAATATTAATTATATTGATACCTTGATAGCGTCAATGAGCAGACGCCTCCAAGAATGTATCAATAATAATGGAGGTCACACCCATTATTGATTTCTTATATTTATTTATATAGTAATACCTTTATTTAAAAAAAAAACGTTTTCATTTAATTTTAAACTATAACTTGGTATCTTAATTATAATTATGTAATAAATTCTTGTCAAAAAACTAAACATATACGTTGACAATAAGAATTGCCTTAGTTTTTATTTTCACTTTTTATATTAACTACAGAAAAAATGAAACGTCATAAAATATACATTTTGTAAGGACTAAATATTATGAATAGAGAGTTTAATGATTTTTTTTTAATAACTTACAATAATTAGTAGGTTAGATTTATTTAAAAATAAGTAATAATCAGTCAACCCAAATAACCATGTTTAGTTTTTGATTTAATTTAAAAGTTATTGCTTGTAGACGTTTTTTAAATCAAAATTATTTTTAATTTTATTTTGTAAACATTTCCTAAACAACATTTTGATTCGATAATTAATCGAGCTATGGTGTTTAATTAGCGATACCTTCAAATATATTCTTTAAAGAAAAAAATTAAGTAATCAACGTAAATTACCTATTTTCTAAAACGTGCTTAGTGTAATGATTCATTCTACAGTCCTTCTATAAGATAACCCCTGCTGAGACTACCTGCTGTTAGAATTGTAAATAATACCCTTAAGCCCGCTTCACAATGTGCAAACTTTTGTTTACAGAAATTGTGGCGTCCAAGTTTTAAATTTCATGAGTGTACCTACCATTAAATAAGTATAATAAATAAACATAAGTACTTACTATGTTCTTATTTTGGTTAGTGTCGAAATCAATTTTTTTCCTCGGTTTATATTTGTCCATCAAAAAGTTCATATTTTTAAATGCAAACCATTTTGAATTATAAGTACCATCGGCACCGCTGCCTAATTTCATAGTCATTGTTTTTTGCTTCTCGGCGGTAGGATGCAAGAAGCGAGTTCATTTTTTTTACTTCTTTAATTTTACATTCTAGTAAATTTACAATTTTCTGCCGAGCATTTAATTTGTAACTTAAATTTTTATGGTGTTCAAAAGTCGGGTCCCACAAACATCTGAAATTTTAGTATGCTTCTATCATTAATAGACATTTTTCTTGAGACCAATCCATAATTGAATCGATAAGTATGTATACAAATCGCAAGAACGCTTTAAAGAGACCGCTTGGGGAAGCGAGCACGTTTGAACACGTAAGAACGCTCTAAGCAACTGTTTGCACGCGCTAGCGCCGTTTACATCGAACGAGCGAGCGAACGTTTTAGAATATTCCATAGAATCTTTGCGAACGAATACAGAACAACGATAGAATGCTCTACGTCTGTTTACTCTAAAAGAATTTTATAGAGTGGGGATAGAATAAGCATTTGCTCGTCTGATGTAAATCAACCTTAACGTTACTTAAGCCAAATCGCGGGCGACATTATTTTATTTATGGCGGATGCTTGTGTTTAAAAGTCTTTTGTATGTGATTTATATTTTTAATATTTAGACAAAGCCATGGTAAATACATATCTACCTTAAAAAATGAGTACCTTCTATGTATGACATGTTTAATACTGACTTATCCATATGCTATTGTTTTCGAACCTAAAATTATAAATTTAATTTTTTTGTATATAGAAAAATTTGCTATGTAATTTTTTGCAGCAATGGGGTGTTATGGATCGTTCCAATTTCATCAGTTAAACTAAAATTACATCAAGGCGCGGAACCGTTTGACCCCAAACGGAAGTATAATGTCCAATTTGATGATGGTCACCATAACAAAGTTTTTATCATAGCAATTGCAGGTACAGGTATTACTATATATTTTTTACATTAATGACAATTTTGTTGCAGAAACTAAGAAGGATGCCGAACACAGGTTTTTTCATATTTTTAATAGTTAATAATATTTCGCCAAAATAAAGTAATCAGTTCCTGTGTGGTGTGGTCCTAGAATTTACCTATTTAAAATTATTAAAACCAATAATATAATGAAATTCTTTATCTCTATTGGTCTTAAAAGATTTTAATAGCACCTACTAAAATCAATAAAATTCTACTAAATATATTTTTTGTTGATTTTTATCGGTTTTAAAATGCCTATTGGTATTTGAAGGTTATTACTTAAAAATGTTTAACTGGTATGTATTGGTTTATATCAGCATTTCTTAACAATTCTATGGGGATCTACCTATTAGACTTTAACAAGAGTGAGTGTGAAATTCCCAAGACAAAAACCTACATAGAAGCTAATTAAATTTTATTAAAACTATTTTTATTAGTTTCTATAATCCATTTTTGGTAAAGTTACGAGTATCGCTTGTACTTAATAGCATCAAAGAGTATACAATGCGGGAAGAGATTTAAGGTTATACCATATAAGCGTGTTTGAAATAGTTCTTTCGCCGCTATGATTGCCACTTGGTGTCCTCCCAGGAACGGACGAACAAACAAATTTAGCTAAGAAAAAAAAAGTATAGTATAAAGTACCTTATATTCATGTTTTATACCAAAAATGAATTGTCATTATATTGTAAATTAACATTTAAATGCAAAAAAAGTGTTTTTCTCAACTTGTTTTTTTTTGAGTGAAAAGTAATGAACCAAAAAAAAAAGTTGTAGAAAATAAAAATACGAATAAAAAGAGCGCTAATTCAACTCAAATAATATATTATCGAGAAAAAAAATCGAAAAAAGTGAAATATTTGTGTTTTTCTTTTTAAATTCGTAGATCCATCATTTTTTGAGATGTACCATAAATCTTTTAGGAAATGAGAGATACGTACTTAGTGTCTGCAAAATTGCTATTCAATTTTTTTAAAGCAATATATTCAATCGAGGCTGAATGCTCGTGTTTTATAATTTAATTATAATCTACTAACCTAACTAAGTTTTAATTTCGAAACCGTCGCATAAGTATATGAAAAATCAAAATGCAATAAGTACTTTAATTTTAATTTTTTATGCAGACCTTTTGCACTCGTAAAATATGTACTCTAATGAAAGTTTTAATTAAATATTAATATTAAGTTTTATATAATTCTTTTTAGTATTTGAATGTTTTAAAACAAAAATTGCATACTATCTGAAATGTTTACCTAATCTAATATTTACCTACGCTATTTTTACACATGGCCATGAACTCAGGAATTAGTTCTAATTGCTTGAAACTATATTTACGTGTAATATGTTTGTGTATTTACCGTGAAATACATTGTCAAATAAAGAACAAAGTTGTGTTAAAATTTTTGATTCGGAAACTGTCGCGTACCCCTCTCCATCTTATTTTAATCTTATGTATAACTTGTAGATAAAAATTAAAGGAGTAATAAGTAGCTGTAATTAATATTTATTCAAATCAATAAACACAAATAACCATTAAGAAAGTTATAGTTAAATTTCAATATAAGTTTTATTTTTATAAGTTACGATTCTAAAATGAAATTTTTCTAAAAAATCATTTAAAAACTACATATTAAATAATAGCCAAAAATCGTCAAATATGAGGATGATTGTTGCCAATATAAAATTTTTCTTATACATCACTTAATAAACTGCAAATTGAACCAAGAAATTCGTCTACCTGGTTATAAACAATCATTTTCTAATAAAACAAAATTGAAACACCTTAATGAGAATTTTAGATAAATATAGTATATTAAAGAACTAGTTTCAGAAGACGCATTTTATAAGACGAGTATAGTTTTTGAAAGTAGGAGTTGTTAAAATGTCTTCTGAAACAAATTCTTTATACTATTTTTTCTATTTTGGGCTTTCAGATTGATTTTTAAATAAAATTTTGCAAGTTTTAAATTTAGGGAATTCTAGAGTAGCAATATTTTCATTAAATTTTGGTTTAAATGCTAGTTTAAGTTTAATTAGTCCATTTATTATACGTTTAACTTTAAAAAAAGTAGGCGAAAATAAAAATAAGTAGATAAATAAATCTACTGAACATTAATTACGATTTAAATTAACGCACGCTAAACGTAATGACAGCTTTGAAGTTTAATATCAAATCTGTGTTACCACAGTTTCGAATAAAAATTGTTGAATTTCTATAAAAAAACTCATTTTTTTTATAAAAGATATCATTTGGTCGCTTTTATTGCTCTGTAAGCGACCCAAAATAGAAAAAATTGTTTATAATGTATGTATTATTTGAATACATATACAATCATTTATTGATAAACCGCTTCTAGAAAATGGTAATTATTGGCTTATTGTTTAAAAATTGTGTTTATGTATTAAAATTATAGATATATTTATACGTAGTACCTAGATCCATAACTACAATCTTTTCAATACAGTGGTGAATGAGGCTTCATGCAGAGGGCGCACCCAGTCATTAACCATTTGTCAATCGGGCATAAATTTAAAATTCTTAGACAATAATATTCTATAATGTTAATCGGTGCAAATATATTATTGCAAATTTTGTAATTATTTATACTATTCACCGAACAAGCTAGGTATTAAAACCAACTATTTAATAAACTGATATACCAAAATCCACAAAAATTGGACTGTAGATTATCTTAATCTTTAAAGTTGCAGTATTAATCCGTTTTTTGATTCTGATCTATAATTGTTAAGGGATAGATAAAGCAACAAATGGTTTTTAGTCATCTACACATTTAGTTGAATGTGACAAAAGGGTTAGTACAAATTCAAAACAAATGCAAGAACTAATTTGTATTTCTCCAGGATGTTACAAAAAAACACATAAAAAAAATTGTAATTTTATTATAGTAGACGTTACAGCTATTTAACTTACAGCTATAAATTACGAATTTAGAAAAAACGTCAGCTTATTTCTAGTATGTCGCATACTGTAGCATTTACTGCTTCAACAATAATGGTAACAATATTCAACTTTTTTTTCAAACAGCATAATATTTTTTTTTAATATTTCGGATAGTACCTTTTATTCTCTTTACAACCATTTAAAAAAATATGGGTCTTACATAAGAATTTTTTTTAGAAAAATACTATTAATAGTTGAGGCTGAGTTTGCCATGGATATAACTGATTTTTGTCATTTTTATCTAAGAGCCTATAAAAACAATGCGTAAAGTTAGCTGTCAAATTGATTTTCCTAATTTTTTACTGTACTTCCAATTTCAGGTTAAATTGTGGCGGTTGTAGATGTACAGTGTAATTTTATTTATTTTGTTAATTTATTTCTTTAATTTTTTCGTGTTTGATGTTCTTCGTTTAATGTATTTTGTGTTTAACTTTGTACGATACTTAATGTATTTAAGTTGCTTTTGTTTTTAATTGATATTCATAGTATTCTTTCTTTTCTTTATAAAATTCTGTTCAGAATTTTACTAGCTTTCTTGTATTATTTTCATTTTTTCATAGGCCATATTATGATCAGGCTAAATACGTTTGTCATGAACTAGATGCCGGACTCCGGACGGTGTTGACTAACATTTCCACTTTTTTTCTTAATACATGTTTCATAAAAATAAATTTAATATACATCGTTGAATTCAGAATAAAAATCTTCATATTAATAAATTAAAAAAACTTCGTTGCTATTTAAAGAAAAAAAGTTGACTATCGCTTTTCGAGAAAAAAGAATTTAAATATATTGCACTTTATAGTACATTTAGAGCCATTCCATTTAGATTTTTGTTTTTTGAAATTAGACTGTAGATAAATATCAAAGTTATATGGTTTGCGGCGTTTTTAAGGAGACAGCCTGTATAAGATTAATAAACAATCCATAAATTATTTAAAATTCCGTTTTAGAGAAAATACTAATTTAATCGTTCGGAAATTAATTACATAACATCTTATTTAATTGCTGATTTTGATAAAGATTTTTGATTTTTTTGTATCTGTAATATTTACAATGGCTTAATTAATTAATTAGTTTAGGAGACATATTCACGATGATATAATTAAATAACATTTTTTCTCGGCTTTTCAAAAATGTACTTATTCAAGAATTTCTTTAGAATAATTGATTAATAAAAAATCGACTTTACCGTAATTCATTGCAGAATATTTTTCTACACGTCTTTTGTCCAGTTTCACCAAACTCACTTCAATCTTAGATTAAATAAAATTGTATTAAAGGATTAAGCATAACAACGATTGTTTTTAACCTACGTCTTTGATATAACCGAGTATGGCTAAACTGGCCATTCTTCAATAGTTTTTATTACGTTGTAACTTTTATTTTATCTTTCATAATTTTTTCCTATTAGATTAAACGATGATATGTTAATGTAAATGTACATATTTTGTAGTGGAAACTGTATATATTTCTGTTTGATTCACCCCGTATATGTTTTCTGCATTTACTTATATCTATGAAATGCAGAAGATTCACTCTTCTCTAGTACAAATGTGCAAAACTACCGGAGTCCCTGTGTGAACCTTTAACTCCATTTATTAAATAATCAAACGGGAAACCAACGGAAAATGTTTAATTTGTAATTATTTATTTTACCAACTAGAACAACAAAGACAAAGAGGAGATACCCGTTACTTTTTTGTAAATCTTTGCATAGAAGGTTTACATAACAAAAAAAAAGCACAGCAGAATTCAACGTCGGTTATATAAACCTTGCCACCAGGAGCGTGCAGCTAAAAGTTGATGCTCACAATAAACATAATCGATTCTTACAAAAAAAAGTAGATATGTTCTCGAATATCAAATACTTATAAAAATTGATATTACGTTTTTTTTTCTAAAAATTATAGGTTTTGATATCATTTCTGTGACACGTAACACATTCACTTAAGTAATCCCTGCCAGAAGGTATTTACCAACAACCTACTGTTAAACAGCAGCAATACTCGTAAACCCGATTTACAATATAAAAACTTTATTTTAAAGAAACCGTCTTGTCCCATTTTTTTTATTTTTTTAGTATATCGTCAAGTTTTCTAGTGAGTTAACTTCTTTCCTTTGTAATAATGTTTTAATATATAATTTACAAATATGTCTCTTTTTTTTGCATGATAAACAAATTAATTTCTCTTGAAAGATTTTTGCATTGATTGCTGTTAAGATTTCTTTTAGAACACAAAGACGCATATTTGAAAGACCTAAAATTTGTAGATTTACTTTGGATCGGGGGTGAAAAGGTTGTGAATTCGATCAAAAATTACTTCTAGTTTTGATGAATTGGTTCTGATGCTATGAACTGGAACTACCGATTTATTCATTTGTTTGTCTTGAATTTTAGTTTGCTGAACTGTCAATCATGTCACTATTCTGTAATAGACGACGAATTAATTGGGCTGTGAGAAGCTAATTTTTTTTATCTTTAGCTTCACATTTAGACTGAAATCAACAACTTTTTAACAGCTGTTTTTCGATGTCTAGATAAAAATTTATGTTGTTCTGCCAGACTGTTTACCTTTAGTGTGAGAAACTTCTTCAATTCTTCGATGAGTTCAGTGTATGTCTTTGTACTTAGCACATCTGGCACAGTACCATTTTTTTACTTCTGTTAAACAACAAATGTGTTGTAAATAATATTTAAAATTTCCCAGATAACATTGACTACTTTTATTTCTATACATAGGTATACTTTACTGTTACAAACATTAGTTTAGTAGAGGAAAGCGTTTCAGGTCTAATTTTATTGAACGTTGAAAAATAAATGCTTTATAATTAATATTTTTAATTTTTAAACTTACCCCCACTAATCGTTAGCGGAATTCTGTCGATGATACCCGAAACCAAATTTTTAATTTTGAAGGTGACACACGTTTTTATAAAATGTATGCAATTTTTAAAAATCCACTTTTATTAAGTTTAAATAGGAAACTAATTTCTTTTTAAATTAAAACGCATTACAAATTATACGTATCTCTATAAACAACAAAAGTTATGTAATTTTGCATATTTTGTTACAGTTACAATTTTAAATATATTATGATATTAATATATCAAAGCATTTTCTTATAGAAACATTATCTCTCATACCGCTCGACCAAAAAAATGTTTTAAAAACTAAAAAATTCGTAATTTAGCATATTTTTGTATGGTGTGCTCTATATCTTTGAATAGACCTACCAAATGTTAGAGAATACGCATCATATCCAATCTACTCAACAGTTACGCGTGACCTTCTTAAATGTAAGTGCTTTGTTCTAAAGAATTTCTTCAATGTCAAACATTTGTTTAAAAGGTCATAATTACATTATCTCTCATACCGCTCCGACCAAAAAAAATGTTTTAAAAACTAAAAAAATTGTAATTTTAGATATTTTTGTATGGTGTGCTTTATATCTTTGAATAATCCCCAAATACTAGAGAATGCGCACGACCTGCAATCTAATGTTTTATAGAAATTGAGAGTTAATGATCTATACACACTATTTCTTTCTTTCTAAATTCTACTAATTACACGTACAAGCAAAAGGAATTTTCACGTTCATAAAATTTTTTTAGATAATAATATCATTACTTAACTGTTCTTATGTTGCAAATAATGATATCTTTTGTCATTTCGTTCTTTCAACGTAAGAATTTCACAGGAGCAAACACGTTTAATTAATTTAACGTTTGAGAATGAAATGCTTTATAAATAATCATTAAAATTTTTACATTCACCCCCCACTAAACATCGCGAACGTTGCCGGTGGCGACCGAGCATCCAGCTCCTGCATCAGGTCTTTGCCGCTATCTTGTCTTACTCACGAACCATTTACGAACAAAGCCGGCGGCGACCGACGATCCGGTACCCACGCGACCACCTTGAACTACTCACAAACTGAACGTTACCGACAACGACCGAAATTCAAATCTTCCGCCAAAAGTGCTCCAGGTTAAATCTTAATATGTTGACCTCAGCTATATATAGTTAAAATATTTCCAATTCATTATGATACACTCTGCATACTATGATTTCCATCAAACCGCAATAATGCAATTTTATATAAACGTATCACCTGTTCAAGGTGACCATTTTAGATATGTCCCGTTAGTGGTCACTTCAGATAGGTTCGACTGTATGTGAAAGAAAACAAATTTTTAAAAAATGTGAAATAACTTCTTGAGAAGCGCTGGTGTTGCCACAAGCAAACGTTGTAAACTACTTAACCTGAGCAAGTACTTCTCGGTAGAGGAAAAATATAACAAACATATAATGAAATGCAACATATTAATAAATATCTACTGTTAATCCGTATTTGTACAAATAAATTTAGTATTTTCAGAAAATAAACTAATCATTAAATAGTTTAATCAAAAGTACCCACCTAGAATTTTACTATTCCTCTTTTGCAAAGTTTTTCATTTTTCAATATCATAAGTGTTTTTGCTTGTTTAACTAGTTGGATTACAGAAATTGTAAATAGTAATGTTTAATACAATAAAAATAAATACAATTCAAAATTGACAAAAACTGATTGATTAAAATTGTAATATAAACATGGTTAGGCAACACGGAAACATGATCTTATATTTGAAGTACTCTACAAATAGTACATAGGCGTGAACATGCCCCCCGCCTTGGAATCATTCCATTTTAATTGGCAGAATATATAGTTGACTACAACTACGTTTGATAATTCCTGAAGCGACACGTGCTATATTGTCTGTCCCTTCCTGAAGAAGAACTATTCGGCCTAGGCTCCATTTCTTCGGGTGTTTGCAATTATCCTTGACAATAACCGAATCACCAATTTTAAATTGACCCTTGCTTGCCTGTCAACGCTAGCGTTTTTGTAATTTGGAGAAATATTCGTCTTTCATCTCTTCCAAAAATGTTATGTGACATTTTGAATCAATTGGAAACGATTTACTTGATTTATGGAAGTGTCGATAAAATTTTTGGTAGAAATTGCTATCATTGGTCATCCAATTAGAGAGTGAGCCGGGGTTAAATACATAATGTTGTCGTGACTGAATAAAAGTGGACCATGTGGTCTAGAATTCAGTACCGATTTTATCTGTTCTAATTCTGTCGCAAAATCCTCAAACGTAAAAGTACATTTTAGCCAATACGCATTTGAGATGATATTTCGCACTTTTTTCTCTGGCCTCCCAGAGACCACCGAAATGAAGAGAATGTTCTAAAACAGCCGAAGAAGAAATTTGATTTTTATTGTTTCTTATAAATTTTGTAAGCTCTCTTTAGGCACCGACAAAGTTCGTATTATTATCGAAAAATAGTTTAGTCGGTTTGCCTAGCGTAGCTGCAAAGCTACGCAAAGCTAAGAAAAACCGTTAGTTGAAAGACTCGATATAAGCTCCAAGTGAAGAGCTTTAGTAGAATAGCATATAAATAGACTTACCCAACACTTGATTAGCTTAACTTTTTTTTACAATATTACCTGGATAATAAGCTCATAGAAGCATACAAAAAATTAAGAACAGTGTAGTATTATTTTCGTATTTTAAACTATTTTATTTTCTTTTTAATTGTAAACAAATGTTTAAATTAGGTTTAGAATGGAAGAATTGTTCATTTAAAGACTATTTTAAAATAATTCTAAATTTGTAATTTTAATCTTTTGTTTTCTGTAGGCCATTGCAACAAAGTCCGTCCTAAAAAAACAATGTCTTTTGTTTTTACCGTCGATTGGTAGACTAATAAATAATAATTACTGGATTGTAAAGCTTATTTGTTGGTTTAATTGTATTTTATGCAAATCAAACACAAAAAATTTTGTTTTCTCAATATTTCCGGAAAAAATACCGAAAAACTGATATTTATAAAAAGTCGTTATTTTGTTTTGAAAATTTGCACATAGACGTATAATCTAATTTTGAACATACTTTCTTCTTAGGCATTTTTCAATATCTTGTCATCTAACCTCACTTTTACCATATTTAAGGAAAACTTTTTAAATTTGCTGCCATGACAGTGGTCACATGACATTTGTCAAAGTGTTTTTTTTTTCTCATTTAATATGCTGAATTCATTTGCTAAAAGAAATTTGCAGATATCTCAATTACAAAATTTTTCGCATCAAGTTTTTTAAAGATTTATCTTTATTTAACCTACGCTCCAAAGATTAGAATCCTTTCTCGGCGCTCGACTTATATTCACCTAATGACTCCGGTGAGTATTATAGTGGCATCTTGGCAATAAACTAACCACCTCTTATTGTTGTTTCAAAAAAATTTGAGTCGCAGGCAATATCGTCCTTTGATAAGGGTTTGTTAATATAGTTTTCTTCTAGTTCCCAAACTTTACTTAGTATTATTGAGGATATCAAACTTTTGACTATTGAAATTGCAAAATGATTTCTTTCTAGATGTTTTATTGAAACCCATTAAACACCACCCAATCAAATTTAGTTTCTTGTATTTTCGGCTTTTGCTTGTCGTCCGATATTTGCCCAGGTCCTATTAGTAACTAAAATAGCTCCGCACCAACTAAAATTTGGATGTCATTAAGCTCATTAAAATAGGGGTTCGCTAGCAGTATACCCTTGGATATACAGAAACTAGAAACATCAACTTCATGACTTGTACTAGTACTAGTAATTTGATCGACAATATGTAAAACCTTGTTAGAAATAGCCACAATTAAAATATTGGCTTTTTGTTTTTCAATTCCTAATAATTCACACAATTCTACAGTAATATACAAGCTTTGCGAACCTGAGCCAAGCAGCAAACGCGCCCTAACAACTCGATTATTTTTAGTAATTATATCAACTAGTGCTGTTGACAAAAAAGTATGAGCTAACTACGAGAATGTATTGATATCTAGTTAGCCGACCGTCAAAAATTGGAATGCAAGCTTCAAAAGAGGTAAATTTTTCATTGAAGATGATGACCGATCGGGAAGGCCAGTTTCTGTGTCAGTCCACGAAAATATCGATGCAGTTCATGACATGATTTTATCAGACCGTCGAATTGGGTTAAAACGGATATCTGAAGCACTAAATATTTCATACAAACGCGTTCATCATATGGTTCACGTCAATTTGGACATGAGAAAAATTGCTGCAAAATGGATCCCCAAATGTTTGAATCTTGACCAAAAGCGTGCAAGGGTAGAAGCATCGCGTTCGATCTGTGCTCGATTTGAAAACGATGTAGACTTTTTAAACCAAATTGTTACTATAGATGAGACATGCGTACATTTTTACGATTCAGAAACAAAGCAACAATCGATGGAATAGCGACACTTTGGTTTTCCAAGACCTAAGTAGTTTCGTGTCTAAAAATCTGCTGGAAAAGTTTCTGCTTCAGTTTTTTGGAATTGCCATGGAGTAATCATGATTGATTTTTTGGATAAGGGCAGAACAATAACTAGAGATTACTATTCGACATTACTGACCACTCTACGGGAAAATATTAAAGAGAAAAGACGCGGAAAGCTATCCAAAGGTGTTTTGTTTTTGCAGGACAACGCCCCTGCACACAAATCTCATGTTGCCATGCAAAGAATTCGTAATTTAGGGTTTGAATTACTAGAACACCCCCCTTATTCACCCGAATTGGCTCCGTCTAACTATCACCTCTTTCCTCAACTGAAAAAAAGTTTAAAAGGTCGTACATTTTCTTCCAACAAGGAGGTAATAGAAGCTGTGGAGGTCTGGTTTGCAGAGCAAGAAGAAACATTTTTTTTTAAAGGTCTAGATACGTTGCAGGTTCGCTGTAATAAATGTATCTAATTAAGAGGAGAATATGTTGAGTAATAAAATATTTTGACATTAAAATTTTGTTTGGTTTTATAGTAGGCTAAGAATTTTTCAATATATCCTCGTATGTTGAGTAATAAAATATTTTGACATTGAAATTTTGTTTGGTTCTATACTAGGCTAAGAATTTTTCAATATATCCTCGTACACTACTTCTACAAAACATATTTGTTTCTGTATTATTTTTACATTGATCTGTTTTATTATAATCGTTTTCAGTATTATCTTGTTTTGTGTTATATATTTTTTTGTTGTCTGAATGTAAAAGAGTGTTATGCCAAGACAAGAATTTTTTGCATGGACTTAATTTACACGGACGTATTGAATGTCCAGCTCTTAGACAATTGAGACATAACTTAGACCTTTTAACAAAGTCGCTTCTGTGATTTATAGCTAAATTTAAAAATTCTGGACATGAATATATTGAATGTTCTTGCTTGTAATAGTTGCAAGAATAGCCTATTGTACCAAAGGTTTGTTGTTACCGTTTAATTTAGTTTTATGTTTTGCTATCAATTTTATTGTTGTTCTTGTATTCGATAGTTTCAAGCAAGAAGAAGAAACAATTTAAAATCATCTAGTTTTGGCAAATATGTTATTTTTACTATATAGTTTTTCCACTTGCGAATAGTTTGATTATCAAGCTTGGAAGTTATTAAATAGATTATTGGAGTGTCCCAGTGGCCAAGTTGAACTAACACTCTCAAATATTTGGACATACCGTCAATTAGTTGTCGAATCTTTGTAGAGGATTCCTTTTGTATTTTTTTCTAATCTGAACAAAGCCTTGACATGATTGTGGACTAATAACTTTATATTATTGTAACGGTTACACACTGTTAACAATGAAACATTATAGCAAGTACTTGAAAATTCTACAGATTTAATAACAACAGCCGCAGATCCAGAGATGTATTGCAATGTATTATGGATTCGAAAGTGTCTCGGTATTTTAACCAATTTTTATAATGCCTATAAAATTTTACACAATGGAAGCAAATTGAGGATTTAAGACAAAGTGGTTGCAGCAAGTAGTGAACTATTGCCCATGAAAACAAGGAAACGATACATAAAGCAATATGAAATTCTAAAAAAAAATTGTTAAGTTTTTTAAATTTAAAAGGCCTTAAAAAAACACAAGTCATAGTTTTAAAAGATCTACTGCTATTATGTTGGTTAAAAATGAAGGTGATATTTTGAGTTTGAAGAAATTTGGTGGTTGGAATTCGTCCGCAGTGGCAGTGGCAGTGCAATAGTAAAAAGATCCAGTTTTCCAAACAACTTTTCAATTCAAGTGCTTCAACCTCATCTTCAACTTTAGAAATGGAATGATTCTTTGGTTACAAAACAAGAGATTTCTACTTCTCCAAACGAAGAAATTAATGAATTTATGGTTTGAGGAAATACTAGTTGTTGTTTTCATTTCAGTTAAGAGTCGTTTACATAATTTGTACGTTGATGTAAGTATGATACTTTCTTACTTTTAATTTGAATTTACTTTAGATTATGTTTGTGTGCTGTTTTTATCATGAGTGATAGCATAGCAATGTTCAACTTCTTAAGCTACTTAGTGAATGTAAACGAAAAGCTTTTTTATTCGTGCGTTAATTCTTATTTTTGTACCTACGTTAATTTAATTTAAGTGAATGTAAACGATACTTTATTGCTTCCATACTAAATAGTTTTTTATTAAAATATGTAGCACGAAGGGTACACCGCTATGAAAGTCAGTGTACAATCCAATGGAAATCATTGGATGTCAAGGGAAATCAATGGAAGTCAAGAGAAGTCAAGAGAAGTAAACGGAAGTTAAGGGAAATCATTAGAAGTAAAGGGAAATCAATGGAAGTCAGTAGAAGTCAGTTGGAATCCAATGCTCACCACGCATGCGCAAATGTGTTGTGACCTTGTTGCGTACGACTTCGCATGCAGTACGGACCTAAACATAACCTGGTTAATTGTACGCATAATTTTTTGTTTTGTTTTGTGTTTTAGGAGATGAAGCTTGTGTAATTACTTACGAATAAACGGCCTGATGGAATGGTAAGTAATATTGAAAAAGACTGGTGCTGTTATGGTATGAATGATATTTATTTTGCTCCAGATATTATTGGAATCTGTCGTGGCGGCCAATTGTTGAGGAGATGGGAGTTATATTTGCGCTAAAAGAAGATCAAATAAATGTTGCTAAAGAATTAACTATTTCTCAACATTTTGGGGAGTCTACAGCTATCACCAGAACGCCACAATTATACATTCTGCTATTGGAATTAAGGTTAGAATCTGAGTTAGAATAAGGCCATTTGACATGATAACTATCCTGCATTTGGCTCTTAAATACTCAAATACTTAGATACTATTAGTCACTAGACACATATTATTATAACGAGTGTTTATAAATGATTATATGATCTAATTTGCGCTGGTTCATTTAAAATACACATGTCAGCGCTGATTAAACGTTACAAACCTCGTTAAGTTACAAACCTTTATAGACACCCCGTATAAAAACGTAATGAAAATGCATCACTTATTATAATAATATTAAAATATTCATATGTACACTCTTGAAATTTAAAACTTGGACACCACAATTTCTGTAAACAAAAGTTTGCACATTGTGAAGCAGGCTTAAGGGTATCATTTACAATTCTAACAGCAGATAGTCTCAGCAGGGGTTATCTTATAGAAGGACTGTAGAATGAATCATTACACTAAGCACGTTTTAGAAAATAGGTAATTTACGTTGCTTACTTAATTTTTTCTTTAAAGAATATATTTGAAAGTATCGCTAATTAAACACCATAGCTCGATTAATTATCGAATCAAAATTTTGTTTAGGAAATGTTTACAAAATAAAATTAGAAATAATTTTGATTTAAAAACTTCTACAAGCAATAACTTTTAAATTAAATCAAAAAACTAAACATGGTTATTTGGGTTGACTGATTATTACTTATTTTTAAATAAATCTAACCTACTAATTATTGTAAGTTATAAAAAAAATCATTAAACTCTCTATTCATAATATTTAATCCTTACAAAATGTATATTTTATGACGTTTCATTTTTTCTGTAGTTAATATAAAAGTGAAAATAAAAACTAAGGCAATTCTTATTGTCAACGTATATATTTAGTTTTTTGACAAGAATTTATTACATAATTATAATTAAGATACCAAGTTATAGTTTAAAATTAAATGAAAACTTTTTTTTAAATAAAGGTATTACTATATAAATAAATATAAGAAATCAATAATGGGTGTGACCTCTTATTATTGATACATTCTTGGAGGCGTCTGCTCATTGACGCTATCAAGGTATCAATATAATTACAATTAATCGTTTCCTATGCGGTATCAATGGCTGCAATTAGTGAATTACGGTTTACTAGTATAAAATTTGGCCCTTGTTGTCTTCGGATAACAGCAAGTATTCGAGCCCAAACATTTTTGATAATGTTAAAATCTGGGCTTTTTGCTGGCGAGGGTAACAGCTCCAAGTTATTTTCTCGTATCCAATTGCGCACAACCCGCGAAGTATGAATAGGGGCGTTGTCCTTTAACAACAAAAATACATTATGAAAATGTTAATTCAACAGATCCCGAACTAAGTATAGTGAAATAAGAATACTTACTTGTTGGAAAATAATATCTCCGTCTAGATCAAACAAATGGTTGTTCTGTTACGTAATGAAACAACTCGAGATCTTGAGCACGTGTAGATACTTTAGGTCTACCACTTCCGATGGCTCTTTCCAAAGTGTGTTCAAAATTCAATTTTATTTGGTAATGCCCTACGGTGCTTTTTGGTATATCTAACGTACGTGAAATTTCACGCACGCTACGGCCCGCCTCTAATTCCGAAAGAATCCGCGCTTTCAAATCATCACCGAGATGAGGTGGCATTATCACAACACTTGAAATTTTAAACTAAAATGGAATTTACATTTCTTACTTTATTTATTGGTTCACACTACCCCTTCTCAAACAGTAGGTAATTGTTTATTTATTACATACTTCTAATGACCAATGTAACAACCCTTAGAGCAATATGACTCAAAGGAAGTAAATTAAACAAGCAAGGATATTCTATTGTTATTGAAACTTATTCATAAAGTAAAAGCCATTTCCTTATAATGCTAATGGACAGGATTTTCTTTTAAGTATTAAGATTACAATAGAGGACTTATAAACTTTCGAAAATATCTAATTATAAATATTTACACTGCAATTGCGCTTTTTCCTTAATAATTTCTTAGCAATAACATACACGTTCTTGGTTTTAAGTTGTCATAAATTTGATATGATATAAATTTGTGTTTCTAATATTACATCACAAACTAATCTTTATTCGCCAAAAATTGTTGCTTAAGTTGTAAAGCTTCGTACACACCTGAACAACAAACCGAGCAACAAACATAACAACGAACCGAAAGTCAAACAGAACGACAAACGATCTTTTATGATTTCCACAATCCGAACAACAAACGGAACGTTTGTGCTGTTCCCATAATTATTTTCAGTAGTTTTCAGTTCATATATATTTATTATTGAGAAGAGAAAATTGCGGAAAACAAGAAGATAGTGCCAACCAAATTTTTACGCACAAAGAAGAGTAAAAATTATAATTTACTTCGCTTTTTTTTATTTTGGAAATTTCCCGCCCAAATGATGCTAATACGGACATCATTTTTTTCTTGCATTCTTAAACACTGATTAATTTAAAACATTTTTCTGCTGTCAAGTTTTGTTTAGATTCGTCCAAACCTGCAAACGCATTCGCGCGCATTTTCTTTGATGTCGGAGAAAAAACCAACAAGTTGCGGGAACGCCGCAAACCGTTCGTGGAACAATCAGGACTTGCGAATCTGTTCTAAAATTCGTACGTAGCACCGTCCAAATTAATGTTCCGATTGCCGTTCGGTTCGTTGTTCTGTTTGTTCCTCGGTTTGTTGTTCAGGTGTGTACGAAGCTTTACAATAAGCATATTAATATGAACTATATCTTATGAAAGGAGAGTTATGTAACTATAATTAACGACTTAACGTTACGTTAGTAGATTCCATTTACTATTTACACATATTTTCTTGGAACATTCGATAATTAACTATCGGGATATGATGACCCTATACTTCGCAGGTTGTGCGCAACTGGATACAAGCAAATAACTTGGAGCTGTTACCCTGGCCAGCAAAATGCCCAGATTTTAACATTATCGAAAATGTTTGGGCTCGAATACTTGCTGTTATCCGAAGACAACAAGGGCCAAATTTTATACCAGTAAACCGTAATGCACTAATTGCAGCCATTGATACCGCATGGGAAACGATTAATATTAATTATATTGATACCTTGATAGCGTCAATGAGCAGACGCCTCAATAATAATGGAGGTCACACCCATTATTGATTTCTTATATTTATTTATATAGTAATACCTTTATTAAAAAAAAACGTTTTCATTTAATTTTAAACTATAACTTGGTATCTTAATTATAATTATGTAATAAATTCTTGTCAAAAACTAAATATATACGTTGACAATAAGAATTGCCTTAGTTTTTATTTTCACTTTTTATATTAACTACAGAAAAAATGAAACGTCATAAAATATACATTTTGTAAGGACTAAATATTATGAATAGAGAGTTTAATGATTTTTTAATAACTTACAATAATTAGTAGGTTAGATTTATTTAAAAATAAGTAATAATCAGTCAACCCAAATAACCATGTTTAGTTTTTTGATTTAATTTAAAAGTTATTGCTTGTAGACGTTTTTTAAATCAAAATTATTTCTAATTTTATTTTGTAAACATTTCCTAAACAAAATTTTGATTCGATAATTAATCGAGCTATGGTGTTTAATTAGCGATACCTTCAAATATATTCTTTAAAGAAAAAATTAAGTAAGCAACGTAAATTACCTATTTTCTAAAACGTGCTTAGTGTAATGATTCATTCTACAGTCCTTCTACAAGATAACTCCTGCTGAGACTACCTGCTGTTAGAATTGTAAATGATACCCTTAAGCCCGCTTCACAATGTGCAAACTTTTGTTTACAGAAATTGTGGTGTCCAAGTTTTAAATTTCATGAGTGTACAGTGCGAGCCAAAAGTCTGAAGTTAATTTTAAAAATAACGGCCGATGTTTCAGCAACATTCTTGGACAGGCCAATTTTCTCTTTTAAAAAAACTTTTACTGCTGATAGAAATTTGGTTTCGCTGTTTTTTTGTTTCCAGTAATGACGCCTTTTTTTTGCTAAAACATGAAGAACCTAGTGGTCCTTTTAATAGATTTTTTTAAAAAATATTGGATTTGGAAAAATTAGCACTAATTATTTTTCAGAAATTTCTTTTTCCAAAGGAAACCAATATTAGCAAATACTTTTTGAAGACTAAATTGGTTTTAAAACAATTTCAGTCTTCAAAAGTGATATTACTTTTTCATTTTGAGCAACCAGTTTCGAATGTAAATTTTTCCAAATACAATGTTTTTTTAATGGAAATTGTCAAAAATTATTTTTTTTAAAGGACTAATAGATTGTTCATTTTTATTGAAAGGACCCATTTAAAAAAAACAGAGATGTTATTTATTGGTGAAAATCAAAAAACATCAAAACAAAATTTCATCAGATAAAGGTTTTTTTTAAAATAAAATTGGCCTGTCAAAATTTTCTAAAAAATTATTAGAAGAATTAAAAACATGGAAACCGACGATCCTTGAGAAGGTAAGGGAGAAGACGTATTTGAAAACGAAATAACTTAGATAAGGGCGAAACAAAGAGCTGACAATTATTTTGATAAAGCTACTACAGCTTTGCATATAACTGTACTTGACTTTATCAGAAACATATTAACGGCATGTGGTTATGACTACAGAGTTCTGTTAGCCAACATTGATGATGCAGATTTAAATGATATTGAGAAGGCATGTAGAAAAGATCTGTCTGTGGCTATCCCAAATATTTTGGCATTTTTCAAGATAAGGTGGATAATATTAAGTTTTTGCCGGGACACTAAAAGTGTATTTTGTTAATTGCACAATACTTCCGAAAGTCACTTTCACATCGAGAGACAAACCTAGAGAAAAGTACAAATGTGTCAGCAGGCAACAGATTCTGCCGAGTCCGTTTGATATTATGAAAGATGATATTAAAACGGCAGTTGAGTCAGCTTAAAACAATTGTTCAAACGATATCAAAAGTTTAGGGATGTGTTGGAAAGATAGCAGTTCTCTTTGGAATTAAGTCGACATTTCTCTACTTCTTAAAGATTCAAAAGCTCAAGATATAGAATTTGAACAAGATACAATGGGCTCTGATCATGTCACCGATGATCTGTGCTACATATGAACCGTTGAAGAATAAAGAAGATATTGGCAAAGAATCAAATGCCTCAAAATGTTGTCAAAGGAAAGCTTCTAAATTTTACCAAGATTGAAGACTCATTTAATAAAAAGAATTTGCTGATAGATTTATCAAATATGCCTTCTAATACCAGCGACAAAATTATGTTAGAAACAAGAAAATGAAGTTACACTTGAAGAAAGCCCATTTGTCAAGGTTACTGTTTTAAATGGAATGCCTGTAGTGATTCAAAAATCATCTATTTGCTGGCTCTTGGAGCAACCAGGAGAAAGAGTAAACGTAGACAAAATCCAAAGGTTCGTGAAGAGTAGCAAAAGAAGACACATATAAGAGTGGAAAAGTACCAACAACACCCTTAATAAAGTTCCTCAAGTTAAGAAAGTGGATGACTGGTGTATTTTTCAGCGGCCTGTGCAATTTATACCTGACAATTTACTCCAAGACTTAACGTACAAAGATGAATACGTTTTTGAGAATGTTGTATTGGCCCATATTTTATCGTTCAGTGATGGAGCTATAAAGCATCAATCTACAAACTCTTCCGTTGGATGTTTATGTAATTCTTGTTTTATAATATGCAACGGTTTTCTCAAGGCACCAAAGATTTATAACCATTAACCAGCCACTTAAAAAACGAAGTAATTTTATTTTTAGTGGTGATATCGTAATGGATCCAAGGAATAAAAGTTTATTTTGAACTTTGTGTTTCCTGTGTTTCTCTTAATTAGTTATTGTTATAGGATTTAGAGCTAAACTTTTTGTTTGTTTTTTTTCTAATATGTATTTTATGGGTATTATTGCTGTTAATAGAGCGTTTATTTTCTTCTTAAAATGTTTTTCTTTATTTTTAATAAAAATCATTTAATTTATGAAGCATTTTTACTTGTACCTAGTTATAAATTGCTTTCTCAAACGTACTTGTTTATTTTCAATGATAATACTACCCTGCTTGGTTTCAGTTAATGGCTAATATCGAGTATTTAATAAATTACAACCACGGATCACAGATCTATAGCATCGAATTAAGAGGACATTAGAAATTCACTGTCAGTTTCAAAAAATCTACGTTTTAAGAAATTAACTATTTTTGTACTGAATGTTTCTCTAAAATGTCCGAAGAAGTCAATGAAATTCAAGGGAGTCAGTGGAAATCAGTGGAAGTCAAGGAAAGTCAATGGAAATCAATGAAAGTCAGTGGAAATCAAGGGAAATCAAAGAAAAAATGGAAGTCTGGTGTACACCATTTGGCCAGCGGTTTACCCCTCGATGTAGCATATAATACCGCTATAAAATTTAGTCGAACATTTATTATATCATCAGATCAAAACTCTAATATCATAATTAACATTTATATATATTAATTAGTGTGACAGGTAGTTATTATAATATTATTGCAAATAAGTATATTATTCAATTGGATGCCATACATCACAAACTTAGAAATTCTTTCATGTGTATCTTCCTAAGTAGACATAAAATCTGATTTCACCTTGAGGTTACATACGTTTGTTCATGATTTTTAAGAAAATATCTTTCTTATGTCAATACAATGTTCATATTATAATTAGGGAGTTTTTCTACATTTTTTTTTTTCACATATTACTAAATATGTAAGATATAGTTATTAACGAAAAAATTTTATTCACATTGATTATTTATTAACTCTAAAACGCAACCAACTTGTAGCAATTAAAACTAAAATTGTCCTTAAGGCAGTCAAAGTTTAGTGTAGGTGTCATAAAGTAATTTCAAATATCATTTGATCTTTTAATTCCATTACGCTCGCAAGTAGAATTTACTAGCACTTGCTCCTACCCTACAAAATCCTACATCTCCTTTTCAAAAGATTACAGTTCTTGAGGTACGTAGTATAATGTTTTAAGATTAATCACACACGTATTAGAACAATTATTACATTATTCTACAAGCACAACAATAGCTTTACATGTGTTATACATTTCTAAACTTGTTAACGCAACTGTAACTACTGTTTTAATAGAAATTAATTATGCGTTAGTGTTAATTCAGAAAGCGTTTATTATAGAAATATAATTTAATTCGTAATTTTGGCACTAAAGTTTAACCAAAAAACATCATTAAAATATTTCTATACTTTGCATTCTAAAAGCGCTCTTTTGAAAGCAATACTACACATTTTGAAAGTTTATTAAATGTAATTTTTTAGTATAAAGTACAACTCCACTTACCCACATAATAACACACATAAATACAGCGTTGGAGAGAAGAACTGCCATTGCTGGAACTTGATAAATCCAATCTGATACATGTGGTGTCCATGGGCAACTTCTTATTATATCTCCTGCCTGAAAAATAAGATGCAAAAACAACTAAATAATAAATTGTTTTTCTTTATTTAAATTTTGAAAAAATCAAAGATACTTTTGTAATTGAAACACTGTTGTGTACTCAAAGGTATGTACGTTTTCAATATTTGTACTTAAAAACAAGTGAAAAATTTCTTTTACTAGGTTTACAAAATCAATAATCTGTTAAAATTAGTAACATAAATCGAATTCCTCTGTACCAGACGATAGCTAATTACATTTTTGTTTAAAATTTGCAATTTCTTCATCAGTAGTTAATGAATAATGTGCTAAATTAAAAGTCGCAAATTGTGGGGCTTGAATGCTTAAGGCACACATGTTAAATTCAAATTCGTTAAGTTATTACATTATTGCCTCAAAATTTAATTTTAATTAATCAAAATACTAACAATCTGACTTTTACAAATGATAACAGTTACTTAAACCAATAAACGTGTTTTAATAGAAACTTTATTTACACAAATGTGGTCCGCTTCAAAAACCTTCACTGTCAAAACTCCGTAATTCAAAATATCTCTTGAGCTTTACGTTTAATTAAGTAGACAAACAATAAGCACAAATTTGATTGCTATGAAAGTTTGCTGAACTTACTCTTTCAGAGAAGCGTTTATAAATTTTAAATTCTACCAGAATAAAAATTTATTGATGAGATCTTTTTTAATTAAAAATTCATTATACGATTTTTTTTAATGCTTGATTCCGGTGTATAACTTTTAGAACACATTCTTTTCGGTAAAATCTATAGATGCTTCTACACTAAATATTTACTTATTGGTAGGTTTGCTTTAATTTAGTTCAATATTTTATCCAATACTTTCTAACTTTCCTAACACTTCTTGATTAGTCAACTGAAAGTTAAAGTGATATCTAAAAATGGCAAGTGATACTAAAGGTATGTTATTATACAGGGTGTCCAAACTAATAAGTTACTATGATTTAATATGAACCCCTTCTTTGTAGAAGTATGGTGAACAAAAACTCAATAAGCCCCTTATTTATTTGTTTGTCTATCCAACCTCCGCAAAAAGAGACTACTTCTACTAAATCATAGTAAAAAATTTTGGAGAAAAACTTACCTAAAGGTTACAAAGAAACTCGCGAGAAAACCAAATGGATTAAACAAAAACCGTTAAACACGCCGACTTTAATAGAAAAAGAGGCGCAATTTAGTCAAACTACATATGATAATAATCATCCTTGGTATTATTTGTTTGGAAGCTTAGGCCATTAATTGCATCGTGGTATATATCAACTAACTTTGTAACTTGGTAGTGTATTGTATGGAAAATAACAATATAATGTGAAGAAGATAATTCTTAAGAACTCTCTAACAATCATACCTAAGAAAAGGATGAGCACCCCTTTTTACAATTGTGTTTTGGAAATGTATAAAATAATTCTTTATTTTTGAACTTACAGCATTGTCAAGGCAATACGACGGTTTTTTATTGTGCTTCAAGTAATCTTCATTTACAAGATGTAGAAACAATAAATTAATAGTACAGACCACATCTTCTTATTCTCTTTGTCACAAGTTCTTTTAAATTGATCCAATTTATTGAAAAGGTCAATAAATTATTCCGCTTAATTCAATAAACTTTTGAACAGTTTTTCGCCCACTTACTTTATTTAACATACAGGGTGGCCCATTAGTGCGAAGAAGGTGGATATCTCGGAAAATATTAGAGTTAGAAAAAAACGTTTGCAATAAAAGTTGTACAAATCAATGAGCTGCACATTTTAAAATTATTTTTGATTATACAGGGTGTTCCATAAAAGTGCGACATATCAAAGTTACGATTTTTTAAATGGAACTACCCATTTTTTATTACAAATTTGTATTTTTTGGAAAGTTCTAATGTAATTTTATGCATTATACATAGTGTCTAAAATAGAGGGTTTTTGCATTATTGCATTTTTTCCGGAAAAATTAATGTTTCAAAAAAAATAACTCAGTTATCCTGGATTTTATCTAAATGCGATTGTAGCTTTAATAAGCATTACATGTGCTTAATAAAGGTAATTGTTCATCTTTCTAACCTTGCTAAGTTTTGAGTAATTGAACTCTCTAAATTTATTGATAACTTGATTTTTCAAAATGGCACTACCTAATTTTTTACGTGCCGTTGAACGTGGAATTTAATAAGCATTCTAATGATAAGGTTGTAGGTATCTAACTCTTACGGATTTTTAGGCAAGAGTTAGATATCTACAACCTTATCATTAGAAAACTTATGAGATTCTACGTTCAACGGCACATAAAAATAAGTTATCCATGAATATAGAGAGTTCAATTTAAATAACTGATTACTTAAACCCAGCGAGGTTGGAAAGGTGAACAACTAGCTGTAGTTAGCACATTCAATGCATATTAAAGCTGCAAAATCGCAGTTGGATAAATTCTAGGATAACTGAGTTATTTAATTTTTTCGAAACGTCAATTTTTCCGAAAAGGTGAAATAATGCAAAAACCTTTCATTTTAAACAATATTTATAATAAATAAAGTGACATTAGAATTTTCCAAGAAATCCAAATTTGTAATAAAAAATAGGTAATTCTATTTAAAAAAACATAACTTTGGTATGTCGCACTTTTATGGAACACCCCGTATAAACGAAAATAAATTTAAAATATGCAGCTCATTAATTTGGACAAGGTTTATTGCAAAAATTTTTTTCTAACCCCAATATTTTCCGAGTTATTCACCTTTCTCGCACTAATGGGCCACCCTGTATGTAGAGTAATGCGTCTGCATTAGGCGATATTATTTTGCTGCAAATCTTTCATAGAAACCGCTGGAGTGTCATAGCAAACAGTTTCTAGATGTTTCCGCAGAGAAGGTAGAATTGTACCCGCTTCAGTCAGTCAGAGCGGTGAGTTAAGACAAATAATAAGTTTACCTAGAGATATCTAATATTGAAAGCGCCAAGTTTTGAATGCCTAAAAGAAAGAAACTAACGACAAACCACTCGCTAGTAGCAACTCTGCACCGTACAAAAAATAGAAGTAATTAAGATGAATCAGGTTTATAGAACAGAAAACGCGTTATATTCAATCACAAACAAAAAAAAACAATGTAGAATAAAAAACAATTCAATATCACAGTAATTATCACACAAAATTTCAAGTGATCTGACAAATTTCATGCAGTACGTCACTGTTTATTTCGCGTAGTTCATTTGTACATGCAAGGTACGCTCATGAATTTATCGTAACCGATAAATGGTCAACTATAGTTCATACGTACTATACAGAAACTGTGTGCCAATGAGCTATGTATTCTGGAACAACAAGTCGCGGTGAGTCCAACGCAAAATGTGTACCAAAATAATAAAAAGCTTACAAACGGTGGGTTAAAGAGATGTTCCCAAACAATATACTCTTACAAGACTCGTACAGAAAATTAACTGAAAGCATACGACACACGAGACAAATTAAGCGTAAGGCGCTATGTTCATGGTAGCAAATTAAAAAGTCTAGGACGCAAAGTCGCCATGTGCTGACGGCACGTTAGTATTGACAACTAACGTTCAAAATTTAATTTGTCAGAGATGCGACACTTCCGGGATAATAACATAAAAGATCAAGCCTTTACGATCACAACCCCCAAGTATTCCAATTGTTTGTATATCGGTGACGACTCCCAGAGTGGTTAAATCTCAATTCTTCTTTCAACAAGTATCCACCGATAACAGTTCAGCATACCGCAAGACTCGGCCGGTTGTCAAGTAGCAGTTGTCACTACGTTGTCCAAGACATAGCAGCAACCGCACGAGAACGGAGATTTTGAGTAGCTGAAGAGAACAACGACTACGTCGAAGTAAGACAATAAGAAAAGTCAACAAAAAAAGATAAAGAAAAGTTTGAAAGCAAAGTGTTTATCAACGTTTGAAAGTCTACTATCTGAATTCTTTACCTGCATAGGTTTTGCCAAAAAGTTTACAAATTTTCCTTGTATGGGAGTGTTCGAGTATCGAGTTATGTCGTCCCTCAATGGATGTTGTCCATTTTAAGGAAACAACTCCAAAAATTTTCGATGGCACCTGAATAAACGGCAAAACGTAGAAGCTTTTCGTAAAGCAAAAATGGCGTCACCCACAAGAAGAATAATTAACGAAAAACGGAAATCGGTTATCAATTAGGAAATAAAATTCCTAAATCGATTACCAATCAAAATCAGAAGTTTCTTGAGAAGTTTGTGAAATTTTTCAACTGCAAGCATATTTGCACCTTAGAATGCAAAGTTGCCTATTTGACTGGGTTACTATTTGATATCCTTTTGTTTTTTGGCCAAAATTTCATGTTTAACGTTACAATTCATTGACTAGGAAAACGTTCTTTCAAGAAATGTCTTACAGCTGCAGCATACTGAGTCGGAACACCATCTCAATATTGCTCTCCACCAAATGCGTCAATGTGAGATCAACAGTGTTTTGCTGAAATTGAGAATAAAAATCACCATTCAAATTTTCTCAATGATACAAAAGTCCTACAATATAGTAGCCTAACAGTTCAACTCAGGTCGTAGTGTCTGTATTTCTCTGAATTTGTGGGGATCAGTTATATCTGTTAACAGATGCTTGTCAAATACTTTGAATCACTGCAAGATGACCCAAAATTAAAACTTTATTTTTTACTTGCCTGTTGCAGTTATGCTTACGAAATAAAAAGTAATATACCGAAGTACAACAAATCCTACAAAACTTATCTGCAGAATTTGAAAAACCTAAAACTGAAACCATTTGCATTCAGAAAAGTTACATATATACAGATTAGAGAAGAAAGTAATTCTTTGACTAACAAAAAAAGTACAGACCATTATAGTGTCAATATTGTTATTGTTAAAAAGGTTTTAAATATCAGAATTTATCCTTAAATCAAACTGATTAACCAATGCATAGACCTAGGGATATTTCCTAAAATTTTTAAAATTGCTAAACTCAATCCTGTGCACAAAAAGGGTTCTGTGAATGTCATGAATAATTTTAGACCAATTGCAATAATTCTCCTAATTCTGCGAGACATGTCTAAAACATCAAATTATTCATCACTTTGAACATTCTGGAATTTTTTTCAAAAATCTGTACGTGTTTCGTAAACACAGATTCACTGGTGATGCAGTGAACAAATTAATTGAATACATTGTTGATGGTATGGAAAAAAAATTTATAGTAGAATCTTATTTTTATGACCTCAGTAACACTTTCGTTTGTGTAACTACTGCCATTTTTGTACATATGCTGGAAGTCAATAACTTAGTTGTAATTTAATAGAATCATTCCTTATTGACAGAAGACAGTATAGTGTAGTAAATATGATTGTTTCTGTTAACAAAGATGTCACAAGCGGTGTACCACTCATTTTCTTGATATTTATGAATAACTTGGTTGAAGCCGTCAGTGATGTTCAGCTACTCTTGTTTGCCGATGACACAAATGTGAGCAGCTGTAACCTTAATGAAAGAAAACTACTACTGTCATTGGAGCAAACACGTACGTCTATATATGAGTAGTTCCGTGTAAATAAATTGAATATTAACCTCTTTATTTAGAAATCTTGAGTCTGCCACATTTTTAGAGGTCACTTTGAGTGGTGATCTGAGCTGGTAGAAACATGTTGATGGTGTTACTGCGAAATTATCCAGTGGTATTTTTTGATCTGAAACCTGGTAACTATACGTATAGCTTATTTCTCGCTTATTCAGTCACACATGACGTATGTCTTAATAGACTGCGGTCATAGGTCACATGCCGACAAAATATTTAGTCTGCCACATAAAGTGATACATAAATAATAACAAAAATTTTTTTGGGTGTTGTTAGTAAGGTAATTATTAACTAGTTATTTATTTAATTATTTTAGGTAAAATTTTATTCGTAAATTTTATTGTTATTATTGTGATTTTTTTTTATTGTGTATTTTTAACTAATGTAAACGGTGGTTGTACTATATTAACATGCAACAAATTGATTGATTTATTGATTGATAGGGCAACGATTCTGTATCTTTAAACTCGTAAATGACTACTTTAAGAAAATCGTGTCGTATTTCCATTTACGTAACTACCACATAGTTTACTTGTCCGTTTCTTTTGTATGAAAACTATTATTTAAATCGGATATTATTTTTATTTTGTGTATTAGATATGAGTAGGAGTAATAGACATAAAATTTAATTAGAATGGATTCACCTCTTTCTGGATTTACGTAACTATTGCAAACATTTTATTTATGCTAACGCTGAAATCGCTAAATGTCATAACATTTGCAATAATAGTCTTTTCTCCACTACTAGCTGTGAGGTGGACAATTATTGCGTCTCCTAGCCAACTGAGAAGTTGAATTTCTCTATTAGTGGTTAATAATTTTTTCTATTGTTGACCTAGGTTGATAATGGACAAATTCAAATTTTTTGAGAATCTAAGAATAGTTGTTTAACAAAAACGAGTGAAACATAATTTTGTATATCCAGGAGATTATCTCTAACGTATTTGCTGCTTAAAATTACCTAACACGATAAAATTATTTGAATAAAAAAATACCATTAGTTTAAAATTCGCGCCCTCATCCCATAACCGCAAATACATAACCTGAATTTATTTATTTATTAAATATGATGGTAGAATCAGCTTTTTCAGGTTTCCCAAAGGAGATTTAACCAGGCGAGTTAAGTTACATCAAGAATTTTAAGTAAATTACAAACATTTTGTTGTAGATATTTTGAATGGTTAACAGAATCTGGAAGGTCCGGTCTGTTGCATAAAAATGTCGACTCTAAAAACTTAACAAGTATGTGGCGAACACTTGCCATTCCTAAATGAATTACAAGTGTCAATTTCTGAAACCCAATATTCAAATGATGCAAGGTATATTGGCGAAGTAATAAATGCCAGTTAACATCTCTAGCTATACCAAAACTACTCAAGCTTACAGTCAAATACTCTTAGGTAAAGAAAATTACGGAGGAACATTCTTAAATTGCAACGTGAAAAGAAAGTACTTTAATTAAAGTTAACATCTCTCAACGATTACTTCTCGAAAGCAGAGCACAAATTGTGACAGCCCAAGTGGACTTAAGAAATAAACCACTAAGAAGCAGGAGATATACAGAGGAATACAAACAATTTTCACTAAAATTATATTTTACGAGCCCCAAAATATTAATTTTAAAGTAGGTTTTAAATTTTTTGCCAGCTCAAACTGCTACGTGATCATGTTTAGAGTTACGAGGATGTATTGACATCTAGTTAGCCTAGACCAGTTCCTTGCATAAACAAAATATTGCGTTACCATAGCAACGAACAATAACTTATTAAAAGTGTCAGTGTAAAGTTTGACGTCAAAAAGTAAACCAGAGTCACGCAATAAATTAAATGAAAAAGATGTCCACCGAAATTGTAAAAATCGAAAAATTGGAGTATCGAGCCATCATCAAGTACCTGTATTTAAAAGGGTTAAGAGGTAAGCAGATTTACGAAGATATGCTTAATACCCTTGGTGATCAATGTCCTTCGTATGCGACCGTCAAAAATTGGAATGCAAGCTTTAAAAGGGTAAATTTTCCATTGAAGATGATGACCGATCGGGAAGGCCAGTTTCTGTGTCAGTCCCCAAAAATATCGATGCAGTTCATGACATGATTTTATCAGACCGTCGAATTGGGCTAAAACGGATATCTGAAGCACTGAATATTTCATACGAACGCGTTTATCATATGGTTTACGTCAATTTGGAGATAAGAAAAATTGCTGCAAAATGGATCCCCAAATGTTTGAATGTTGACCAAAAGCGTGCAAGGGTAGAAGCATCGCGTTTGATCTGTGCTCGATTTGAAAACGATGTAGACTTCTTAAACCGAATTGTTACTATAGATGAGACTTGGGTACATTTCTACGATCCAGAAACAAAGCAACAATCGATGGAATGGCGACACTCTGGTTCTCCAAGACCCAAGAAGTTTCGTGTCCAAAAATCTGCTGGAAAAGTTCTTGCTTTAGTTTTTTGGGATTTCCATGGAGTAATCATGATTGATTTTTTGGATAAGGGTAGAACAATAACTGAAGATTACTATTCGACATCACTAACCACTCTACGGGAAAATATTAAAGAGAAAAGATGCGGAAAGCTATAAGGTGTTTTGTTTTTGCAGGACAACGCCCCTGCACACAAATCTCATGTTGCCATGCAAAAATTTGTGATTTAGGGTTTGAATTACTATAACACACCCCTTATTCTCCCGATTTGGTTCCGTCCGACTATCACCTCTTTCCTCAACTGAAAAAAGTTTAAAAGGTTGTAAATTTTCTTCCAACAAGGAGGTAATAGAAGCTGTGAAGGTATGGTTTGCAGAGCAAGAAGAAACATTTTTTTTAAAGGTCTAGAGACGTTGCAGGCTCGCTGTAATAAATGTATCCAATTAAGAGGAGAATATGTTGAGTAATAAAATATTTTGACATTGAAGTTTTGTTTGGTTCTATAGTAGGCTAAGAATTTTTCAATATATCCTCGTATATATAAAAAATTTAAACAACCTTTGTGCTACATCTTTACAAATACGATATGTAAAGGTGACAAATTGAAGTCGATAGTATTAGACTGCATAGAAAAGCTACAACTACAATGCGGTGCCAATGTTAGGGAAGTAGTAAAATTTTCGAAACCTAATTAAAAGAATAGATGTATCATCGGAAAAACCATACCTTCTTGTAAACGATAAGAAAATCTATTATTTCTTTGATGTCCCCTATTTATTGAAATTAGTGCAAAATAATTTGATTAAATACGATATAATCTTTAATAACAAAAAAGCATCTTGGAAAGACATTAAAAATTTCTACATGTCAGACAAATCTAAACCGCTGCGATTGGCTCCTAAATCAACTAATTTACATATTACTCCAAATAATTTTCAGAAAATGAAGGTGAAATATGCCACACAAGTGTTTAGTGAATCAGTTGCAGTTGGTTTATCAACGTATGTAGCTTTTAATGCTTTTTGATTTATTTGCATTCCTGATCTACTTGATTTTTACAAGAAAAATGTGTATTTTTTATTTTTGGCTTAAATTTGGCTAGTAGTGGAAAAAATAGTATATACACAATGGTTGTGAAGTCCATTATTGCCTACGCACCTTATTTCGCGAGGGGCGGTAGCCCTGGTGCTAAGGCAATAATGACAGACTTCACAACTTTGGTGTATAATATACTATTGTAGCTATCTAGGTTGCACTCAAAATATGCAAAGGCAAACTGTTGCTAAATACACATTTGTGCCGAGGTATCATGCAGAGACATTTTTTAAACTTTGAGCATACTCTCACATTTATTTCGGTTGCATAGGAAATATTCGGAATGGTTTGATGAGTGTTTTTTAATACTGAACATAGGAAAGTCGTGTGGACTATGTTAAAAGTTCAAAGGTATATCAAAGCGTATAAATATCGCTCTACTATCGGTTTTAGAAAGCAAGACATCTGAGTTTAGAATTTTATAATATTTCCATTTGGCGTTCAATTGTTTGGAAAGTTGACATGTATTTACCTTGTACATATCTACTAGCGTTCAATAAATGTCAAATTTGTTGGTCGACTTCTTTGGCAGTTATTTACAAATAAATAAAAAAACGGGCTGTTCCCATACAACACAAACCTATCTGTTAGATACCCTTACTAGGTAAGTTGACATCCAGGAGATGTCTAGCTAAAGGTTCCTGCATACAGTAGATATCTAGTAGACGTCCAGTTGTCACAAACGTGGACGTCTAAGAGATGTAGTTTGTTATATATCTACTGGATGTTTAGAAGTATATCTTGTGAATACCAATATTTAATACTGTGCATTGTGAATCTTATACGTTTATTTTGTGGATACCGTATTTACAATATCTCTGTCCCGATAGGCGTCCCGACGTAGGGTTCAGGATTTTGTGTTTTGGTGGTCTTCCTCTTTTTCTTAGGGGCATGACCGCTTTTGGAACCTCTTCTGCTCTTCCTTGATACGGTGTCAGTGCTGAGGTATGGTATCTCCCCAGAGGCTCTGTTGGCTTTTCTGCTGAGGCCACTTCATACGTAGTTGGAGATACTTGGGTTAGTATACGGTACGGTCCATCTCGTCGTGGCTGGAATTTTCCCGTTGTTTTCTTAGCTGCATTACTAAGGAAATGTGTCTTGACCCAGACTAAGTCTCCTGGTTAAAATGTTAGTGCATCTCGGCGACTTGGGTCTTTGGTGAGTTTTGCTCTGTCTTGGGCCAACTCATTGGTTTCTCTCGCTTGTCGTAGCGTGTCTGTTAGTCTTAACAAGTGAGGAGTAATTGTAGGTATGAACGTGTCTCGTTCTATGATTGCTCTTTGATCCCTGGTTACATCGTCGGTGGTACGCAGTTCTCGGCCGAACGTCAAGTATGCTGCGGTGTAACCGGTGCTTTGGCAATGCGCGGTGTTTAAGGCAAATCTTATAGCGGGCAACTTATCTGGCCAGTTGTCGTGAGTTCGCTGTACCAGTATGGCTAACTGCGTTTTCAAATCTCTATTCTTCCGTTCCACCGGGTTTGCCTGTGGGTGGTAGGCTGGTGTGAGGCTCTGGTGGATGTTTAAACAGTGAGTAACATGCTGCATGACTCCGCTCACGAACTGGGTACCGTTATCGCTGCGAATCCTTCTTGGGTTCCCATATCTCAAAAAGACTTCGTTGATCAAAGTTTTCGCACAGGTTTCTGCATCCGCGGTTCGGATAGCGAAAAGTTCCACCCATCTGGACATGACGTCTTCCGTGATCAGAATCCATCTCTCTCCGGAAGGTGCTTCCGGGAGTGGACCGAATAAGTCGATAACCAGTGTTTCGAAACGTTGCGCCGGAGCTGGTGTTTGTAACAAGCCTGCTGGTTTCTGATTATCGGCTTTGAAGCGTTGGCATTCTATGCAACGCCGCACGTATTCCGCTATTTGTTTTCTCATGCCGACCCAATAGTATCGGCTGGCTATGCGATGATACGTTCGATCTTCCCCGTAGTGACCAGCTGTGGGAGCGTCGTGATATTCTTTAAAATTGATTCTTGTTCGTGCGTAGGAACAAGTTGTTGAGCCTCTTCGTTTTCAGAGTCTGGTGCATAGCGGAATAAGATGCCGTTTGACATCAAGTATTCTCTGTTCGTCCAGCGTGTGAAATCAACTGGTGCCGAATTTGGTTGTTCGAAGCATTCCACAATTTTGCGTAATTCCGGATCTCTCAACTGTTCGTTTCGGATGTCCGTGCTGCTTCTGGTTGGAATGTCAATGGATACCATGCAGACAGTGCACTCCTGTTCTACCGAGTGTACACATGGAGGTCGTGGTAACGCATCAACCACAACATTGGTTTTTCCAGGCGTATACTTATATAAAATGTCGTATGACTGGAGGGCAAGGGCCCAGCGGGCTAGTCTTCCTGTGGGCGATTTAATTGTTAGCAACCATTTTAGTGGCTGGTGGTCCGTCAGGACGGATACAGGGTTTCCTTCCAGGTATCCTATAAACTTGTTAAACGCCCACACGATAGCTAGAGCTTCTCGCTCTGTGGTTGTATAGTTTTTTCAGCAGGTAACAGCAGACGACTTGCGTATTCTACCGGCCGTTCGTCGGGTCCTTCACCTTGGCATAGTACTGCCCCGAGCATAGCTGCTAGCGTCAGTGCGTACTATGAAGGGTGCGGTCATATCGGCTTGTCTAAGGATGGGCGCCGACGTTAGTAATTTCTTAAGTTGTGAGAAAGCGTTAGCTTGTTCTGGTCCCCAGCTCCAGGTGGTGTTTTTCTTTAATAACATGGATAGAGGACGTGCGATCTCTGCGAAGTCGGGTATGAATCGCCTATACCACGAGCAGGTCTGAAGGTAGGACATTAGCTGTTTGATGGTTTTGGGTTCGGGCAGGTCCGTAATCGCTCTCGTCTTTTCCGGATTCACCTGGATGCCATCGGGGGTGATGTAATGACCTAGATATTTCACTTGGTGGCAGCCGAAGGTGCACTTGGACCTTCGTGCGTGCAACTTATATCTACGTAATTGTTCTAACACTATTCTTAAGTCTTTTTGTATGGTCTTCAACCGATCCTGAGAGCAGGATGATGTCGTCCAGGTAAGCCAGCAAGGTTACCTGGGGTACACTTGCACGGAAGCGGTCTATAAGTCTTTGGAAGAAGCGGGTGCGTTTCGTAGCCCGAATGCCATTTGTCGGAAACGAAAGAGCCCGAAGGGTGTCACGAACGCGGTCTTGTCTCTGTCGCACTCTCGGACTGAGATCTGCCAATATTCGGACTGGAGATCTAGGGTTGAGATTACTTTAGCACGGGCGGAATGTAGCAAGTCGTCCATCCGAGGCAGTGGGTACCTATCAGGGATTGTTACACTATTTAGTTTTCTATAGTCTATGCACACGCGCACTTCATTTTTGTCTTTGGCACCATCACTACCGGCGCAGCCCAAGGTGAGTCACACTCCTCCACTATATGAAACCGTAGCATCTTGTCAACTTCCTGGTGCAGGAGAGATTTCTTGTAGTCCGGGAGACGATACGGGGGCGTGGCTACCGGTTGGGCATCCCCTGTCTCAATCCGGTGCTCTCCGTATGAGGTGGCTTCTTCGTTTGCTCCGAAGATGTCGGCGTATTCGGCTAGTGAAGCGTTGAGGTGGTTTCTTTCCGTTGGGGAAAGGGCCTCCCCCTTGTCCGGGCGTAGCCTTACGTCTTCCATGTCAGCCATCAGAATTTCCACTCGCTGCGTCTTTCTTCGGGGTGAATGGGGAAAAGATCCGGTTCGGGCGTGATGTCTTCGGTACTAGTCGCGAAGGCGTGGTATTGGTTCTGGAACGAGTATTTGTCGTCCTCTGGGTATTCATCATCAGGACCGAATAGCGCGTTCACCTGCACGGTTTTGGACCGGGGGTCGATAGGCGCCGCGAAGTCGTATGACGTGCCATGATACAGAGGGCGATCTTGTACGGGTACCAGCTTCCACGATTGGCTGGGTGTTCCTTCGGAGTCAAAGGGATGTTGAGCTTCGGGCTGATCCCTAAACCACCATCGTCTTGAGGGCAGGTCCAGGATGAGGCCAGCATCTTCGATGAAGTCGACCTCTAGTAGCGTTCGATTTTGGGCATCGGGTAGGATTATAAATTCCGTCGGAATTGTTCTTCCTCTGAGCTCTATAGCAACCCGCGTGGTTAAGATGTTTTGGGGCCTATCTTGCCCGTCTGCCAAAACCAGATTGATCCGGTGGCGTCGAAATTGCGCTCCCTGGCGTTTGAGGGATTCATACAGAGTGTGTCCTGCAATGCACTGGCGGGCACCCGTGTCGACGTATGCACAGCCCTTGTCTGTGCCCACGTTGATGTGCAGTATGGGACAGGTCCGGTGCTGGCTGGTAGTGGAGAGGAGTTCTTTTTCTCTGCTAAGTAGAAGGTCAGCTGGGCTAGTGCAGCTTGGTTTTCGTTGCACTTTGGGCACTGACTTCTGATGACCCCTGGAGTCTGGCATCCGAAGCAGGAAATTTGCGAGCTGCTGCCGGCAGAGGTGGATGGGTTTAGTATGTCGGCCCTCTTCCTCTTCCGGCACTCGTCGACTGTGTGTCCCAGATTCTTGCAATAGTTGCATTTTCTCTTGGGCGGCAGATCTGTTTTCACTGGCTTCGTCCTGGGTGCTGGATCTGTTGTTTCTTCTTCGAATTTCCTGAGTTCGTTAATCAAGGTCTCGAAGGAATCAAATTGTGACCTTGTCAATTTCTTGCGAACCCGTCGGTGTAACAGTCCGTAGACGGTGTCCAATTGAAGGGGTAGCGGCATCTTGCGGTCTTCTGGTAGTTTCGCGAGGAGAGCCCTTTTCTCACAGATAAATCTTTCTGTTGCCGTGGTCTCTGTTTGCTCCGTTGCGAATATATCTTTAAGGATCTGATGGGGTGCTTTGGTGGGTCCAAAGGCTTTGCGTAGGTGTTCCATCGCCTCTTCCCATGTGGCGATGGTATCCTTAACTCCCTGCCGCCATGTTGCTGCCTCCTTCTCTAGGAGCATTGGCAGTCCTTTAAAGGCGTTCTGCTCGCTGATGCGCTCACACTCCTTGTACACTTGGATTGCATTGATGAAGGCTTGCACCTCTTCGCCACCGTCGTACCTTGCCGTGCATTTCGTGAAGGACTTATTGCTTTGTGCTGCTTGGTATCCAAAGTTGGGCAATAACTGGTTCAGCTGTTCCATTGTAAGCTGTATGGGTTGTGGCGCAGCTTCCGCGTTGGGCATGGTCGTCTTCCGTCGGTAGGCTCTGGTGACTGGTCGGTGATCTGTGGTGCTTCGTTGATGATCCGTTACGATCTTCTGCGTCGGCCTTTGGCGTGGTTTCGGCCTCTAGTTGGGCGCCACTTGTTGGGGACTTGTCGGGGTTGCACACTACATACAACGTTTTACCCCGTAATAAAACACAATTTGACCGGCGATTGGATCAAACGTTTATTATTCTCGTCTAACAACAGATATAAATGTTTATTACAGACAGAATACACGCCTGGCTACGTTCGGAAACGTAAGATTTAGAGTACCGCAGGTGATCCCCGAGAGATGCGTTTGGATACTCCTACTCTTAGCGATGCGATCGTAGGATGCCATCGGTTAAGCTTCTTGACTGTTATAAGTGGTCTTCATCGAATGCCTGTTTCCGACCGGTACCGTTGACGCCCTCGTGTAGAGGGTGGATGTACTTCGTCGGCTGTTGTAGGGCGCGTTTGAATACGGGTTGATTAACCTGTATGATGCGCGTGTAAGCGGGGTTGCTAGTGCCGCGTTACAAAATATATTTATATTTGCATACTTTTGGAGAAAGAACCTATTATATGATCGGCCATAACAGTTTCGCCCCCTAGCGGCCATCTTATTAAATTTTTTTTTTCATTATTGTCAGATTTATAATTCCCGAGATATAGCCGGCGTCCATTCTTAGTTGGCCACCTGGTATACACAACCTCTTTTTTTACTCGCAGACACTTCAAGATCGGATAAGTACTTTTTACTGGTATTGCAGTTAAATACAATTTGATATAAATATTGCATGCACAATAATTTAGGATAGGCGAACATAATATTACAAAACGGCTTTACCTAGTAATACTCGAAATAGAAGAAATTTTCACCAAACAATGAGGGTGTACGTTCGCACTCATCAGCTAGACACGCATAATAATATTGATACAATAAATTAAATTTAAATATTGTCCTTACCAGTTTGATTATCCATAATGCTGGCTATCTCATCGTCATTGCATTTTTTTTACTTTCTTTTTAAACTCGGTATAGTCGCGTTTCCACAGCTGGGGATATTTTTAGACAAGAGAAATTAACCATATATAGCTTAACTAAAAACGCGGTTACACAAACATCTGTTATCACCACTGCGCATTTAGCTTTTTCATGTGAAAATTAATTTAAAAAGTTAAGATAATTAACTTACAAGGTTCACTTCTTTTAACGGTTCGTTTCAAATAATGTGTGATGCTGATTTGCTTATAGGAATTTTTATAACTTTTCTAAAAAGCTACGCTGTGGATATCCACTGTACATTTGTTATATACATCCCATAGATGTTGTTTAAAGTATGTCCTGTAGACATCCATTCAATGTCCAAGATATAAGTACATTACTTAGCTATTAACTGGATGTCCACTAGATATTGAGTGCTGTGTGGATTTTTACACTTATTTTACATAAGGAAAGTTTGAAATCGTGTACTTCATTATTTTTAACTTAAAATATATTAAATTTTAAACAATAATGCATCCTTCTTATATGAACGCGTGAATAATTACAAATCTTCCTAAAGTTTTCAAATTTTGATAACAACTGACCTTTTATCAGTACCTGCTGACTTTTGTAAAAAAATTTCTGTTTCGACTGAACCAAATTGTGGATATGAATTGATAGTAAATAATCAGTAACAAATTAAACCTATTAATTACATAACATCGTTTCAATTAATAAAAACTTAAATTTCACATGGAAACGGAGACAACAATACAAAGTTTTTATTAATTGGGACAAAGTTATGTAATTAATAGGTATAATTTACTAATAATTATTTATTATCAATTCATATCTACAATTTAGTTTACTCAAAACAAAAAATTCTTATCAAACTTTGAAAACGTTTGGAAGATTTGTAATTACTAACCTGTTTAACTAGGATGGATGCATTATTTTAAAAATTTCATATATTTTAAGTTAAAATAATAAAGTTAGACGATCTCAAACACTCCTTATGTAAATTACGTGTAAAAAACAGCCCGTTTTTTGAATTTTTTTATGAATAAGGCTCAAATCGAGAAACGTCATCCAGCTTTAAATTGAGTGAAGGGAGCACTCAAATTAAGCAACTCTATCAATTTGCAAATGGAAGTCACTTAATTTGTGTGTGGCCTTCACTCAATTTACAGTGAGTGACGTTTCTCGATTTGAGCCTAACTGTCAAAGAAATCTACCTACAAATTTGACATTTATTGAGCGCTAGTAGATATGAACAAGATACATACATGTCAACTTGTGTCTTGCTTTTTGAGACCGATAGTAGAAAGTCAGGTGTAATACATACAGTCCATGCAAGACCTGCATAGCTAGTATTTTATTCAGTATATCAAAATTGTCGTCAAAGCCTAAATAGGTCGGGCAAAACGTCGGCAAATTGAAAACAGGGTAGAAGTCTTTGATTTGGTCCCTCCAAGTTAAGGAATCCTTTCGAGTATATTTATCTACGTAAAAAACAATATAATTTAAATTTGCAATTGTGAGTTAGAAAAAGCACTTTTTTTTTACTTTTCTTAACCAGTTATGAAAAATGAAACTCTTTCCCAGTGCTTTCAAAAAATGATAAGAACACAGGTGCTAGAATTTGAATTTGAAAACGTTTACTTTCATTGATAAGCTTCGTTTTTAAAAATTACAAAAATCTTGTATGTAGGCCAATGAATTGCATATAAAAAATGCACAAAAAATGTTTTGGTTAAAACAAAAATATTCACAAAAAAGAGTTATGAAGCTTTAAAGAAAACAGCATAAAACGCAAAACACTCTGTATCTCCCAAACGAGTGCTGTTTAGACCATTGAATTTGTCTCAAAAATCGGGACCACGGTTTCTCCCTATCAATTCGCGAAATACCTGAAACCTCCAATTTAATTAAAAAATATGACACCTTTTACAGTTTTAAAAATACGAGTTGTTAAAATACCTTCTAAAACGAATTCTTTATATACTATTTTTTCTATTTTGGGTTTTTCAGATTGATTTCATAATAAAATTTTGAGAGTTTTTATTTAGGGCATTTTGAAGTATAATTCCTAGAGTGGCAAATTTTTATTAAATTTTGGTTTAAATGCTAGTTTAAATTTAATTAGTACACTTATCACTCTTTAAATTTAAAAAAAATGGGTGAAAATAAAGATAAGTAGAAAATAAAACTACTGAATATTAATTACAATTTAAATTAACGCACCGTGAACGTAATGACAACTTTGACGTTTAATATCAAATCAGTGTTCGGAAAAAAAATTGTTCAATAAAAGAACTCATTTGGGTGCTTTTATAGCTCTGTAAGTGACCCAAAATAGAAAAAGTGTTTTCTAATTACATGTTTTTGTTTAATTGCAATTACTGACCAGAAAATTCACACTGATAAGTACCTATTCATAAAAACATTATTTGGTCCTCCGTCCGTAATCACTGATTTTGCATCACTCAATAGCGGCCAGAAACACCCCTTTTATTGGCCTCGGTCGTCAAAATAGTTACTAAATGTTGGCGATATCACATTATACTCATGGCACTGAAATCAGTACAATCCTCATGCTGAAATACGTAAATAATACGTTGCAGTACTCTTTTACATCTTGTTTCGAAGAATATTATAAGCCTTTTAAACGCAAACATTGAAAAAAACACATATTTCAGTATATACCAAAATAACACCATGTTGACAGCTACCAAATGGCATTATCAACTGAAAATACAATACAAAACTTTATGGATTTGAAAAATAATAATAATAATTTAGTTATTTTCGCCCAACTGTGACATTAGCTACTATTTTCAATCAACTAAATGGTCAATCTGTGTTAATTGTTTCAGAACTCACTACAGTTTTAAAACCATAATTCATACAATATGTATAAAATTTAAGAAAATTGCCTCTTGTTATACATGTCTAACAGTATTTAATTAATAATTAGCATTCAAATTAACTAAAACTAATATTACCTATATTAGTTTCCTTTGCTTGAAGCGATATCAATTTTCAGCATGGTTGGTTGCATATGTTTCAATTACTTGAGCTCCCGTAAACTATAAAAACCGTCATTTGCTTTACTAGGCTGTGTTGTTTCAAAATATTTAATAATGTGATGGCTTATGTTAAATGTTATTTTATGATATACATATATGTAGGGTATTTATTGCCGAATTTAATAACTTGAACTGAATTGTAAGTTAGATGTTAAACTTTCTCCTTAAACATTGCAATATAAAACTAATATGTACGGTTCGCCATGGTAGTTCAATTGTCTCTTATCAAGGCATATACCTACACACACAAGAGAATTGGTAGTGCAATAGAATCTCATTAATCTGAACTAATTGGGGCTTATTCAAACTTTAGATTAAATGCAAATGAAATAAAATTTGTTTTACTGACTAAAACGCTCAGTGAGCAAAAAATAGGTCAACGCGCATTACTACAGAAAGTTCATATAGCGAAATTTGTGTCGTCGACATCATGCTATCCGACCACAACGCATATGGAGTAAATAAAAATCATGACCCGTATAGAACCATATTCAACAAACTTTCTAATTTTTAAGACGTCATGTCGTTTAAGACGACGATAAAGCTTTGAAGTTATTTTTTAAAGAAGCTGAAACTGCTTTTTTCCAATAGCACCCGGTTGCACCAATGTGTCTTAGGATAGATTCCTATATACTAAGTCAGACTTAAGTCTAAAAATCCATTTTTTCTACTCACTTATTAATTGTATACCTATGTATGGAATTGCAGTTAACGTATATAATTTAATATCCACCCTAGTGCGGGTTTGAATTGCACCAATCACAAATGACTTGGTCATGTTGTTACCATAGCAAAAAGTTCATCTATTGGCAAACTGTTTTTAACAAATTGGTAAAATAGTTATTTTCCTACCGAGTGTCGAAAGTAGCAAATATTGCACTTTCGCACGAGTTAGGAACAATATTTTTTAGAGGGTTTGAACAACATAACTGAAACTAATTATTAATTTCCAATTTCATCGGAGACAAATTCCTCTATAATCTGGATACCTTAAACCGTTATCTCCTCTAAACTGTAAACGATAAAATATTGATAGTGATTTGTAAGCTCTGAAATATGGATAATGATGAAGATAGTATTTTGGAAGCAGCAAATGAAACCAGCCTCAAGTTGTTGCCCCCTAAATATCGGCAACGCTATGAGAAAGCTTATTGCAAGTTTATGGAGTGGCGAAAGCAAAACAGGGTAAATTCTTTGTTTTCGCAAAACGTCCTGCTTGCGTATTTTGGAGAGCTGTCGAAAAAAATTGCCCCAAGCAAATTATGAACGCAATTTTCTATGATTGTTGTTTACCAGAATACTAATATTAGTCAATATCCTAAATTGAAAGCCTTTCTAAAAGAATGTCGCAAGGATACAAACCGAAAAAATCGAGAACTTTAACTGCTGAAGAAGTTAATAAATTCATAAAAGAAGCGCCAGACGGCAAATATTTGTTACATAAAGTAAGTACATCCCTATAAACAAAAACCCTTCACCAATTGAAGTTTCAATTTTAGGTAATTTTGGTGTTCGGAATTAGTGGAGCCATGCGAAGGAACAAATTAGTCCAATTAACAATTGACGATTTAACTGATGTCGGTTCGGCCATAATTGTAAAATTAGGTGACACAAAAAATAAAAAGGATCGTGTTTTCACGATAGTTGACAAGTTTTACGGTATCTATCGCAAATATGCTGTTCTTCGACCACCAAATACGTCTGAACATCCTTTTTTTTAAATTATCAGCAAGCCAAATGCACTAAACAGCCCGTTGGAATCAACAAGATAGGTAGTATTCCAAAATTGATTGATACCAACCTTGGTTTAGAGAAACCCGCATCTTACACGAGCCACTGCATGAGGCGATCATCTACCACCATTTTTGTGGGTGCTGGTGCTACGATTGAAGATATGAAACGCCACGGTGGATGGGATTCTTCACCAGTGGCGGAAGGTTACATAGCAGAGTCTATTGGGCACAAAATAAAAGTTGCTAAAACATTCACTTCGGCCGTTAAAAATTCGTCAGAAACTTCGTCAGAAACTAATCTAATTACTGATAACTTGAACAATGAAGCAGAAACATCCATCATGACAACTTCTTCAACAGTTGTTAAATCATCAAATTTGGCAAAAATGTTTGAAAATTTAAATAAAAAAGTAATACATTTTAATAACTGCACATTTAATAATGTAACTTTCTAGTTCTATTAATAAAGATTTCATTCAATTAATAATTGTGCACAATTATTTAAATCCTAATAATCCGAATTTGTGCATAAACTATAAAACTAGAAAATTGACGATCGGAATAGGACTTCATCCATTGGCCAAATTCATATCATGCACCGTGAATGATATGAATTATTTCCACACTGGTCAGTGATATTTTGAAGTTTCGATCTCAGGTTGCTACTTTGATATGTGTCACTTTCGTGACAAGCCGTCTAAAAATTTGTTTGCAGTAAATTTAGTAAAAATTACAAGAATGAGGTGAGAGAGTGGCGAAGAATCAATCGACTGTACTCCGTTAGAGATTTTTTTGGTGGCCAATGAACATTACGACATATTAATACCTCAAAAATCGAAGGAAAATATAAACAGACATACAAAAAATTCCTGAACTGGACTTCAGAAAATCAAATTAAAAGCTTCACAGAAAACGTTTTAACGGCTTATACAAAAAAACTTTAAAAGGTTAATATTCCGACCTATTGCAAACTGCGGTTTTTCTTAAAATTGCAATCAACCTGCTACAAAACAAAAAAATTAAAAATTCTCAGATAAGAACAAATTAAAAAGCTTCTTGTGGAAGTACTAGCTAGAAAGTTTTTGTTTACAAAGGTAAACCTTTTTTGTCTACTATATACGTACCTACAACGATTTTCTAATACTCCAGGAGATACTGATTTTTGGAATTTCTGGCGGATGCCGTCGTGTCGAACTAAAGATTCCTAAGATAATCATGTCAGAGATTTGGGAAACAAACTCCAAGTTAAATAGCTGGACACAAAAACAAAAACTGATCTGAACTGAACTTTCTGGATTCCTAGAATTCCTACAATGTTTTACAATTCCTGGAATGTTTTATAATTCCTGGAATGTTTTACAAATTCTCTAAAAAATACATGGCGCTTAGACCACCAGATCTGGACCAATTTCTCTTCAATTACCAAAACGGTAAATGCTTTAGGCAGGTAGGTGTAAATAAAACAGGTAATCAACCGAAAATAATTGCCCGCTTTTTAAAATTGCCTAGTCCAGAATTTATACCGGCCACTGTTTTTGCAGTTGTAGAGTCACTATACTTGCCGATGCGGGAGGCGATACTTTAACAGTAAAAATTTTTGGTGGATGGAAGTCAACTCCAGTGATTCGATTCAAAGCGTACAAACGGAAAATATTGCGTTAATTCCAAAAGAGTACACTCTACCGAAGATGTCGGCCTCAATATCTAAAGTTACCAGTACCACACTAAACAATTAATAATAATAATAATAATAATAATAATTTATTGAACATAGACAACTCATATAAAAAGAGTGAGATGAATAATGAAATGAAATAAATTGAATAATGAAATGAATGACAAATTGACGTATGCTCAAAGGAGACGGATCGGCAATGCCGTTTTTCACTATCCTTTGTATGATTGAATTCAGACTAAAAAGCTAGAACAATGTTAGGAATTTTGTAAATTTAGCAAATGCTCTTTATACTTATTATGGAAATCTACCTTTGATTTTACATTAAACATATTTTTAAAAGTATTTAACAAGTTAGGCGCAATGTATTCAAAACAATTTTAATATTTACAAGTTTTGTGGTGTTGGACTGAATAATTTTCATCATTTCTTAATTGCATTTAACTTAGTTTTGCATCGGAACGCCGTACTAATATATTGTATAAATATGTAGGTTGACCACAGTTTAAGATATTATACAAAAAATGTTCTATATAGAAGTGCAAATCTATGTTCCAATTTTCGTATGCCTAGTTTATTGAAATGAGACGTTACATGATCTCTTGGATGTATTTCAAAAGCAAAACGTAAACACGAATTTTGTAACACTTGAAGTTTATTTTTTAGTGAAACTGATAGAAAGTTATAATATACAGTACGCGGCGCGTAAGAAGACGAAAGCCGGCGCATCCCGAAGAACAACGGTGGGTGCCGATTATAATCAAAATACCAAGCAGTGGCATATCCCACTTATATGCTTAATTTTATTATATTGTAAGAATGTGTATTATGAATAATTACAATATTTCTATTAGTAACAGTTTTGTTTATCATGTTTGTATATAATTGTAGTTAATATATCTTTAATTACCGTTTTCAACATTTTCTAATTTAAGTTGTGTAAAAATTCTTATTGTATACACTTTTAATTTCAGTTGTACGCTTTTTGTATTTTGTTTAAGTGGGGTTATCCTGTAAATAAATAAAAAAATATATACAAACTCTGCATTATGCGACGCCGCTGCAGTAAACGAACGCGGGAACTTGAGAAAGATCAAAAAACTCGTTGTTTGCGCATAGGCGGGCTCGTCTTCTTACGCGCCGCGTACTGTACGTTGCTATCGTATTCAATATGGGTTAGAACCAGAGTGCTAACGAGATACCACTTAACATCTTGAGGAAGCACATATTTAAATTTCCACAAGGATTTTAATTTAAAATAGCAGAGCCTGCACTTAAGGATAACGTGATTTTCAAAACTTAAATTATTATCCATAACTAACCCGAGGTCACGAGCACTATCACTAAATTTAATAACAGTACCTTTCAACACTGGTTGAATCTCCAACATATTCACAGCTTTAGTTACCAAAGAATTTGTGCCCATACACATGACTGTAGATTTGTCTGGGTTCAAGCGTAATCCATTGTCATCAGACCATCTAGCTAAGTTTCGCAAGTTATGATTAAGCTCCTTGAACAAGCTATTGATGTTGTTCGGTAAACAGGATTTGTATAGCTGCGTGTCATCCACATATAGGTAGATATTTCATTGATGTTCTAAAATATTGAGAAGATCCGCAGTGAATAAGGTGAATAAAGTTGGTCCAAGAATACTTCCTTGAGGTACACCGCATTCAAACAGAAGTTCCGCAGATATGGAATTATTGATTTTAACTACTTGGGAACGGTCAGAAAGGTAGTTTTTAAACCACTTAGTAGTTTGCGAAGAAAAATCGTAAACTTGTAATTTCGCTAATAGTAAATCCCAATTAATACTGTCAAAGACTTTACTGTAGTCCAACAAAGTGAGGCATGTGGTTTCTTATTTATCCACATCTTTAGTTACATCTATAGTAATTTTGATCATTGTTGTAGTAGTGCAGTGCATAGGACGAAAACCCGATTGTATGCTAGCCAATAGACTATTGTCATGAATATAGTTAACTAGTCTAGTATTTACAATTTTTTTAGTATCTTTAACATTGTTGACAGAATACTAATGGGTCGGGGGTCCTTTAATTCTTTAGTTAGATTATTTTTAGGCAAGGGATGAATTATAGCTTTTTTCCATAACCTAGGTACAACACCATTGCTCAATGAGTAGTTCAAAAGATTAGTTAGCGCTTTACCACAAAATGGTGATACTAATTTCAACATTTTTGCCGTAATTCCATCAACACCCACAGCTGTTGATGATAGTTTAAATATAATCTTATCGACTTCTTGAGTAAGATGTTGACGCTGCGCGACCAAATGTTTTGAGCACCTAAAATGGTTTACGGTTTCATTATCAACAGCTTCATTATGTATGCTGTCTGCAAAGTAACTATTAATTAGGTTTACATCTTTGATTGTTTCAGTTATTTCGGGCTTAGGTTTGGTATGAACGTTTCAGGCTGCTAAATTTTTCTATAATCTTCGAGCATTATTTCTATTCGTACTAATCTGGAATTGTATATAAGCTTTTTTTTCATTTTTGGTTGCCATGGAAAGATAGTTCCGGATGTCTTTGTAGAAGTTAATCATTCTGACGTTTTGTTTTGCAATATTTTTTTATAAGCAGAATTTTTTAATTTAATTAGTAATTTTAGGGTGTCGGTAATGTACGCCTGGTGTTTAGTATGCAGCTTAACGGTTCTTAAAGGTGCGTGAGTGTTAAACAGCGTAAGAATAAGATTGTTAAAATGTTCAACTTTGTTATCAATATTGTCCAGGTCATCAACGTATCTCCAATTCATCAAAGCAACATCTTAGTCAAAATCGTTCAACTTGAAATTCTTAAAGCAACAGTAAGTTACCGTTTTAGTTGGAGGTTTGTTGGTAGGAAAGTTTAAAACGCAGTAAGTTAACAAGTGATTAGTTGAATTAGTTGATTAGTTTTTTGAGTAGATACTACGCGAAATTATCCGTGGCATTCCATTAACATATTTAATTGATAAGTTTTGTTCACCTTTTTGTAATCGTTCATACAGCAATTCCCGCAAATCCAAGAAATATTTACGTTGCAAGGGTGTTTGATCAGATGCAATACGTAAGTCTGTACCTTGAGGGAGACGAGATTTGTTTTTCAGAATGTCGATAGCAATAGAGGCATTACTTTAATCGGGCGTTTTTTGTGCTATCCAGCTTACCCAAGCGATAGGCTTGGAAAGTACTTGTATCAACGTTTGGGATTTGTTTAATAATTTCGTCCACTTTTGCCTTATCAAAAGCTATGCGATTATTTGCTTCACCGGCCGTGGATTCTTGTACATTATAGATAATGATGTTTGACAAAAAGTTGCTTTCAGTGTAGAATAAAATGATCAAAGTGGAGAAGACCTAGAAATTTGTTTTCAAAATACACTAAAAGCACATTTTCCGTGTAGTTTGTTGCTTTTTAAGTCGATACCATTTTAAAAAGTAATCGTATGTATTTTCATATATTTTTCTGGATTTAACAAGTAACAAATCCGGAACCACGTTATCTGCTACCTCTTAAACACCGGAAGGAGTGTTAGAAAGTTCTTTCTAATTTAAATTTTTAAATGACGTTTAGATATGCCGTTAAAGAAGATCATTTTATTCTTAATTCTTGTAAACTACCTTAGAGGTCGCGACTAGTTTACGTTCGTAAATTTAAATTTTTCAATTAATTTGTTGTTATTTTGGAGGTATTAATTTATTTGTTTGTTTTTCTAAAATTATTAGTATTATTACTTTAAGGTTTTGTTTGTATGTATTAAAATTAAAATAAAATATGTAATTAAAAAGTAAATCTGTTTGGACTTAGTATTACTAAGAAGTGCAAAATTTGTAGGCACCACAGGTGTAAAGTACTTTAAAACTCTTAAAAGTGTTACTTTACGCCCTTGGTACATAAATAACTATTTTGCACTTCCTATATTTAATGATTCACTTTACACCCGCTTCTACGAGCGTAAATGACCCTTTTTCGCTGGATTTACTTTTGCGCCCTCATTTTTTACTTTATACCCGCTTTTACTTTTAGGCCCGCATATATCGTGAATACCGAATTGATCCGAGAGATTACAATTAATCATAGTCAAAATAATAATAAACGGTACAAAATTATGCATGAGAAGTAACATGATAATCACTACAAATTATTCTTAAAAAATCAAATTTTAATTCAATTGTAGAATCTAAATATAAAGCAAAATTTTCTTGTAGAACTGAAGTAAATCTTACCTAACCTATAATTGTAATAGATCATTTGTTTAATTCAATTAACTGGTTACAATAATTACAAACTTGCTAATATCTATGTTAATTTACACAGAAAGTTGCTTTCAGTATAGATTAAAATGACCAAAGTGTAGAAGACCTGGAAATTTTCGCAAAATACACTAAAAGCACATTTTCCGTGTGGTTTGTTTCTTTTTTAAGTCGACACCATTCTAAAAATAGTATGTCTTCTCATATATTAGTATTAGAAAGTTCTTCATTATCAGTTTCTATTTTCACTAATTTTGAAAGATTTGTAATTCAAATTTTTAAATAACGCGACCCCTTTAGGGATGCCGGTAAAAAAGAACATTTTATTTTTAATTTTTGTAAGCTACCCTAGAGGTCGCGACCAGTATACATTCGTAAATTTAAATTTTTTAATTAATTTGTTGTTATTTTTAAGAGATTAATTTATTTGTTTGTTTTCCTAAACTTATTAGTATTATTAATTTAAAGTTTTTTTGTATGTATTAAAATTAAAATAAAATATGTAATTAAAAAGTAATTCAGTTTCGACTTAGTATTACTAAAAAGTGTAAAAAATTGTATGCACCACAGGTGTAAAGTACTTTTAAGCCCTCGCATGATTATTATCTTCGTCTACGGCTCGTGCAACAATCTTCATGCTCGGGCTTAAAAGTGTTACTTTACACCCTTCGTACATAAATAACTATTAATAGATGAAAATGGTTGTGTTGCTCACGCACAATTGATTTGTACGTTCATTCTCAAAATTACACAACAAGTATTACAATGTCAAAAAGTAGAAATTGTCTAAACTTAAACTGTAACATTAACGTAAATGTGGCTGCATTAAATTTATCTTTTTTGATCTGAAAAGCACATATTTTAAAATTGTTATACAAACTGTGAAATGTTTTTCTCAAAACAATATGAGTTTAATAAAAACACATTCAATGTATTGAATATTCTCTAGAACCCATTAGATAAGTTAATACTTATTTCAAAAATTACATTTCATTCTACAATACACTATAAGAAATACGAGAAATAATTAAGACATCATATAGTTATCTGAGTTAAAATAGATCCTTGATAAAATAGTCTTTTTGTATCTTCGTGCAACGTACCCCTATCTTCTCTTAAATAGATCACACATTTAAGACAAACTTGATAAAATACATCCTAGAATATATTGGTGCAACGTTTATTACGTATTTTTCTGTGCTTAAAGTCCGTTCAGTCTCATCTGGCGGTTATAGGATTATAGTGTAGGACGTTCGTTTTTTGTGTTCATTGTTATAAATCACGCCCTTAAAATACTTTCCATTCTATGCTATAGAAAAGAGAAACAAAGATAGTTATACACTGTCTCAGAGGTAGTGCGTGCTATTCTTGACAGTGTATTCAAACTTGATTTTTAATAACTAGGTAATAGAGTCCAATTTTGAATGACCGACGAATTGTCTACATCTTACAAATAATCCAGAAGTTCTCAAAATTCTACTCGATTTTTATTTAAGTATTATTATATCCTTACACAGAGAAAAGTATTTTTTTTAATTATAAATGCAAAAAAAGTTAAGATTTGATATAATTTTTTAATTATTGTAAAATATTTCTGCCTGCAATAAAAAATGCACTGTAAACAGTATAATATATATTAGGAATATTAGTACAAAGAGCAATTTTACTTGATTTGTGAGCAAACCAATTAAAAAATGTGAAACGTACAAAAACATATGAAATAAATTTATATATAAAACGAATTCTAAAACGTAATACAATAAAATTACTGGATCGTTTTCCAATATTTCAATGCGGTGTGACAGTAATTGCTGTTTTAAAATAGAATATAAATAATAATAAATAAAGAAATTATACATCCTCATCCGAGTCACTTAAATTATCAAAAATGTCTTCGTCTTCACTATCTTCACCGTTGACCGTAAAAATCAGAGGTCGTACTTCATCAATTATTTTTTCGCGGTCGAAAGTGTCTTTTATTATACTTTCTGTGTGTTGGATACATCTTCTCCAGGTATCAGCGGTTATTTTATTCAGGGCCTCATTCCAAGTACTTAGAACGTGTTCTTCTCTTCCAGATGTAGCTCCAATACATTTGTCATAATATTCCTTACAAATGCCCAATACCAATTCAATTGGATTGAAGTGGCAATGATACGGGGGCAAACGTAGGACTTCGTGACCATAAAACAAAGCTAAATTGTCGATGACGTATTTATTACCATCTTCGGTTGCATTTTTTTAACTATTTCAAGTAATTCGGCTTTCAACATAGAATACTCAAATTCTATATTCTTACTAAGCAACCAATCAATAATCTGGTTTTTATTCCAGGAAGTCGAGGGTTTTTGGTCAGTTTTTCTAGAATGGTAGCTTGCATTATCTAAAATAATGATAGACGGTTTTTCTAGTCGCCACAGTACAGATTCTTCAAACCATTTTTCAAATAACTCAGAATTCATGTTATCGTGGTAATCGTAGGATTTATTTTGTGTGCCAAAATTAAACTGCTTCCCTCAACAAATCCATTTATATTACCCGCGTGAACAATTACGTAACGTTTACCATTTGATGTCTTGGCTGGTTGTTGTAAACTCTTCGAACTTGCGTCCTGCCAACTACGTTTAGAATTTCCTTTACTAAACACCCATGTTTCATCCAAAAAACAAACTGCTTTGAATTTTTGGAGTTGACATTTTTAAATATTTTCTTAAAAGACGTTCCTCATGGACACAACATGACTTTGTTCACATAAACCGAGTCTATGGTTTGTTTTCTTAAATCGGAAACCCATATGCTTTAGTAAATAAGATAAACTAGTTCTTTTTATTTCACAAACACTTTTCGTCTTGATTAAAGCCAATAGAGAATCTAAGGAAACGTGTTCTTTTTTACGTACATTTCGTAAATTAACTCACGAATAGTTTGTTTTTACTATCTGGTAGATCGATAGAACGGATTTTATTTATCTTCCTTTTTACTGGTTCTAAATCAACACATTCATTTCTTAGATTGCACAGTCTTTGTACGGTTCTGAGTGAAATTTGTAACGAGTCCGCTGTTCTTTGCTGAACTGCAAATACAGATAGTAGAGGACCACCGCTTTGTTTTTCTTCAGAAAAATAGTCAAACACGTTTAGCACTAACTCACGGCATTGTTTTGTCAACTTCTTTGGCATCTTGCAAAATTTTGAATTAAATCAACCGCACTTGTATAAGTTACACCAACAACTAACAATTAACAATAAATAATAATAACAAGAATAATCACAGCAATCGATACTTAATTACTAGAATGACATTATTATAATTACACCTATTAATGTTATGGAATTTCAAAATAAAGAGTACTTTCACTATATAATTAAAACTATTAATGTCACGTGACAACAAATATCTCAGTAATTACTCCTTAGAAATAAGAAAGTCTATGTAGGTGATGTACCCTTTTGGCTGGATGGATTAGGCCCAAAAATTAATCAGATCTGGGCATTTATAAATAACATCTACATGCCAAGTTTCATGAAAATCGGACTTGTGGTTTAGCCGGAATCTTGTTTACATACGTGCGGACGGCCGGTCGGCATAAAAACAAAATTTTTTTGCTTCTTTGTAACATACTAACTCTACTTCGTCGGAAAAAGTGAAAAAAAGAGGGGTTAAAATTTTCGGTTTAGAAATCGTCGCATAACTTCCCATCGTATACTATGATGTGGAGTAAAAATCGAGTAGAATTTTGAGAACTTCTGGATTATTTGTAAGATGTAGACAATTCGTCGGTCATTCAAAATTGGACTCTATTACCTAGTTATTAAAAATCAAGTTTGAATACACTGTCAAGAATAGCACGCACTACCTCTGAGACAGTGTATAACTATCTTTGTTTCTCTTTTCTATAGCATAGAATGGAAAGTATTTTAAGGGCGTGATTTATAACAATGAACACAAAAACGAACGTCCTACACTATAATCCTATAACCGCCAGATGAGACTGAACGGACTATATAATAAAAATAAAAAAATTTTTATTAAAAAAAAAAAAATTAATAAAAAAAAAAAAAAATTTTTTTTAAAAATAAAAAAAAAAAAAAAAAAATAAAAATAAAAAAAAAAAAAAAAAAAAAAAAAAAAAAAAAAACTATATTTTATTATATTATTTTTATTTTTTTTTCTTTTTTTTATTGATTATTTTTTTATTTTTAAAAAAAAAAAAAATTTTATTTAAATAAAAAAAAAAAAGGTTTTAAAAAAAAAAAAAAACAAAAAAAAAAAAATTTAAAAAAAGTTTTTTTTTAAAAAAAAAAAACTTTTTGTTGTTTTTTTAAAAAATAAACAAAAAAAAAATTTCCAATTAATTTACCATTGTGACATTTTTCTTTGCTCAATGGGCATTTTTGTATTTGTGTGTGTCTAATAAAATCCTCATTATATGATATTTTGTTTACTAAAAGCTTTTATCCGACTTTGGCATCAATGTGTCTTTCAGCAAGATGAAAATTGGGCAAAAAATACCAAATTTACTTTTTTTCCAAAAAAATTCAAATATTTTGTCAATTCTCAAATATCAAAAAAAATTGATTATAATTTAGATTTTATGCAAATTTTTTGTAAATTGCAACACTACTGCAAAGTAAAAATTTAATTGAGTGCAATTTGCGTTGAGTGACGCAAAAAAAGATGTGGCCCTAGTCTAAAAGACAAAAAAACATTTTACAGCAATATGATACAAGAACAAGTTAACCGATAACTGCTGCCAAATTTAATTTCTTTCTTTCTTTTTTTTAAAGTTATATGTTTGTATGTTATTGGAAATCATATCATATCAGTTGTTGTCGTGATGTAATTTTTGAAATTAATCAAAATTGTCGTCTAATGATAACAAGAATTTTTCATTAGATGTAAACATTTATTTATTTATCAATTTTTTACGACATTATCAATGTAACCCCAGCACTGCAAATAATATTAACCCGGACAAAAATAGCAGCCGTACAATATAATTTTTAAAGTATTACCTTCAAAGATATTTGGAAGTGACACCCGGGTCGCTGTGCAGAAAGTAAATTTGTATTTGAATAAAGTTATTTACTTGTAAAAATTTCAAAGCCTCTCTCCAGATTGACATATAATGCGCTTGGAGAACAGGAAGAAAGTGTTGTTTTGACGATGGAAATGGAACAGAAATCCGGTCTTTCTAAAGTGACAAACAGTAAGGATACTACTCACCAAGAGAAAGAACCGAGTGTGATATCTATCCGTCATTCTCATGTCACAAGTAAGTCAGTATTTCGGTGAGTGCAACCATCACTGGAATACTTGGCAAAATCTGTGGTGAAATTGGAGTTAAAGGTACTTCATTTGTACATAGTTACAAAAGCATTGGAGAAACAATGCACAAAAAAAAACAAAATGGGTGGAGTTTTAAATAGCTGGAGATTTTAAAGATGCTTAGTGGTATAAAGTGAAAGGTGCAGTGAGAATGTGTAAGCTCCGATTTAACCTGTACAGGTTAGACGTTGACGACACCAAACGACAATTTTTGTATTTTAAGGAAATTAAGTTAAAACATATGAAGAATGTTATCCTAAGCGTTATCTTAGGAGAAGATAACCCTGCATTGACTGCACTGGCAAAGCGTTCTCTGCTGGGATGGTATATAACGGGAAGGCAACTGTGTGGTGGATCTTCAATAAAGTCCGTAATTAGTTGGGTTACATCTTGCAATCTGGATCAATTGGATAAAATAATGAAAGAATCATTTTTGTTGGATTTGTTTGGAGTTGTACCTCGCCAAAGTAAAAAATCTTTAGAGGATCAACGAGCCTTGACACAGCTTCAAAACAGTGCAAAAAAGTAGGTAACCGTTGGTGTGCGGATTACTTTGGAAAATGCAAATGTTGCTTTGGTTTAGATGGGGTTTCATTCAATGATGTTGTATTGACTGGGCCTGACTTGATACGGTTCCTAATTGCCGTACTTTGGAATTTTCGTATGCATAACCATGTAATTACAAAAGACATAGTAGACATGTTTCACCGTGTTCTAATTCAAAAAGAAGACCAAGATGGACAACGTTTTTTAAAAAGAACCCCCACAGAGCTAATGCTGGGATGCCTCCTCACACGTACCGATAAAAGCAATAATTTTGGTGCAACCTCATCACGCAGTGTTTTATGTATTACGAATTCAAATGCTGAGAAGCAAATTCCCTAATGCAGCAAAACCAACAGTCAAAAATTTTTACGTGGACGACTGCTTGACCAGAGCGAAAACTATTCCGGACGAAATTAAATTGGGCAAAGATATAATTCATGTAAATAAAGAAGGTGTATTGGGAGTAAAGAAATGGCTTTTAAATCCCCAAGAAGTTCTCGCAGCTATTCCTTATTGAATATAAATCCGACGGAGCAAAAGCGTTTAAAATGAAGGGTAACATGCCACCTGAACGCCTTTTTAGGGTTATGATGGAATCCACAGAAGGGTGAGTTTCAATTTAAGTTTGCATTTCAAAAAGTTAAACCCAAGATTTTAGAAGAGCAGCACCCTACTAAAAGAAAAGTTTGTAGTTTAGTAATGTCTATTTACGATCCTATTGGAGTCCTGCAATACTTCAAAATTAAGAGTGTGATTATTATTCAAATGATTTGGTCTTCCGGCATTGACTGGGACCAGATAATTCCTAACACGATTTATGATGAATGGTGAAAGTATCTCAAAAACTTCAAAATCATTGTAGAAGTGAAAGTTCCTTGGATTTATTGTAGATGTGTATATGAAGTAATGCACACTTTTACAAACGCAAGCAAAACACCATACGCAGCTGTAGTATACTTACGTGTAGTACAAAATGCAAAAGTGGCAATTTTCTTTGTGGCAGCTAAAGCAAGAGTTACTCCTTTAAAAAAAGTTAGTATTCCAAGACTGAAACTGCTAGCAGCACTTATGGGAGCTTGATTGGCGTCTACAATATGCAAAGAATTAAGGCTGCAGATTAATTCTCAACATTTCTGGAGTGATGCAAAATTAGTTTTAAAATGGATCCCCACTAAATCGCTTTGTTATAAAGAGTTTGTAGCAAATCGTGTCAAAGAGATTCAAGAGCTCACAAGTTCATCTGAGTGGAATTGGGTGTCTACCTCACTAAATGTCACTTAAATTTGTACTTCTCTCACATTGAACGAAGATTTTTTGTGGTTAACTGGGCCTGCGTTTTTAAAAGAAAATAAAATTCCAATGGCCAACCTGGAAGAACAATGCGAAAAAAGTGGAGGACGAAGAAAGTAAAGTCAAATTAAAATTGTTCCTTACGCAAACAGAAACTAAACTATCGAACATAACTCTTTTTGAAGAGCGTTTTATAAAGAGGTTCAGTTTTCTGTATCGGATGAAAAGAGCCGCAGGAGCCGCATGTGCAACATTTGAGTACTGGAAAATAAAGACTTTAAGAAAAGGTACTTGTCAAACGCCTTAGTTTTCGATTTATTATTTATCATTTTTTAAAAGATTTGAACTTAAAATTGTTTTATTGTGGAACTATAACATCTTATGTTTCTATAGAAGCAATCAATAAAACTGAAATAATTTTAATTCGAGAAGCGCAGGAGCAATCATTTCCGGATGTTATGCATTTAAAATCTGGTTACAAATTACGAAAACATAGCGAATAAAAATAAAAGGAAGGTTTAGTCAAGCTTGTGAATTAGACGAGGATTACTTGGCACTTTCTTCCTGAAATGTCTCCGCATATGGGTGGAGCTTGGGAACGTATTGTTCAAATAGTAAACAAAATTCTTAAAGCTACTCTTTATAGTAAATACCCAAAAGATTAAGTTTTGTTAACCTTATTAAAAGAAACTCAAAATATAACATTTGTATCCGACGATGCTAGGGATCCTGACGCATTAACTTCTAATCATTTCTTACGTGGAACGTTTGCGGTTGGACCCCCTTTACCTAGAACGTATGAAGTTAATGATGGAGTTTTACAGAAAAACTGGAAAACAGCTCAATTTCTACTAAACCAGTTACGGGAACGATGGATACCTGAATACTAGCCACATCTTCACAAAAGGTTCAAATGACATCAAACATGCAAACCTTTAGAAGTAAACGATGTCGTACTTCTGGGCGATTCTCAACAGCCACGAAACACTTGGATTAAAGCAACAGTTACTGCCTTATTTCTAAGAAAAGATGAACAAGTTCGTGTAGTTACTGTGTCAAGAAGAGATTTTGATACAAAAAAAGTCAAACACTACAAACATAGTGTTGCTAAAAATATATCTTTAGGCATTCGATTGGAAAAGTAGTGTTCTATTTTGTCGGTCGGTATGTAATTGGGTAAACATTTTTTTTGTTGTCTTTTTTTAACAGTTATGTGTTTGCATGTTATTGTAAATCATATTAGTTTTTACAAAAGAAAGGAAATATTGACATTACTATGGTATCAGTTGTTGTCGTGATGTAATTTTTAAAATAAATTAAAATTGTTGTCTAATGATAACAAGAATATAAACATTTATTTATTTATCAATTTTTTACGGCATCACTTCCTCAGCACTGCAAATAATATTAACCCGGACAAAAATAGCAGTCGAACAATATAATTATTAAAGTTTATCTCCAACGACATTGATAGTAAATTAATTTATGCTAATGTTATTTGTCAGTTATTTCATCATTATTGTTCCTGGTTGTAATTGTGTGTTGTTCGTCGTTTATCGTAAATTTTCTTCATTTAATTGCCAACTCGATGAAACAATCATTTTTATAAATACCCTGTATTTAGTCTTATAATAAATAATGGAAAATTAATCTTATCTCTAAGTTAACGTTTTTCTATAATGCAAAACACTTCTATTAGAAAAAATATTTATCTTCTTCGCAACGTCTGCAACTTTATAGAATAATTTTATGTAACACTAATAACGTAATTTTAATCATAAACTTCAAATAAAAATGTTCATTGTAAGACCAAAAATTATTCTTATACAAACTCAAATATTATATATGGTCCATATTTACTTTACCATTAACAAGGTCTTTTAAACTCAAGTTACTCATGAACTTGTTTGTATGATGTTTGTTTTACTACAAAGTTCTGAACTGTGGTTTAATTCGTAATAACATTAAAGTTTAAGTTATGAGAATACTTAACTATTGTACTTCCGAATATTTTTATTTTAAAAAAAAAGGTAACACTCACCTTCCTGTCATCATCCGTAACCAAAAAACTTCTAGTTATTCCCCAAATTAAGACAAATACCATAGGAAAACCTAAAAAAAATAATATGTAATTATTGTAAAATATCGATATTATTAATTATTGTGCTTTAGAAAGTTACTTACCCCAACCAATTGTGGCGTAGACAGGTAATTTAATATTGTCCCCGGTAAACGTTTTTACCACCAGAATGTGTAAATATAAACCTAAAATTAGACGTGCTATAGAATGTTTCTGTTAAATCATGTATTTTCACTAAACTCAATTATTTAAGCATGTAGGTTGAGATAATATAATTAAAGATAATAATAGTTTTGTAAATTGTTCGTATAAATTTATAATATGTGTAAAATTCGTAATTAGGGTTGTAAAAAAAAACATCGTCTGTAACTTCTAATTTGCCAAAGTGTTTTGAACTGAAACGTCTAAAATTAACATTTTAGTTTATTTGATGCAACAAAATCTCGTTGAATTACAAAAGTGGCAACTGTCTTCAATGAATGTATTACTTTTGTTGCGTCATAATGAATAATGTACAATAACGTAGATTTTATTAGCTACCCACAAATAGAATAAAAATACTCTTAAATTATTTACACTACATTGTTATTACAGTAACTTTATAATCAATGGTTATTATATACAATTTTTTTACTGACTAAGCTGGTTTCCATATGGATTTGTAATCTATTTTTCGGGTATTTTCTATTTTCGACTAATAATGAAAAATCTAAAAAAAGTTCAATGTTCTTGCGCCCCAACCTCTCACAAATATTTTGTTTTCTGTTTTAATATTATTCACGTTAAATAAAAAAATATTTCAAGACGAAGATCCTCTCAGAAGAGAGTAAATATACAGTACATTGCAACTAAAACAATCCGCCTCGAATGACTTCTTTACTATTTTGTTTTAAACAAAATTCAAAAACAAAGCAATTTTTGTTTTTAGGGGGGCATCTTTTAATGTCAAATATGACCTTTAATCGTTAACGTCCTATCCCAGACACTGTCCCTCACATAGTCCAACTGTCAATAGCATGTCACTATCAACAAAATTCAAATAATCTCAAAATGCAACAATGAAACTAGTGGGGTTTGATTAAATGAAGACTATATCTTCTTATGATAACAGTCGTTTTTTGTTAGACGTCACAGTTTTTGTAAATAATTTTTTTTTGCAAAATGCATTTAAGCAGTTGAAAGTACCATTGCGAAAACAAAAAATGGGACCCGTTAGTTCTACTGTTAAATAAGCGAATCTACATTAATGTTTAGGATGTTGCACCAGACATTCGTACATTGTTTAGAATTGAACAATAAATAGTGGTGAAAAATTAGATTTCAAGTAAACGTTCATACACTGCATCAAAATAATTGTTTTGTTATTTTAATCCTGCCGGTAGGATACTACTTCATTTCACATTTCATGTCGTTTTATATGTATTTTGTAGTTAAACACGTAGTGATTAAATTTGTCATGTATCCGGATTATTCACAGTTATCGCTAGTAATATTTAGAGTAATATTTTGACCGTATTTTGCTGTTTTTCATTTTTAGATTTTTCACAAATTCTTCGACATCAAGTTTCAATCTCATTTCTCACTATTTTAAGCGTGTTGCGTAATAAGTATCTACTTAATTAACCAGATTTCCTTTTTTACAATAATAACTACAATACGAGAATAGCTGTTCTTATTACGTATTCAGTAAATTAAATGCATGTTTGGTTTTTTACAACGACTCATCGTTTTAAATAAACTTAGAAAGTGTTTCTTTCATTAGAATTAATGCAAATGAAAACTGCTACTCTTATTGCGTATTTAATAGGTAACATGCAAAAGGCTTAAAACTAGCTTAGAATTCATATTAAGCAGTTTGCTAGATGATTGTTTAGTAGGCTCATATGCCAATGTCACAGATTGTTATAGTGATATCTTACTTGTATTACTTCTTGCCCCATTTCATTGTAATTTCGAAAAAAAAATTTGACACATTTATTTTCAGAAGTCAATTTTTAGTTTCTAAAGCTAATTCATTTGTTTATTCTGCTAAATCTAAGCCGTTTAAAGGAATAAGCCTGTTTTCCAACAAGATTGGCTTAGCTAAGCTAATCCAAATTTAAGCAGTTTTGTTTATCTTGTAAATTTTAAGTCAATCCTTAAGCTAATTCACTTTTAATCCGACGGGATAAACGTAGTCAGAGAAATTGAGACTCGATGTAGAAAAACTCGTAATACCGTCAAAATATTAAATTTATTAAATATTAAAAATAAAATTTGATGATCGTGAAGTAGTGGCCAAAATACAAGAAAACAAGTATATCGATACATAAAAGTTTACCTAAACTCTTCACCCCATTCTTTGTTAAATTGTTAATAATATTGGAAGGTCAGGGTTAATAATCTATAAAGTAGTTATATGCTTATTTAAGTTGTAGAATGAAGGTGTCCCATTTTTTGTTTTCTCAGCTGTACTTGGTTACTAAAAAAAATATTTCTTGAAAAGTTGTCGGCCAAATTTTAATTAATTTTAATAGTTATAAAGATCTTGAAAATGAAGGGTAACTCAACCCTTTTTGCTATTTAAAATTTTTGATATGGGGGCAGTCGGGGACAAGGTGTTGACGTTTCAAAGTCAAATTTGACATTAAAAGAAGTCCCCCTATAAATAAAAATTGCATTGTTTTTGGATTTTGCTCAAAACAAAATAGTAAGGAAATTATAATAGGAGTCTCGTTTGAGTTTGAATGCACTGTATAATAAAATATATCTATAAATCAAGAAAAGGTTAGCGTGAAGTACAATAGTATCCAAGGTTAAACAGTTGTTTTACAAAATGAAAAAAATTTTACAAAGTTGCTTTGTTTCACTTAAAACATTTTTGAGAAGTACAAAGTTTTTAGGAAAAACGGTACGAATCGAACTCTCTTAAACTTGAAATGGAGAAACCTAGTACCAAACAAGAACACAATATACAGGAGTTTGGCCGTCACTGTTTTATAACATAACTGCATATTAAAGTATGCTTTGAAATCTTATTGTGTATTTTTGTATAATCCTTTACTTACGATAAAATTTATCTATTTATTGATGGATGCATTATGACTTTTAATAAATCAAATTTTGTTTGTAACAAATAAAATACTAAAAAATAATGAGAACCGCTGACGCTTAGGTAGTTGGAACTTATTGTTCTATTGTTGTCAAATTTCCATAAGGTTTGTTTTAACTAACTTTCGCCCGTATAGAACTTGTTTTTTACTTTGCATTTCAGGTGCATATTGAATACAACTATCGGTCGCCTTCTAAGTGTTACATTTTTCAGTAAATAAACCATACATAATTTTATCTTTTATTTCGTACGTAATTGTCTCATCCTTCATTTTTGACTGTAAATAACTACCCTTGTGAATTTTAATATTTTTAGCTTATTTTATTTCGCAAATTTCGCTATGATACGCTGCTGTCGGGTTATTATGCTGTGGTTAGGAAGCATACCTTTCTGATCAATCAAACTGTAGTCGATACTGTAGATTAATGGGTGAATGTCGATAATGTTGTAATTTGTAATCAATGCCTGTCGATAATAATGTCGATAATGTAGATTGAATTTATGAAATGTATATTGTTTGTTGAATTACTCCGTAGATTTATTAAAATTACATCTCGACTTGAATCCAATATGTCGTTACGCGCTTGCTCCCGTTTTGTGACTTCATCAATTTCTCGGTCGCCTTCTAAGTGGATTTTTATTTTACGACTTAATCTCTTATGTTACATTTTTCAGCAAATAAACTATACTCTTGATTTTAAACTGTTTTAATATTCTACTATTAAAAAGTTATCTCCTGGCACTTTAAGTGCATTTTGTACCAAATATATTCTTGCAGTAATATGCTCCTAAAGAGGAAAAATCGTGATTTGTCATACTTTATTGTCGATAATAAGAGATGTAAAAATTATGTACTCCTTATTTTAAAGTATTATCAAGTTCTGCTATCAATAAGCTATTTTTTGGCACTATGTCTGAATTTTGTACCAAAAAAACTTTTGCAGTAATATGCTCCTAAAGAGGAAAAATCGAGATTTGTCATACTTTATTGTCGGTAATAAGGGATGTAAGAATTATGTACCCCTCATCTCAAGGTGTTAGCATGTTTTACCGTCGATAAGCTATCTTTTGGCACTACGTCTGAATTTTTACTAAAAAAACCCTTACTAAATTTTGTACCAAAAAACTCTTGCAGTAATATGCTCCGAAAGAGGAAAAATCGCGAGTTGTTATACTAAATTGTCGGTAATAAAGGATGTAAAAATTATATACCCCTGATTTCAAGATGTCATCACGTTCTACTATCAATAAGCTATCTTTAGGCACTATGTTTGAATTTTGTATCAAAAAACTCTTGCTATAATATGCTCCTAAAGAGGAAAAATCGAGATTTGCTATACTTTATTGCCGGTAATAACGAATGTAAAAATTATGTACCATTGATTTCAAAGTGTCATCATGTTCTACTATCGATAAGCTACCTTTTGGTACTATGTATAAATTTTTACCAAAAAAACTCTTGCAGTAATATGCTCCGAAAGAGAAAAAATCGCGATTTGTTATACTTAATTGTCGGTAATAAGGGATGTAAAAATTATGTACCCCTCATTTTAAAGTGTCATCATTTTCTACTATCAATACGCTATGTTTTAGCACTATGTCTAAATTTTGTACCCAAAAGGTTTTGCAGTAATTTGCGGTACAAAATTCACTTATAGTGCCAGGAGATAGCTTTTTAATAGTAGAATATGATAACAGTTTGAAATAACGGGTACATAATTTTTAATAAAAAATACATTTCAAAAATTCTTTTTTTTCGTACATAATTGTCTCATCTTTCATTTTAGACTGTTAATAACTACCTTTACAAACTTTAATATTTTGAGCTTATTTCATTTCGCAAAAATAAGTAAAAAAAAATTTTCTTCGTCAGAGATTTCAACCCTTTCACTCCCCCTTGTTACCCGTTTCACCCTTACATATCTAATTACCTTTAGCATTATTGCTCACCCTATTTCTCCTTATTACTATATATTTATCACTTGGTGTCGTTAGATCATATCTTATGTATATCACTAGACGCTTAGAATCGATAAAATTTTCATTCCTCATATCTTCGTAGGGGAAGACCTTACCGTACCAGGTCTTGTCTCATTTCCTAGCACATAAAAAGTACATAATTCCTGTACTTTTTTTTTGAGATTGGACCACCCTTTTAATGATTTCTGGTATGGGGGGTGTAGTTTTTACACAAACCACACCCTCCACATTTCGACTTTCAAAAAAGATGACTAGTTTTGGAGTACAAAATTTTTAAAGTCGGTACAAAATTAGCTTATAAAAAGTACATAATTTCTAGCCCTTCGGTTTTAAAATTGGCGATATGGAGGGTGCAGCTTTGCGGACCTCCAGAAGTCTATCTGGAGAACTTAGGCGTCATCGTTAATTTTAGCTGAATAATGATGTTGGATGCCCTTGTCAAAGTCATGGATCCAAATAACATTTGGTCTATAGCAACATGTTTTCTAGATTAAACTATCTAATTAAATTTTGTGCCCATATTGGTATTAAATCAAGTTCAACAAACGTAGTCGTATAAATATTGAATAAACTCCTAATCTTTTAGGTATGATGTATAGTAATACCAGAACTACATCATCTCTCTCAAAATGTATAACGGCCAGATGATTCTATATTTGCACATGAACTTACCGAAGTTGCCGATAGGTGGCGATACGTGTTACATTATTATAATATTTCCACACTTAACACTCAATTTAAAAATAAAGATTAATTCAAACAAACGGAATAGTATATCCTAGTAATATTTATACAAATGAAACATTAAAAACTTTTAAAAAATCTATTTTTAGATTATTGCGTTGTTCCGTCGTGTGGTAACATTATTTCGCGATATTCAAACAATGACAAAACCGGATAATGCCATCTATCGGCGACTGAAGGAAACACTAACACGTATATAAAATCTTTTGCTTGTAACTAAGAGACGTTATACATTCCGGGGAAGATGATGTATTTCTGGTAATACCTACAATGTAATCGATAGTGATTTAAATCAATCTGTACCAACTGAGATTTTAATTGCAGCTGTCTGCTTTTAAGTCTATTAAGTGAAATTTTTTTAGGCAAGAGATATCCAACTTTGTAAGAAAAAGTTTTAGGATGGTTAATATTAGACGGTGTAAGTGTGCTTCTTCAAGTGGCCGTTGAGACATCAATGCTTATGCACCACGTAAAGTACGTTATGTCATTAACTGATTAACTAAGTTTTGGTTGACTAAAATAACTGCACTTTCACAATATCTTCTTATTGTCTGAAGAGAAAAAATTTCGCGAAAACATTTCATTGAAATGACCACTCAATCACGGATAGACGTTTGTAGTTTCTATACCCTTATAATAAACCAACATCCTCAGTTAAGTAACTTAAATAGTTCTCAATACGTTACTTAACCTAGAAAAGATACATGACCAATGTTAGTTCAGTTCACTTCCGTAACGTTTCTGTATCAAAGATTATACTCTCTACGTTTTGAGGAAAAGAATGCCTATCCAGCATCCTAAATTTTTCTTTGCTTTATCATGCAGAATTTAAATTAGACTCGTCTTTGACGAAAGTTCCAAAACAAATTCTAACTTGTTTTTAGATTAAACTCAGTGTTTGAGCTTCGTTATTTATTAGCAATTCTATTAAGATTACGACAACACAATTTATTTGTTGGTTCGATTAGCATCAAATTCAGTCTGAGTGCAATCCAGCAGACCTAATATCTCAAGGTCTGACATTGTCTAAATTGTTAGGCAATAAACTTTGGTCTTGACTTCCTAGCACAAACCTTCCATTCCCACGACCATCTACCCGATTTGAAGAGACTTGAACTAATCAAGTAATTTCAAATAATTAGTTGTCTACGACTGGGCCATATGCAAAGAATCTTGAAAGTACAATATTTTTACGTTGAAAACAACAAAGGATTGAGGGAAGTACAGTAGAAACTCTAAAACCTATCTATCTTCTACAATATTTCCCCACTAATTCTGTACACTTTAAAAAATTTGAATCAAAGAATTAACAATAATAAATATTTAATGTTTCTACTTCGCATATTTTCTTGGCTTCTTGACAACTTGCTCACTCCTGGTAAAGATTAGTTCCGGTACTTTTTTCTCTTTCGTGATTTTACCGGCAACTTTTTCTTTCACTGCTTGGGCATCTTCAAGCGCTGAAATTTCTAGTGTATACAGAAGCTGTAATGGTAATGATCCTGCCTTGGGTTTTAATCCTGGCAATCCCATTGAAACGTTTTTTATTGTTCTGGCCGACGAGAACCAGATTCTCTTTTGCAATGGGCTTCTTCTTTAGAACTAAAAAGGATACGTACTTCTTTCAAAATCGGTCCTGAAGCAAGGATATTCTGCATAACCCAATAATTATCACTTATCCCCTGAACAAGATTATCTTCTGAAAAGATTCCTCACCCCCGTGATTGTATAAAATGACCAGGGTCGAAAGCCACAAAATCGTCACTATTTTCAGTAATTGTTGTAAACGGACGACTGTTGATGGTGGTTGTCATTCCTCCCAAAATAATGCGGATTTCATCGTGATAAAACTTAGATTACCACAGCATCTTGCTGAGTAACCCTTTAACACTTCTCACGAGTCTCTCCCAGAATCCAACATACCAGCTTTCAGTAAATCTAAAACATTTCAATATTCTTCCTTATGTGTTTCCACTCAATTTCTCAATAAAGATTCTTTGTTCCCACACAGTTTAGTTTTATTGTTGCTCAACAAAGTGTTGGGACGCCCAAACTTGGAGAGAAACCTCTGCAGAAAGTTTAAGAAAGCTTCAGTAGATAGGATTGTAATGACATCACACTGGAGACATCTGTAAATCGGTTAACAATTAGGCACGGCATCAACTCTAGTCTAAGAATATGCAGCTTCTTGATATGAGCAAGTTTTGATTTTGCTAGGATGAGCTGAACTTCAACTTTTCCATTCAACTCTGACCTCAGAAATACAGCAGCGGCATAAGCGTCTCCGGAAGCATCGCTAAATCCATAAAACTCCTATTTAGCGCTGGTGCTGAAAATGACGCTTTATTCCAGGTTTTCTGCCCACTTCAAGAACTTTTTTATTTCTTCTACTCGAAGAAGCTGATTTTTTCCAATCTTGGTGATCCAAGTTTCCTGGAGTTGTAACTAAGACTGAAGTGTAGGAGTCAAAATCCCGATGAGGTCGAAGCCTTGGGCAACAATGCAGAGGATACTTCTTTTAAAGTAAACTTGATGACAAAATAAGAAAATAGGGAAATTTTCCCATAAATATCACTGCCTGCGTGACACCAAAAAAATTACCTCTTGAACTTTTTACTTTACAGTTTTCTTTACATTTATTTTTAAATTGTAATTCATATGTACATTGTTTTCAGCAAATGGTGACATTTTACATTTTAACGTCTCTTGTGTCAAAGAAAATAAGTATTTTTTAGTGATTGTTGGGGATCCTTTGAGCTACTCAACAATGATTATTGTAAAATACTACGAATGTAGGTTTATGTTAGCAATAGTCCCACTCTATATATATATTCACAATTGTGTTTGATGTTTGATGTATGACATTGTTTAAATTATGCGTTAAACGTATCGCTGCCTACAATTTATTACTTACTTTATCAACTATCTTAAATATTTTAAATTACGTAGAATTTAATATTCTAATAAATAAAGTATTTAATATTTATATCCCACGTCCACGTGAACTGAAAAACGGAAAAAATAGAGCTGCTGCATTAACTTGTAACCAACAAAAAAATTATTGAACTATGGAATGAAAACTCCCTAGAAAGGTTATAATAAAAATTCTATCACATTGTCTCCTACACACTAGCATGGCAAGGAGAAGAAGCCACCAATTCTCTAATTAAGTATTTTCAAGATGTGCTGGATAATTTGGAAAACCGACTGGAAGGATCCATTATAACCCTGTTTTTGGCAAAACTTGTCAAGGTGGTGCACGCCCTTTAACCAAAATAAAATTGTTGATTAAAAATAAAGTAGCACCAGGTAATTGTCAACTTAACAAATATCTTAAATTTAATGTTTTTTTAACAAATTGCGTAAAAAATGAGGTCCACATATTAAAACTGGCCGTCTCTTTTTGACACCAAAACCCTCTTGGAAAAACAAGAACTCTGTCGGTTTTTATAACAACATGCGTCTTGTAGAAACACGATTTCAACTTAGACAAATGAGGCAAACAGGATTGATACAAAACGCGTGAAATTAAACAATCATTTGAACCTTTCTAGTGGAGTATCTAACTTGGCAAAGATGGAAGTGAGTGAAATTCAGATTTTCAAAATAACAGGCCACAACAGCATCAGTTCGATAAGCAATGATTTAAAACTAAACATGAACATCACCAGGAAATCATTAAAAAGATGCGGTGTGAAGAAGAGCAAGCGAAGAACCAAAAAAAGAAGACAGGTTTCATTCAAAAATTGTTAGTTTACTAGTTGTAATTTCAGTTAATAAAATCTTAAACAGTTTATTATTTAGGTTTTATTTTTGAGTATTTGCACATGAATGCTCGATCATATTCCTTCTTGATTGGCTGAATTTTAAATAATCCTATCACTGGATTGGTTTAAATTTTTTGAGGACAATAGTCTATTGTATTTTCAAGTTTACAAGAACTTAAACGTTAAGGTTAAACTAATTGACAATACTGCAATGCGGCAGTGCACGTTAAAAGGTCAAAAATTTTAATTGAACTAGTTGACCGACAAGAACTTAGCTAACTGTAAGCAAAGACTATATTATATGGTCTTAACTGTAATTAAGCTAACTGCAATCTAAGAATAAAAAAAATAGTTTATGAATAAATTTAATGAAAAACTGTCGACGAATTTAAATAATTTCAAAGAGTAACTATAAAATAAGAAAATGTAAAAAAACTGTCTAAAGCAATCGGTATTTAAACGACACTAGTTTCATGAGTGGTATTTTAAAGTGATCAAACTTTTCTTTAGACTGATTGGGGTGAAGATAAACTTTACCTTATTGTTAAGGCTTGCTGAGGTAACCAACACGTTAACCGTGCCAGGTTCTACGTAAGACATTTCGAGGAAGATAATTTTATTGATACATGTCAATGTTTATATACAAATGAATGTATGACGTAAATTACATTTATCTTATGGAAATCGTTTAATAAGTTTAATATTACTTTGTGCAAGTATGAGTTATCCTTTTGTTTTATAATATTGCATTGTACTTGTAAACATGAACTTTACTAGGTTAAACTACTTTAAATAAGCTGATAATAATTTTTTATGTAACAGTATAAATACATTTAAATTAAAAAAAATATATTGATACTTAAATTCATTGTCGCTTTTGGTAAGTTATGTATGTTCGTACAATTTTAAAATAAAAATTTTCATCTCAATCACTTGTTTGAATGTTAATAAAAAGTTTAATAGGTTTCCTGAGTTTATTTAAAGGTACTCAATCAAACTATAAATCTATAAATGTTTATATACATTGACATGTCAACATGATTAATAATCTTAAGAAAAGTACGATTAAACCAACACGGAAAATGTCACTTAACGCACTTTAAATTTCTACTGACGTAATACATACGTTGATATACTAATCGGATTTTATATTTATGTTAAGTGGTTGATATTTATTTAAATTTTGGTTACATCCATTCTTATTTTAAAATATACGAAAAACTGGAAATTTAATCATAAAGATGCTGTAAGCTACGATTAAAGATACTAAACTATAAATTTTGTTTTTTTGCACATTGTATCACAGATACACATGTGTCTTCCAAGTTGACAAGTTCTCTGTTAGATGTCGGCGTTAGATTTTAATGATATATCATACAAACGCTTTAAAAAGAATTCTACGAAATTATAAATGTAATAAGCTTGCTCAGAAGTAAATAACACCATGTTATGCCATCTTATATCCTGGACGTATTTTCGAGTACAAAAGAATAAAACAAACTTAAATCATTAATCAATGCTTAAATTACAAATTCTATCTAAACTGACAGCTAACTTACCTTCAACGAACATCCAAAAAAAATTAGTTAAATGAAAGTAGTGCAAGAGAATCGTGAGAAGTATGCATAATCCTTTATTAGTATTTAGAGACATCTACAACAAAACGAAAAAATATTACATTTATCAGATAAAATCTTAGACTTCAGTTTATTTCAGCAGATAATATAAATACATAAACAGAATGTTTTATAAGAACATTTGGTATTCAAAGATAGTTGGTTTGACGGCAATAAGTTTTGAAAAGAAAAATTCCCTTTGGCTTATATTTGAGTTTCAGGACTATGGAAAGATTTTGATTAAGATTTTAGTTTTCACTGTATGTATACATACTTATTTTTAAATCGAATGGAATGTATTCTACATTATCATTAAACCAATATTAATTTGTAAACAAACACCTGATAGATAAGCTATATCAAAATACTTTTAATTCATTAAACCACTTAATAAATCTTATTACGCAACCTAAAACATTTTATCCCAATTTATTTTAAAAAAAACTAATAAAAATTGTAGCCACAAAATATTTACACAATTACGCAATTTCTGGAGTGGAAAGTTACTCCGGAGAGTAAGATTAGTTGTGAGTGGAAAATGCTGTCGGACACATTAAACTGTAGTAAAAAAAATTCGTCAATTTTTATTAGTTTAAAAATGATTAATAACTTTGTCGTCGAGTTGTATATAAGCTCACCTGTAACGTATACGTTAAAGTCCACATAAAATCCGCCAAAATGTACGTGCACATCAGGTTCATGTGTATGGTGTTTCTTAGACATTTCAAATCTCTGAAAAATAAAGGGAAATTAGTGATAACATACACGAGATAAAATTGCGTTAAAAGAAATCTAATTCATGCGGGTCTAGCTCCTTTTTGTCTTTGAGTTGAAAGCGTGAATTCGATCGAACATCCAGTTCAAATTTCTCTTAACCATTAACACTTGTCTCTTTATTAAATTAATTAAACTCCGAATTCATTACGAATCTAATTAACTGAAATTTTAAAACGTTTACCCGTTTTTTAACTTGAAGGAAATTGATACTTAATTTTATCTTTAAAAACTCAATTACGATATTTTGACGGAAAAGTAACGTCATTTTTCAAACATTTCAATCCTAACTAATTTAAGTCATTCATTAATAACAAACAGGTGGTGTAATTAAGCACATGCATTGATTACCATAAGAAAATTATGAGGTAGCTTCGCTAGAAACATTAAGAACATGAATTTATTACTGCTGCTGACTTATACGGTTGAGTAATGACACTTGATTAAGGCGAAAAAAGATTGCAAGAAGAAACATTAAAATAACATACAACTAAATGCCTCGGTAATAAAAACGTCTTTTAATTGAAAATATCTCAACTAGTCGCCGACCGTTTAGAATGTCTTAATTGATAGCTTGCTATATAAAGAGCATTTTATGTAAGGGATGTAGACGTTAAAATGTGCCCTAATTTTAGTTGTACCAATATTTATTTTTCTATTTTTAAGACATTTGGTTGAATAAAAAAAGTGTCTAAAAGTAGTTGCTATATTATTTTAAAATCAATCACCTTTATTTAATTTATCGAGAGATTACATAACCAATTGGTACATCAAGGGATACATTTTTTTGTAACGTTTATGTCGTATACATTAAATTAAGTGTAATAAATAAATTTATTATATTATGATAGTTAATTTTAATAAACGAAATGATGTAAATGCATACGGATGGAAGGTATGAGGTGGTAACATAGTATGATTTACCAAACATTACGACGCGGCCATTTAGGCGCGAACATTTAGGCGCAGCCACTAAGGTGAAGATACGTTTAGGCGTAAGACATTCAGACGCAGAAACAATAGAAAGTTAGACACTTTAGCGTTAGACATTTTAAAGCAGGTACAATACGACGCGAGATACATAAGCGCTAGACTTACTAAATCTTATATTCGATTATCTTATTCATTTCAGTGCCTATTTCTTCAATTTAAAACTTAATAAGATGTTACCTTTATTACCTAAAAAAGTAGTTTGTTACGATTGAAGACATACAATAAACAATTGTATCAAGTAGAAAAGAAATTCAGACTATTAAGCATAGCACGATACTAAAACAATAACAATCATCTTTATACTCAGTCAAAATGGAAATTCATAGAAAAACTGTTTCTTCTAGATGTTTAATGCTTCAATCTAATTGGGCTTGGATTATTTTTTGTACGAGAGGCAGTGCTATCGAAATTACCGAATTTTTTGCGAAGGCGCAAATTTAGTATAACTAACAGCACATAAGCGAAATAAAGGTTTGATATCCAGTTGCATTTTAAAATTTTACTCGTTGATAAAATTGCAAACAGAATAAATGCATGTGTTCCTATCCTAAAGGACACGTTCATAATATTGTAATCTATTTATAGAAATTTCGTGCGTTGTATTAAAGCTACATTTTTACATTTTACAAAAATTAAACAATTTTTTGAATTTTTTGACGATCTGGACCCTATGGTTCCCTTGAGGAGTCCTTGATGTCACCAACTCTTAGATTGCCTTGAGAAAGATTGGCCATCGCCAATCGAAACGTCGGCTATTAAGAACATGGTGTATCATTGACGACCCTATTGTTCCTCAACTCCTATAAGAAGGCCCAAAATTATTGGGAATCTCGTCCACACTACATTTTTTGTTTTAATTAACAAAAATTTAAAACGAAACTAAAGAATATTCATTGTTTTAATTTATGTAACACAATTATGAGTTCATTTTAAAAAAAATTGATAATTTGGATTTTTCGATACTTTATAGTAATTTTTTTCATATGAAATTTTTTTAAAGTAATTTGGAAATGCATTAGTGTGATAAAAGTTATTATTACTCCAAGAAAATTTAATTTTTAGACGACTACTCTCCAAAGTAACCATATCACAACACAAAATTGTAACCAAAAATGCAAAATATCATAACTCTTTCAAAACTGTTGAGATAAAACTCAAAAGTTAATAGTTTACACTCATATCGTCTTAGTTACGCTTAGCAACAATCTTGGCATCAAAATTTTTTACCACTTAATTCAAAAAATCAAGTAGGTGAACGTCTACCAAATTTGACATGTTATTTATTTGAAGCACAGTAAAATAAAAACTAAAATTGTTTTTACATTTAAAAACTTTAAGTTATTGAAAATGTGGAACAATAGTGATGAATCTAACATCTAACTAACACTGCCCTTAGTTTTGTAAGAAGCAAAAGTTACCACACTCGAGTTGCAAAGTTGTTTTTCTTAACCTTAAGTAAGAACTTAATTTTGTATTGTAGTCGTCTAAAAAATAGTGTTCCTGACTCGAAACTGCAAATATCTGTGCTCGTGTTTAGAACCACTCGTGCTACGCTATGCTTCGCACTCGTTTAGCTATCAACACTCGCAGGATATTTGCTACTTTTGACACTTGTTAGGAAAATAACTATTGAGTGGGTAATTATCGCGGAAATAGGAAAAAACTACATAGGCTAAATTTAAGTTTTTGAGAATTCCTCTCCACAATCGCGAAAACGGTAAAATTCTTATAATGGTCTATAACTTATACTCGTACAGGCGATTTATCGTTTTGGAAAGGATTTTGCATGCTATAATTTTAGTCCTTTTAATCAAACTCAAAAAGATAGAAACCCGAAAATAGATTTTTCACAAACAAATGAATTTACTTGGATTGACTGAAATCCGCGAGACCAGGAGTCCCTGAAAGGCACTTTATTCTGTTTAGTTTTTGACTCCCGACATTTTCGAACCTATCCCACAAATTAATTAGACCGATATTTTTTAAGTTATGTCGTCACGAAGGGAAAAATATTTGAAATTTTCCTCTCGCACTTTATTTCCGCTCTAATAAACGACGGGATGCCAGGCAAATTACGCGGTTTTTTGTGGGTAACAATTTTGGTGCTACTCCCCGAATTGAGTGATCTATCAAAGCTGTTAAAATAAAAAAAATATTTGAATGACCATTTTCGAGAAATTAGTCTTAGAAATTCAAATAAATTATTTTCCCGCTTACAATAAGTTTATGACGTCACGAGTCATATAAGCAGCTGTCGCCGTCCTGCTGTTTGTGTGATTGAGAATATTACCAGAGGTCATTTACATTTTGGAAAAAGTTCGGTGGGTTTTCAATGAATTAAAAGTGTCTCAACCCAATACCCTGATGCTGATAAAGGGTGTCTTGTACCAGGCTGTATAAACATAAGCATACGTACGTACACCTAATAAAATGTTTGTGTACCATAAACTTAAATATAGGTGGTTTAAGGCAGTAAGCAGAGGTATGTCCAAGTTAATTATTAACAATTAATCTAGTTTTGTGGTTAAATATATTTTTCTTTGTAGTTTAAACAAGATATGGAAAATTATATGAGATACAGAATAAAAAGAGGAAACATTCTCTTAAAGCCAGATGTAGTTCCCCATGCCTTTGATTGTCAGAAGGTAGAAAAAGAATTGGTAGTGTCGTACATGTCACAGGTCGTTACCTACAAAACTTCAGAGAAAGGACTGATTGAAGAACTTATTCCTACAGCTGTTGTTGATAGTCAATTTTATGATTACTAAATTAGAGAAACAGTATGACGTGCATATTTCTAAATATTACTTTGACGTCAAAACCAATTGCGTTGATTTCCGCTAAATAAAAAATTTGCTGAATTTTAAGAAGCTTTTTTAGTGTAAATAATACAGTTTCTCACTTTTTAATATGGGTATGTTATAATGATTAGAATATGGTGACGTATAAATTTAATAAATCTAAAGCAATGGAAAACATCCAATTGGTCATTTTTTCGAGAACAAAGCGCCGCAGAGAAATTCGCGCGACGACTATTTCCAATATGTTTTTGCGAGCACGATATTTTTGGTTTTCATCACGTGAGCAATTTGCGGAATACGATCAAAATTGTTGCTTGCAAAAAAATCTCGTAATCTGAGTGCGATAGCCTGGCATTCCGTCGTTTCTTTAAACGGAAATGGGCGCAAGAGAAAAATTTCAAAAATTTTCTTTTTATGAGGCCATAACTCAAAATGTGTCGGTCTAATTAACTCGTGGGATAGAAATAAAAAATGTCGGACCACAAAAACTTAACAGAATGAGAAAAATAATCACTTTAGGTTGACTGTAGAAGTACGGCAACGCGAGTTATAACCGATCAAAGGAATTTAACTTTTTTCGCGATTATTAGGGAATTTTGGGAGAGGGCAGATAACCGAAAACTTAAATTTATATTCAATAAAAACTGACTTTTTTTTGGGACAGTTTTCCCGGATTACTGTACCGTGTGTCCGACGAAAAAAGTTGACATAGGCGCTTACTATATTACACTAAAAATTAAAGTATATCTTTTTTCTGGCAAAATTAGAACACTATATATCAACATATTATGTTGGATAGGTAAAATAAGACAAATTAATGGGATAATAATGAGTATTCAAAGCGTATTTTACTAAAAACCCAGTAAAATAAAATAAGTTATTTTTTGTGAATATTTATTAACCGAATGGATTTTGATTTATAAGCGGCCTTCGCGGACTAATTGGTTAATTTGTTGCTTAGCGTTTTTTTGACTTTTCTAACCAGGGTTCGATTCCGATTGCATTATTTTTTAACTTTATTATAATAATACAATTTTGTAAGGTGAATTTAATATTTAAAAAAAAAAGTTAAAAATATTAAATTCATTTTGTAAAAATTGCATTATACACATAATATCGAGTTTTGTTTTTCTGTTTGTTTGTCCGTCTTCTCCTCCAAAACTACTCAACCGATTTAGATAATTGATAGCTCATCTTTTTCAGGAGCTCAAGGCGGTGAACTTAAGCTATTTCCATGTTGGCCCGACTTTTGACCTCTGATCTGGTGAAGTGAAATTTTTGAAAATTGAAGAAAATATAGACACAGTGAACTTAAGCTATTTACATGTTGACCTGACCTTTGACCTCTGAGATGGTGAGGTCAAATTTTTGAAAATTGAAGAAAATATAGACACATTCGAACGCTCTTATATCACTTCGACTTATTCTAGCCCCATTCTTGGTCTGAATGGGACTCTACTTGTTTATAATAACATCCATAATAATTTTATTAATAAAACAAAATTACGACAATCTGGATCAAACAGGGATTTTTTGGTGTAAAACATTATAAAAATTTTTTGGTTTTTTTTATTAAAATGTGCTTTAAACACATACATTACTACATAAATTTGTTCTCATTTATTTATCTACTAAAATATGCTACTATATTGTGCTCAAATTGTGCCAGAAAAATGATATGCATTAATTTTAAATTTTACATACACTGCACAGCAAAATTAACGCAAAATTCGAAATTTCGTTCCAAAAAATTAATTTTAGTGTATTTTTCCGAAGTGGGCGTTAAAATACTCCTTGTTTATCTAGTAAACTAAAAAAAATTTTTTTATCTGTCAAACAACATTTTCCTTGTTGTTAAAAAAGTGAGGTATTGATTGTTATGTAAGTTTATTTACACCATCATTTAAGAGACAGACAAAAATGAATCCTCCCGGACGGATTTTGAAAGATCTTAGGGGTCAAGAATGTGCTGTTGTAGTAGCGCTGCAAGGGGAAGGGTTTACTGCAACTTACATCGCCCAGCGTTTGCATGTGGCTGTTTTGATAATATCGCGGATTCTTTCTCGATTCAGGTAATTAGGTAATCACGAAAGAACACACGGGCAACGTCGAAGAGGGACTGCAACGGTGAGAGAAGACAGATTTCTTCGGCTTCAAAGTTTAAGACAACAATTCATAACGAGCACTTGCCTTCAACAACAATTTGTTGTAACTTATGGTCGTCGACTAATCAAAGACACGATTAGAAAAGACTCGCCGAAGACAATCTTCGACTCTATCATGCTGTTTAGAGGTCCTTTGCTAACCCGGGAGCACCGACAAAATCGCTTAAGATTTGCGCAGGAACATCTTAATTGGAACAATGCTGACTGGTGTAGAGTAATGTTCAGTGAAGAGTCCAGATTTTCTCTATACAATGATGCCCGCTGTAGAATAGTATATAGACGTCCTGGCAAAAAAAACCGCCAGGTATGCATACAAGGAACCATGCAATATGGTGGTAGCTTTTTCATGGTATGCGCAGGCATTACATCGCAAGCAAAAACAGAGTTGGTACCCATTAATGGTGGTCGATTAACAGCCCATCGATACATCACAGCTGTTATATACCCTTATTTGCTCCGTACATCGGAGGTAATTTCATTTATATGCATGATAATGCCAGGCCGCATATCGCCGGAATTGTAAATCAGTATTTTGAACAAGTGGGAATTGTTCAAATGGACTGGCCAGCACGAAGCTGCAACCTGAATCCCATAGAACATCTTTGGAATATTGTGGGAAGAAAGATTAAAAACTTGCAACTCCCTCCTAGAAACCTCCCAGAGTTAATTCTTAGATAATGAGAGCATGGGAAGAAGTTGAACCACTAGAAGTTACAAGGTTCATTGACAGTATGCCAAGAAGAATGCAAGCTGTTATCAATGCTCGAGGAGGCAATACACGCTACTACACGACTGTAATTTGCGAATTTGTGGATCAGAAAAATGGCGATTTTTTTAATTTCCTGCAATTTGTTATTTTTTTCTTTAATTTTTTGTTCATGAATTAGTAAATTAGTGTTAATAAGTGTGTAGATATTAGAGTTTGGTATAATTCTAGAAAAAACAGTAAAATTAATTTTCCACAACAAAATTTCGAATTTTGCGTTAATTTTGCGGCGCAGTGTAGAAGACGTCTATGTCAACTTTTCCGTGGGACACACAATGTATTTCCAGTACATACGATTATGACATTGTTAAAAACTAATAGAAGGAAAAGAGGGTTATTTCTATCTAAATGTTCTCAAAAATCCAGTCAAATAGCTAAAACGATAGAAAAGTAATTTTCATGCATTTCATATGCGACCGTAGTGCAACCAAAAATTTTTGGTTTATTCTAATATATCATAAATATATTTTTTTATTCACTACAACTTTATTTTGTTGAAAAGAATATATTATACATTATATTATAAGTGAGAGAAATGCATGATTATAAATGCGTGTGAGAATTCTCACAAGTTTTATAATGGCATTTCTCTCACATGTGATATACGACGTTTTATCTTACACCAGCAGTTTGTGCAATTCGTAACGGACTCGTAAGTTGTTTTTGCGAAAAAGCTAAATTTTCAAATAATTTGTATTTTTGTCATGGTTACGCAGATTTCGTTATCAAGGTTATTTACATAAATACACAAATATTTGCCTTTTTAAACATTTTAGTCATAAGTAAATAAAGCCTATTTAGTCACTAAAATTAGTGACCAAAATGCATCAAAAACTGCTGGTGTAAGATAAAACATTTTAGATAAGTAATTGGTGACAGAATTCCACATCGCAAATGATACGAAAGAAATAGTTCAAATATATGTTTACAACAAATTCTTAAATAACTATTTTTGAATAATTATTTTATTTATTTATTAATATGGTACGTTATTTAAACATTGTATTGTAATGTCACTTTCAAATCAATATTTCGACCAAAAAATTAAACTTTAAAAATATCATAGCTCTTGCTTGTTGAATTTGCAGAAATTAAAGAAAAACTGGAAAACCATTAATAAAAAGAAACAAAAAAGCATCTGCCATTCATACAAATCTGTAAGGAATTGCAGATTAGTTAGATTCCGAACACGTTTAATTTAAATCATTATAATTTTTTCTTTCAGGTGTTGACATTCGATGACGTATGGAGAATGTGCTATCACTGTTTGAAGACTGCGGTTGAATAAAGTATAAAAAGAAGCTTGTTTCAAAGTTTATTAGCCTGAATCCTATCGATAAAACGTGCACAGAGATAGTAGTGTGTCATTGTAAGGAACCATGCAACACAAAAAATTGCAGTTGTAGAAAGGCAAATGTATCATGCCAAAAATTGTGCACTCCATGCAAGAGTACATGTTTCAATGCCAGAGTTCAGTTGTAAACAAACTGGAAAAAGTTAGTTATATTTTATTTTACAACACACAATGCTAAAAAAACAGAAAACTTGCCTACCCTCACTCCACACGCCCTAGACTAGAAGAAGCCACTGGTGCTAATATGTGACATGTATATTAGCGTATATACTGTAAATTACTTGGCTAAAGCTTTTTTAAGGTTTATTTGGAGTTCCTCGTGTCAAAAAATATAAATATAGACATTTTGGGCGTATTTGTATAAGGGTTTTGTACCGCCGAAAGTAAGTTTCGGCGCCATTTTAGTCGCCATCTTGGATATCTTACTTCCGGTTGAAAACTAGTTTTGGCAACAGGCATTTTCGGATTCAGCGAAGTCAAAAAAGGCGAAAAACATTATTTTCTAAAAAATAATGCCTCTAAAATTTTGATTTTCTTAAAATTTCTAATTGCGTTGAAAGCACTATTTTCTAATCGATTGTAAAAAAGATTGCAGACATTTTGTTTATACAATTTTTTTCAAAAACTAATTACCTAGATAAGGTATTAATTGTAATAATTTTGGTGTAAATTGTATTTTCTAATAAATGCAATATGGTGTTATAAGACGCATTCCTTGTTATTACCTGTTGGTACATTTTAAAAATTTTAATGTTAATATCTATACTATTATATTTTTATGTAACAAACGCGTCTCTCGTGTGTTTTATGATTAGAAATAAATAGTGTTTTAAAATCAAAACTTCAATAATAATACCAACATTACCGAACCTTCTTTAACATCAAAAGCTATACAAAATTATAGTTTTTATCGAGGTCTAACCTTAAACACGTTAATTACTAAATAATTGCGCGTGAAAAATACTTTTAAATAAATCATGCGTAAAAAATAAAATCATATGTAAAAGTACAATATAATTTAAATATTGCTTTCATTATTAAACGATTTTTGTAATCAAGGATGTATGGTAACCAACAATCGAAATAAAACAAACAAGCGTTTGTCTGTTGTACTAACTGTTTCTATTTGCAAAATTAAGTTTTGACCTTGATAAAATAGTGTATGAGACATGTGTGTGAAGAATTTTACGCATTCCTTGCGGTTAAAACACTCCTCTGCAGCTTGTGCATAAAAGCGTTACTTTACACACTTGCATCATAAATAACTATTTAAGTACAATTTATAAAAAAGAACATATCCTCAAATTTTAATACAGATGTTCAATTTTATGTAACATGAACGTTTTATAAGTGTTATAGTTAAGTAATTTAATATAATTTAAGAAAGGAATTTGTGCATCAATTCTTGAAAATCCAGAATTATTCCGCATTGAAGTTTTTCATTTTAAACAAGCTTGAAGGTATTCAATTGATTGGTAATTGAACTTTTGAAGGAGGAGAACCATAAACCATTCATTTGTTTATTCCGGCAACGTTTCGTGCGCTACACAATTTATTCATCAGAGGTCTGATGGAGTGTGCACCTTTAGCACACGAAACGTTGCCGGAATAAACAATTGAATGATTTATGGTGCTCCTCCTTCAAGACGTCTTATTACCAATCATTAGTTATATTAAGGAGGAAATAATTACTTAACATCAATTCGTATTCAATTGGCTACATTTATTTTTACTTTAATGTACTAGTGATCGTGGAAAAAATCGGCTGAAAGCTTCTTGATTATAATGCGAGTAATGATATTGTTTTCGTGGTTATGGCTAGATCCGCACTTTCAGTATGACATATACGATCGATAATTAATTAATTCTATCATCTAAGCTGGACGAGACGTACGTTAATTGGCTTCTTGTAAGGATAATCGACTTCAACTCTTATTTTATTGTTTGTGTTGCCTAAATAAATTCTATTCTTTTGGCATGCGCACCTATTAAATGTCGATGTATATGTTAGACGGAAAATGAAAAAAATAAAAGAATGGAAAGAAAACGAAAGATGTTTGAAAATAATTTACCTTGTAATTCCCTTGACTAGTTTTATGCAACGTATGAAATAGTCAATATCCATAGAGTTGAATGAATATGTTGATGTTGAATAATGCAAATAAACTATAAAAGCGTTTTGTATTTTACGTAAAACCAAGAATAATTTGAAAGAAAAACTTTAACTTTAATTCCGAATATATACAGGGTGACTCATTAGTGCTGAATTGGAATTTTACGTCTAAACTAATAAAGATAGAAAACTGAAAATTAAAATTAAAAGGTTTTCGCAGTGCTCCTTGCAACAAAAATACTTTGACATAGTATCACTTACGGTTATACCGGAAATGACTAATAAGTCCGTTATTTTAAATAAAACACTTATATATATTTTTTACATTTTTGGATTTCTCGCTTAAACCAATTTTGAAGGCTTTCATATGCAATTCTTTTTTCAAAATCGAATGCTTGTGCTGTTTAGTGCTTAACTTCGCTTTCGAATAGATAAAGACGGATTTTGAAGAACTATCGCCTTCACTTCATTTATTGTTTCTTGGTCGGCGATTGAAAGGGTGCGTCCTATGTTTTGAAATTTTATCGTTACACCTGTATTTTCATCCGAATCCATTTTGGAATGCTATTGCCACTTAATGCATGGCGTGTACGATACAAACGTTGAGTAGTGTCTACTGAATCACTACTTTTCCGGGTACGACTCCGTGGCGATCAAAACTCCACAAAATGGCGGACGCCGTGATCCCGTCTTTGCATTTATTTTGCCCCACCGTTTCAATTTCAACGCTGAAACAAATACCCGCTACCCTTTCTGGACACTTTGTATAAATACAATCATTGAAAAACAATTCCAAGCATATATATACTGACTTCCAGAAAAATTGCAACACCTAGAAGTTGTCAAACGATTTTAATGATTTTCATTAAACAAAGTGATGACTAAAATTTGAATAAAATCTAGCTAATAGGTTTTGTTTTTTTGCTTGTTTTTTCCATAGCACATAGTAACAATAAATTTGAAGTGTTAGACCATTCAGTAACTGTCAAGTTTGCAAATTGTTGTTGTTTTTTTACAATTTCATTCTGAACTTGACAACAATGCCGAGAGTACATCAACACCAACATTTTGTCCACTTAAGTGATTTTGAACGTGACCGTATTATTGGTCGGACTTTCGCTAAGAGAAATTGCTCGTCGTGTAAACCGAAATGTTTCATCGGTATTGAAATGTTAGTCCAAATAATTCGAGGAAGTAGTTCAACTTTGTCGCCGTGGATCTGGACGCCCTCGAAGGACTACAGATCGCGAAGAACGTCGCTTAAGAGTTTTGGCCACAAGAGATAGATTTTCAAAAACTCAATTAATTGCAAATGATTGGATGAGAAGTACAGGACTTAGGATGTCAATGTCATCTGTTTATCGCCGGATAAGATCTTATGGGTTGCGTTCATATCGTCCATTTTTATGTCTTCCTCTTACACCACTTCACCGTCTACGCAGACTAGAGTGAAGCAACGAAAGGGTTAATTGGGCGCAACAATGGCATCAAATTGTGTTTAGTGACGAGTCCCGATTTTGCTTGTAGGCCCACGATGGTCATAGGAGGGTAAAAATCCAACATTTTCTGTGGAACGCAACACAGCCCTCACTCAATGAGTTATGATATGGGGTGCAATATGTTATGGTAACAGATCACTCTTGGTCTTTATTGACGGCAACCTTAACGCAGCTGGTTACATTGCTAATGTGCTACAACCAGTTGGCCTTCCATATCTTCAGGAGCTGCAAAATCCCATTTTCCAGCAGGATAAGGTGCGCCCTCATACGGCAAGGGCTACAACACCGTTTTTGGAAGAATCTAACATTGCCGTCCTCTCATGGCCTACTCGGTCGCCTGATTTGTCGCCAATTGAACATGTATGGGATGTGATTAGTAGGCGACTGGGTTAACCAATTTAAGAATCGATACAATTAAGTTAAACTAAAGCTATGTTGGTAGAGTAGTTGATATCCTAATAAAATTAGCAACAAATGCTGTTTAAAGTTTTCTATCTTCAAAATCATGTGATTAGATTGTTAATCGCCGTTTAATTTTCGTCGACCGTACTTCGTAATTTTAATAAAACTATACAGTATGTCCTCGGATGGGGTTGCCAAGAGGAAAAACTTTTTTATTTTTAATTTTTTGAGAAAAATGTATTTTTTATCAAAGTTTTTGCATGTTTCAAAACCGCGGAACCGGCTCTCTTGTTTTAATTTTCTTTCCATTTTAGAGAAAATGAAAAAATATGTTCATTTAGTTAAAAAGTCCGAAAAATTAGATCTCGTTTTTATGGCAACCGGTAACAAGATTTTTGACTTTTATTTATTAAATGACAATGTTGTCGAAAGAACAACAAATTTAAGTAATTCAAATAATGGATAATCAATATTTTTATCAAAATATTGTATTTTCTGATGAATTGACATTCTCCAGCAATGGTACCTACTCTTGTATCTCATCATGTAAGGTACTCGAGCCGTTGACATCTTTTAAATAAAAAATTGAACGATTTACCAATTAACTATCGCGTGAGATGTTATTTCCAACAAGAAGGTTGTTCTGCTCATTATTCGCGAATACTGGTAGAATGGCTGACTCAGAAATTTGGAGAAAATGGAATTGGTCGAAATGGTCCTGTTTTATGGCAACCAAGAAGCCCTGATTTGACTATGGCAAATTTTAACTTATTTAGATTTTATAGTTATCAAGAAGAACCAAAAGTTTCTGTATTATTTACATCTCAAAATGTTTTGCACAAAATTTGTTTAAGAAATTCAAAAACATTTAAACAATTCTTAATGATAACAACAACAACAACAATTTAACCTAGTAATAAGAAATAATAATAATAATTTAATCAAAAGCAATTTTACTCGATCCATTCACCCCCTTTTTGAACGCAGAGCTCAAGTCTTCGACGCAGTTTATCATAACTTCTTTGAATTTCTTCGAGTGATAAAGACGCCGCCGCATTTCTGATACTCTCCTTTAAATTTTCTGCATCCGGAGGAAGATCGTTCGCATAAAGTATTTGTTTCAAGCGGCCCTAAAGATAAAAATTTGACATAGTCAAATCAGAGCTCCTCGGTGGCCATAAAACAGGACCATTTTGACCGATCCAATTCTCCCCAAATTTCTGAGTCAGCTATTCTACTACTATTCGCGCATAATGGGCAGGACAACCATCTTGTTGGTAATAACATCTCGCGCGATAGTTAATAGGCAAATCGTTCACTTAGAAAATTTTGCAGCATATTTAAATAGGTGTGCTGATTAACCGAATTTAAAAAAAAATGGTCCAATAATGCCATGGTAAGAAATTGCACACCATACGTTAACTTTCGCTAAATATTGCCTATTACGAGCGATTCGGAAATGGGAATTGTGACGGCTCCAGTACCTTAAATGTTGCGATGCAACAGTACCATTGGTAGAGAATGTGGCTTCATACATTATTTAAGTGCCCATCCACAAGCAGAAATCCAATTGTCTTGGACTATCTCCTGGTTCTAAAGCATGATTAAAAATTGGTTTGAAGGGATGAAATTTCTGCTTTAACGTTCTATAGATATGCGTTTTACTCATCCCTAATTCAAGCGATCTTCGTCGTAAAGATAATTTTGGGTTATTCCGAACCGAATCCATCACAATAAGGGCCGCAACGTCATCTTTATTCCAAACTATCTTAGTTTTTTTTATGTTTAATATGGAGCCTGTGGTTAAAAATTTCTGGATTAATTTTTGTGCACCACATTTTGATATGAAGACATCCGGGAAATTTTGGTTAAACTCCTCAATAACTTGACGAATTGCTTTATTGCCTATGCCGTAACACTGAATAAGGTAAATTTGTTGTTTTTTCGACAACATTGTCATTTAATAAATAAAAGTCAAAAATCTTGTTACCGGTTGCCATGAAAACGAGATCTAATTTTTCGAACTTTTCAACTAAATGAACCTATTTTTTCATTTTTCTCTAGAGGGAAAGAAAAATTAGAACGAAGAGAGCCGGTTCCGCGGCTTTGAAACAAGCAAAAACTCTTATGAAGAATACATTTTTCTCGAAAAATTAAAAATAAAAAAGTTTTTCCTCTTGGCAACCCCATCCGGGGACATACTTTAACACTTTAATAATTCTAAAGAAAAAATGCTATTGTAAACGCACTTTTGGAAAACACCGCTTTGTGAAATTACCACAAATTTATGAATATATAACATAACCTAACTTCATCGTTCCTACTTTTTTGCGAGCTTTGCCTTTAATAATTATTTACTTTTTCGTCTTTTGTATGCTATTGCCACAGTATTTTAATATAAGGTCACTAAGTTGATGGAAAATTAAATTACTCAATTGCGATTGTTGTGTCGAAATAATATAGTTTTTATCACAGCACAACAAGGAGTACTAAATTTTTTGTGGGAACAGATTGGTGCTTAACCAATATAATGGTCCACCTACAAAAACAACACCAGAAGTGTTTGACAATGTTTGATAAATTATGGATGTAACTCAAGCTCATCTCGTAACAAGTTGAACTTCATATAGTGACTTGTCGCATCATACCGAAGAAAGATATTTATAACCTTACTGTGTGCAAGCAGTTTACCAACTTATTGAGACTAATTATCCTGCACAAATTTAATACTGCTAATGGCTTTACAACACTTTTATTGGAGACATATTTATCGATGAAGTTTAGTTTTACATTTATCGTTCTGTCATTTCCCAAAACATGTGCATGTAAAGCTTAGAAAAAACATTTTGTTAAAGAGGTTCCGCTACACCTGCAAAAGATATTTTCAGGAGTCGTAATGTTTGTCGGGCCATTACTTTTTATTGTTTAGTTTTGAACAATGAGTGAACAATATTGAAGGACTGCTTGGGAGAATAGTTTGTAGATCTGAACATTCTTAAATGTTGCATACAGTACAAAAATGTCTTACAAATCTGTGAGAGCAAATTAAAAATTTTTTACAATTGTAGATTAATGTCGATTTGTTATTACTAAAATTTTCTTTGTTACAATTTTTTTTTATTTATAATTTTATGTTGTAGTTGATTGAAGAAAAAACAGTAATATGTAGGTATGTATAATGTATAATTAACATTAAATTTTCTTTGACTATTAAAATCTACTTAATAAAAACTAACCAAACAAAACCTCACTTAATTTTCTTAGTCAAAATTAAAACTGTAATTTATTTGGTTATACACTAAAATTTATAAAATCCCTAAAACAGTACGGAAAGAGCTTCTATTGTGTACAATACGGAAACAAAGCTATAGAAATAGCAAAATAAAAATAGTTATTTACATTAGACTGTGAAAAGTAGGATTTTACGGCGCCGTAAAGTCACTTTACACACAAAATTTGTATAATATTTTCTAGCCGACAATCATCATCAAAAAGTAAAAAAAAACAAAATTAGTTCTACTGATTTTAAGTAGACATACACCACCTAATAAATGTCAGTTCATTTGTTTAACTGACGCATAGATGGCGCCATCAATACCATCATCAATAAAAAAATTAAATAGACCTTCATTCTGTACACTATCGTGTCAAGTTTATTTTTAAATTTTATTTTTTAAACGTTCCCAAATATTAAATAAATTAGCCACTACTTTACCGCATAGTAGCAGTACTTTACCGCATAATAGCAGTACTTTACCGCATAGTAGCCGTACTTTACCGCATTGTGTGTATAAATCAAGTTTCAAGACAAGTATGAACAACTGAAAAATGTGCGTCACATTTCAGGAGGTCAATAAAAGTATTTTTTGTAAAAAATAAAGCAGTTGTTCCAAAGCCTGCGTAAGGTTAATTCAACTTCAATAATTAATTTCATGGAATAAAATTTGATTGTCTCTAAATTGTTTTAAAATAAATGCATAGATATTTATATCAAATAATGGCCCATTTTATACCCTTTTTGACTACTAAGTTAGATATAGGAGGTTTCATTTAAAATTTCCGAGAAAAAGCAATATTTGAATATGCTGGAAATAGTTCATACTGGTAAAATTTTATAAAGTTTCAAACTTTTAGCTATTACACTACGTAAGATATGTAATTTAAAAAAATATAGATTTTGGCAATAAACAATCGAATAACGCTTAAACTGTTGGTTCAAACTCCTTATATCCCTACATAATTTTAATGCCTAAGACAAATCCAAAATTTAAAAATATATAGGGAGTTTTATTTAAAATAACGTACATAATAGTCAGTGGTAAAAAATACGGAAGAATTGTATGAAAGTACAATAAAGCTAGATCAAAATAAAAGTTTCAAGTTGTCTATCAAGAAATAAACAATTCAATAGAGAAAGTATGGTTTACCACTCAAATTTTACATCAATCGTTTTCGTTTCGTCAGTAACTTGACCTATCAGCAATAAATAAAATTATCTGCATGGGTGATTTTAGCATCGATGCTACAAACTCATATTATGGTAGTTTCTCAAAACTTTAAAAGGTATAATTTAAACCTTATTCATCGGGCGTAATTGATGATATATTAATCTAAATTAAAAAGAAAGTACGGCTTGAAATATTTCAGTATTGGTATAGACTTCAAATTGCAAAATTCACAAAATTCTCCAATGGATTGTTCTACCAAGCCATGATGACATATTAACTTCAGATGAGCATCTACACATGGTTTATTTGACTATAATTTAATTTTTTGTGATTTGAATGGTAATTGCTAAACCAGAAATAAAACAAAGTTAATATTTAGAAACTATTTGATAGTGGGTACATGCAATGGGAGTTTAATATGCAAAATGTTGGCGATAAAGTTAATTTTGTGAATAATAATTTGTTTCACTTAGATAACACACATGCACCAGTCATAACTAAAAATTATGATCAAAAGTCACTTCTTCCATGGCTTTGACAATTTTAAGTTAACAGTATTTATGAAATAAAAGTATGACTTTCATTTGTCTTCTTTTCTAACCAGTGCTCTAATAATTCCAAACCCAGTGTTTCTTGTGTCCGAACCAAATTTTGCATTTTGGGCCTCTACAACTCAAATAGAAATTAAAAGAGAAATAATACAATTTTATATGATCATCTCCACACATTTGCTGCTCCTTTAAACGACCACTTTACTGCCGATTTTTTGTTACTTTAATGAACGATTTCGGAAAAATATATTTTTTAAACCACTTCTCTCGAAAGTAACCATATCACACAACAAAGTTTTGTCTCAAACTCAAAAGTTAATAGTTTACACTCATATCGTGTTAGTTACGCTTAGCAACGACGAATTTCTTACAAATTCATTCAAAAAATCAAGCTAATGAACGTTTACCAAATTTGACACGCTATTTATTTGAAGCACGGTAAAATAAAAACTAAAATTGTTTTCAATTGTGACAATGCTTCAATCTCGTATACCTGTTGCCCTTTTTCTAGACACATGATGGAGACTGCGAATAATATAGGTAATCAATTAATCATTTCTGTTTTAAACGTTGCGAAGTTGTTTTTCTTAACCCTAAATGAGTAAGAACGTAATTTTCTATTGTAGTCGTCTAAAAATAGTGTTTCTGACTTGTACAAAAGTGCAAATATCTGTGCTCGTGTTTAGAACCACTCGTGCTACGCTACGCTTCGCACTCGTTTAGCTATCAACACTCGCACGATATTTGCTACTTTCAACACTTTGTAAGGAAAGTAACTATTTCTGAACGTTGCTTACTCAAAGAATACAGCCAAAATTAGCTGATTAATTTATTAAGAATATAGTCTAGGACCCCTGTTAGTGGAGTTAGAAAACAAAAACAAATCAAATCGTTGAAAACCTTGATGAAACCTTGAAGCAAACCTCACTTTTAGCTGATTAAGATCATGATAGTCAAAGAGTAGACTTATAGTGAATATGCATAACCTTGCATTTCTTCAGATACAAATTTGACAGTATTGGCAAAAAATATCTACATAAAATTTCTCTTATTAATACCTGGTCCAAGAAATTGAACAGACGTTACTCATGTAAAATTTAGGCTGCTAAACTTGCAATAGTAACGTTAATGATTTGACAATAATGTTTAAAAAAGAGAGAGCAATGGGATTTAGTACTTCCATATTTGAATATACAGAAAGTTATAGCATTGATTATAGTTTATAATCAATAGTTATAGATTTTATATTTTAAGCATATCCATTGCTTTAGGATAAACTTAAAAATCACCGCACAGAAATGTAAATGCTTTGCATCGTACTGTAATTTTTTCTTAATTCGTTAGTCGGACCTGGAATAGTAAATCACACAAACAATTATTCTTATTAACCGGTATGTAGTGTTCATAATAATTACTTTTGTGACTCGTAAGGAAATATTACATTCTGTAACAAGTTTGGAATATGGTATATTCTGCACTAGTGAAATGTTTCATGAGAGAAATAGTCATTCCAAACGTGTTGCAGATTATACTTTTTGTACGACAGAAGAAGTGTAGATCAATATAAAAATGTTGAACAATTTACACTACTGGTAGTCTTGTTGTCTATTTTAAGTTAGTGCCTTTATTTGTAATTGCCATCAGTTGTTGCTAACTTTTGAATTTATGTTAAGGACGTTGGAAAAGATTCAAAAATCAATTAGACTATGTCACATTTAGTCTTTTGAGAAGACACTCCAAACACTTAATATCTAATGATTATTGTAATCACATTAAGTTCATGGAACAAAATGTCACTTCTAATCCAAAAGTGTTGGAACTTTGTAAAAAACAAACGTAATTCGGATTATGCTCTTCCAACCTTAATAAATTATGATAATAAGACTGCTAGAGATTGCCAATCAATTTGTAATATGTTTGCTGGTTATTTTAGTTCTGTGTATGTCCAAAACAATATTACAATAAATTCTAACAATGATAAACTGGGTGACATCATAATTTTGTCAATTGTAACCCTCCAGTTAAATGAGGTGAAGTCTGCCTTAAAATCTGTAAATGTTAATAATAGTCCTGGATCTTATGGTATATCTCCTTTAATTGCTAAACATTGCGCAAGCGCTTTAGCAATTAATGTATATAATAGTACATTATTTTTTCTATTTTACCCCATTTTTAACGGTTTGAAAGAAATAAAACTTTTCAGTATTGCGGTAATCTAGTAGTGCTTTGTGAATCTAGTATTCTTTACTTTTACAAAAACAAAAGAAAATTTAACACAAATTTAATTTTGTTGCGTTCATTTGACATTTAAATTTCAATTATTTGAATTTAAAGATCAAATAAATACTGTTTGTTTTTGTTCCTGATATTGTATAATAATTTTATTAAATATTTTGAATTACAAAACACACGTAAATAGAAGTATAGGTTATGAAATTAAATTTTCGTTTATGCGCCTGCGTTTGCTTTGTATACGGAAGAAATTCCTCGTGTCTCGTGTCCCTACTATTCAAATATTTGGGTATTTTTAATAATAAGTTTTCATGATTTATAAACAAATTAATTAGATAATTAAAGTTTATCATTAATCTATACTATTAATATGTATGTTATCTGCCACTTTAATTTAATATAAATTAGTACCAACCCTAAAAACAAAAAAAGCAGTAAAAAAAAGTGTTCCGTGAAAAAAAAACATCCAATAAAGCACTCAAATGACGTCATCAGAGCATCGAAATGTCGACATTAAATGGGTAAAATAGAAAAACATTTTTTTTTAAATTTAAAAATAGTATATTAAAGAACTAGTTTTAGAAGACGCATTTTCACCATTCGTTCTCTGCTCTCTGTAGCGAACGGACGTTCTCTTAGCTCTGAGCTTTTTGCGACATAGCGACTTCTGCTTTTAAAAGCAACCCAACGTTTTATTAGGTTTCGTTGCATTACATATGTAATGTAACAACTTACAGAATTTTTTCAGTACGGCGACTGCTATTTTATAGCAAAAGCGATTTTGTTTTTCTGTTTTCATAGGATAAATGGACTCCGTCGTGTTGCCTACCGAAGATTGGAAGAACATCGCCGCCGCCACCGTCACTACCAACAACGACATGGACCATCAACAGGACGACATCCGGCAGTTAAGAGAAGAGAACCGCGAGTTGCGAACACAGATCGCAGAACTGTCTAAGCAGCTTGCCGCCTTCCTTAATGCCTATGGACGAACCACTCCCGCGGGACCAACCATCCCCCGTCGGACCAACCACCCCTCGCCAGACCATTCACCCCAGCCGCAAAGAAGGGAAGAAAGAAACCGAAGAAGACGGAAAGCCAACGCCCGGCTGAAGAATTCCCGCCGCTGCCGAACTACGACGCCGTTCCGAAGTCGCAACCGCCTTCTTCAGATGACGAAAAAACCGAAGTCCCGACTCCTATCCCGTTGGACGAGGATTTTATGGAGCAGGATGGCTTTTCTCTTGTGTCCAACAAGAGAAAGAGGTCGAATGTTTCCGTGATTTCCGACGCCAACACCGAGGACACCACCGCACCTAAGACAACGAAAATCCCACCAATCGTTCTGCACAGCCAGAACGATTACCGTAAGGCCCTAACGACGTTAATGGAGAATAACGTTTCTGTCTCTAGGGCAAAGACGACGCGACACGTAATGTCTATCCAGGTTGAGACGGCAGAAGACTTCAGGGCAGCCACCGCCGCGCTGGAAACCAACCATCAGGAATTCCACTCCTATCTTCTGAAGGAGGAACAACCCCTAAAGATAGTCATCCGCGGCATGCCGCTCTACGAAGTAGCCATCCACGACATCCGACGCCACCTCGAGGGTATGGGTTACGAAGTAAACAAAGTCTCGCGAATGATTTCAGGCCGAACGAAAAGACCGACCCCGTTACTCCTGGTTCAACTGAAGAGGAACCCGCGAGCAAAATCTATTTACGAACTCACTGAGATTAGAATAGTTCAAGCCCGCTTAGAAGCATCGCACCCGCGAGGCGACATCGGGCAGTGCTACCGATGCCAACGCTTCGGGCATTCCGCTCGTTGCTGCAGAGGGGCCCCTCGATGCGTCAATTGCTTGGAGCCGCACTTCTCCTACGAGTGCACTAAGAAGAGGGAAGACGGACTCGCAAGCTGCTGCAACTGCCAACAGGACCACCCCGCTAACTACAAGGGATGCCCGGCGCACCCGAGAAGACGTCTAACTAATCCGCCTCTTTCACAGGTACAAAGGACACCTAATCACGCGCCCGCAAGGAAGGTAGAACCGTCGAATTCGTTCTCCGAGGCCACCGCCGGTCGCAACCAACCCGCCCCAGTCCCAGCGAAGAAGCCCCGCGAGGTCATTCAAGAGGTCACAAAAGAGGAAGCTCGTTTCATCGCCGAACTCCTCAGGCAACTCCGATCCACAACCGAATAATGAGTACACGTTCCCCTAAAAAACCGAACTCCCTTCACGTCGCCATTTGGAATTCAAACGGTCTTCAACACAAAGTCTTAGAGTTTTCAGAATTTCTATAGACAAAACATAGACGTCGCGCTAATTTCCGAAACGCATCTTCGAAATTGCGACTATCCCAAAGTTCGTAACTACGTTAGGTACAACGACAACCGGACGACAGGTAGAGGCGGTGGAACGGCTATCTTCATCAAGCGTTCCATCTCACTCCACCGAATCCCGACGCCACGTCTAGAAAACCTGGAGGTCACCCAAATCGTGGTAAACACGGCAGCCAACGGAGATATAGTTCTCTGCGCCGCCTACAATCCGCCCACCAAAAACATACTAGAAATCGATCTAGACGCTATACTCAACACTCGTACACCGACAATACTCGCCGGAGACTTAAACGCGAAACATCCAGACTGGCACAGCAGAAGGCAAAACCGAAACGGTCGACTTCTGCACGACTTTGCCAGCACCCGAAACCTTGTAGTTGACGGACCGTACGAACCTACGCTGCACCCAGCTAACGTTTTACCGGACGTCATCGACATCGCGCTATTTTACAACGTCAGGCTCTTACACGACCTGACGACCATCTCGGACCTAAGTTCGGATCACGAACCGGTCCTACTCCAACTCGGAGATTCCACGGACAATGACAACCTCCAATTCAAAAAGACAACGACATCCTGGCCGACTTTCCAATCCGAAACCAAAAAACTATTCACGGAAGTTCCGATTATTGAAAGTATCCCACAAATTTAAGACGCGGTTATAAAACTCACCGATCTCGTGAAGAAATGTATTGACAAAGCCACCAGAACATTCACGAAGACGACAGCTGATCCTCTTCAATTACCTCAACATAAACGACAATAATAACCGACAAAAACCGCCTTCGCCGCAGATGGCAATTAACCCGCCACCCCAACGACAAAACAGCCCTTAACGCCGCCTAGACAAACGTACGTAATCTTATCCTAGAGCACCGAAATACTATCTGGAACGACAAACTTCGGTCTCTGTCCGTGTTCGACAATAGCGTTTGGCAAATAGTCAACGTTATTAAAACCGAAACCGGTTTGGCATCGCGGCCTGCTCTATAAGATGCACCGTCTCGGCATCTTCACCTTAATGACGCAGATCATCGCCAATTTCTTACGTAAACGATCCTTTGCCGTAAAATATATAATATCTTCACGGCCGACATCCCAAAGATCAACGGATTAACATACGCGTTTTACGCCGACGACACCGCAGTCTTGGCAACATCACGGTCCACCACACAAGCTGAGACAAATCTTCAACTCGCGCTGGATTCCCTAGGCACCTGGTACGAAGATTGGCGGATCAAAGTCAACGCTTCCAAAAGCGCGGCGATCTTCTTCAGCCGAAGAAATATCGAGCCCGCACGCCGACTGCACATCAATGGCGACGACGTCCCCTGGGTAAACGAGGTTAAATACCTCGACCTGACCCTAGACAAGAAGTTGCTTTGAAAAACGCACATCGTCCAGAAACTGACTACCGCCAACGTGCTATTTGCAAATCTCTACCCGATGTTATGCCGCAACAGCCGACTCGGCATCGACAACAAGCTACTCATCTATAAAATGGTAATCCGCCCCTCCATGATGTATGCAGCAGAAGCCTGGTTCCACGCTGCCAAAACTAACACGACGAAACTGCATCATGGCAGACGCCCTCTGGTTTTTTCGCAACGATCGTCTTCATCACGAACTTCAAATCCCAAGATTGCAGACTTCGCACGCCAATCTGCAACTGCGCTTCACGCGGTCATCGCGGCCCACCCAAACCCACTCATAACGCGGCTTTGGGATTACGATGTAGATGACATGCCAAGGCACAAGAGGCAGAAGTATGTCATCTTAGGTTAAGCAAGAATAAATTGTCAGCCCAGAGGATCGGAAATAAACGGACGAGGAAACTCTGAAGTTGAAAGCCGATCCAATGGGGTTATTTAAGTATTTTTTGTGATTTAGGATTAAGCTATAAAAATTGTTAAATTGAAGTAGCAAATAAACATGTATGAAACTTGAGACGCATTTTATAAGACGAGTACAGTTGTTAAAATGCCTTCTGAAACGAATTCTTTATACTATTCTTTCTATTTTGGGCTTTTCAGATTGATTTTAAATTTAGGAATTTTTGAAGTGTAATTGCTAAGGTGGCAATATTTTCATTAAACTTTGGTTTAAATGCTAGTTTAATTTACTTACTACATTTATCAGACGTTTAATTAAAAAAAATGGGCGGAAATAAAAATAAGTAGATAAATAAATCTAGTGAACATTAATTATGATTTAAATTAATGCACATCGAACGTAATGACAGCTTGGACGTTATCAGTGTTACTACCGTGCGGAATAAAAATTGTTCTATTTCTATAAAAGAACTCAAATTTCTATAAAAGAACTCATTTGGGTGCTTTTATTGTTCTGTAAGCGACCCAAAATAAAAAAATATTATTACAGAACACCAACACGGTTTCTTTGCTGGACGTTCGGTAGAAACATGTTTGGTAGAATACAACCATTCTGTGTTTGCTTCTATGGATCAAGGCATTCAAGTGGATTCCATCTACATAGATTTTTCTAAGGCCTTCGAAATAAGGTCAATCATCGCCTTCTGATTTCTAAGCTCGGAACCTTAGGTATTAGTGGTAACTTACTTCGTTGAATTGAATCCTACATTAAAAATCGAACCAGCAAGTATTTATTAACGGTTTTACTTTGGCATTCGTACCTATAACTTCTGGCGTACCACAAAGAAGTCACCTGGGTTCTTTATTGTATTTGATATACATTAACGACGTTGTTAAATGTTTCTTAAATGCTAATTGTTTACTTTATGCTGATGACATGAAAATATTTTTTTGCAATTCGTAATGTTAACGATTGCATGTTACTCCAGTATGATTTCAATATGTTCTGCTCCTTTCGTAAAAACAATTTCTTATATTTAAACCTAAACAAATGCAATCTTATAACTTTTACGAAACAATCCTATTACATTTGATTATAATCTAAATAACCATGCGATCACTCGTGTCTTCATAATTAAAGATTTAGGCGTCATCTTTGACTCAAAACTATTACTTAAGGAGCACATTGAATCTTTGGTGAATAGAGCATATCGCATCTTAGGTTTTATTCAACGATCTACATATAATTTTCAAAACGTTAATTTAATTAAAACCCTGCATTTTGCTTTTGTACATAGTATAGTTTCTTATTGTTCTGTCATTTGGAATTCGCAATACTTAATTTAGATTAATCGGGTAGAGGGAATCCAACGTAAATTTGTTAATTACCTAAACGTAAATTTCATCTACCATACAATACTGATTCGGTGTCGGCCGGTTTGCGCTCGACCGTTTTGCGCTCGTACCTAAACTCGACCAGTTTGCGCTCTGCAATTTAATTATATAAATTTAAACCTTCCCTATTATTTCCAATCGACCGATTTGCGCTCTCTTGTACTATAAACATTTTGAAATTATCGAGATTTAAGTTGTTTTCATGTGATCGGGGGTAAACGGTGTTGGTTGGTAGGTTACAGTTAGTACAGTTTTTTCTTTAAAAACAAAACAAAAATTGTTCAAGGGGGCAGTGCGATCGGAGGGAAACGGCGATCGGGGGAAAACGCCTTTAGTTAAAATACTTTCTATAAGGAATTAAGGTATTTCTCGGCCTAGGTATACAAATAACTATTATATTACAAGAGAGCGCAAATCGGTCGATCGGAGACAATAGGGTAGGTTCAAATTTCTATAATTAAATTGCAGAGCGCAAACTGGTCGAGTTCAGGTAAGAGCGCAAAACGATCGAGCGCAATCCGGCCGTATTCATTCGAAATTATGTAATCATTTTAGTTTACTAAATTTGGAAAAACCTAGATTATGTAGTGACATAACCTTTGCTTGGCGACTACTAAATGAACTATTAGATTCATCATACTGCTTGGAGCACTTTAAACTAATTGCTGGTTGTCGCCCTGTACGTCATCGTTATTTACTTGATCTTCCTACGACTCATACCAATTCATACCGAAATTCGCCTTTATTGTGAATGTCCAAAAAATTAATACAACGCCCAATTATGTTGAAATTTTTGTACGTCAAAAAGCGCACTTAAAGAAATATACCAAAAATAACCTCTTGAAATGAATTGGAAGTTTTAGTATGATGGTCACTCTTTTATGTAATTCCCTTTAAGCATGTTTTTTTCTCCTCTCTTTGTATGCTTACTTTATTTGAAATTATATTTCTTAAATTTTATTCTATCATAAACCAATACTTAATAGCAGAGATAAAGGGTTAATAGTAAATTTACTTACGCTGATATAACTCTAATGTATGTATCTTATAAGAAATTATTTTAAGTCAACTGTAACACAAGTAGTGGGTATTTACCTGTATTGTTTTTTAATTACTAAAATAAATAAATAAGTATTTACTTAATTACAAGGCATCCATGCCTTTAGCGATTAAGTAGTTCTCATAAAACTATTTAAAAATCCATTTACGTAATCGTTTATTTATTGTTATTTTAAACTCAAAGGATGTGTTTGCATTTGTGTAATAATAAAATATTGTATTTATAATTCAAATTATTAAACATTATAATCAAATAACTTAAGCAGGAAATTGTGAAAATATAAATATTTAATCCAAGGTCAATTTGTTAAATTGTTAAAACCTACATAGGTAATTAAAAGTTATGTTTAAAAAAACTGAACAAAGCTTTTCTAGAATGGAACATTCAGTCTTATTCTGCCTCTGAGTGTACTTAGCTTTCAAGCGGTCAGTTGATAGGTACTCCGTGCATCTTAAGGAGAAGTTGTCTCACCAGCAAGTTCTGGTTAATCAAGCTGTAAATTCTTGCTTTACGTTGATGGTTACTTACAGAATAGAATAAGATTTCCATAAAATCGATAACTTTCTTTTCAACGTTTAATTCATGAATACCTTTAAAATAATAAAAAAATAACTCATTGAAAAAATCTTCATCAACAAATTGTAAAGCACATCAGCCCTAGAAACGAATAAATTTACTTGAAATCTGTAGAAAACTTTGTATCTCAGTGTATTTCTTTAAATAAAAAACTAATATAAATATACATCTAACAAAACAATGGAATTATTCTAAAAAATTACTTTGTGATACATATCTAAAATATGCATTAACATTCTAATAAATTAAAAGAAGAAATAAGTACAAACTTTCTTTATTCGGTAAAGTGCAGATAGTGGCCGCATGCCCGAAGGCAATCACCTTAGTTTTGAAAGTCTGCAATTAATAGTAATAATTTTTCGTATGAATATCTATGTTTAAGCTGGTGTAAGGAGTCATTACTTGTCTAGTTTTGAAGTGTGGCAAATAGAATTAACTCTCAGTTTTTCTTTCAACAATCCTCTGACTAATATACAACGTGTCCAAGATAAGGATGCCCACTATGGGGATCTCGGAAACGATAAGAGATGGAAGGTCGGTTAAATAGAACAAAAGTTGCGCATTAGAGGAAATGTATTTATAGTGTTTGAAAAACTCGGATATCTCTTTTAGTCTTTGTGATATTTGAAAAAAATGAAATTTTCTGATTTTCGTTTTTATTTTTTTCTGACCTTATTTGTAGAGATATCAAGAAAAGAATAGCACATTTTTTGCCACTTTTCTATTTCTACCTAATGGTTTTATCCAATTTTTGATACAACGTTTCGTTTGTTAGCAACCATCATCAACTTTGTTTTTTTTAATACACGAAAAAAATTTTTTGCCATATTTAATTCTCTCCTTGATACTGAATTCAACGATATGTCACACTGTATATTTTTGAGACGTTTCGGATAAGAAAATTAATATTCAATGTAAAATATCGAAAACGTACAGTACCGAAACATTAGAAAACCGTAAAATTATAATAAAAATATGTTTTGTAATTTTAAATAATAGACAAATGAAAAACAAATTTATTTTAAAGGTTAATAAACTCACAGAAGATGTTCAAAAGATTCCCGTTATTCTCCAAACATAAATAGCATCTTCTAACTGTAGAATTTAACACATTCCTCAACATTTGAGGAGTAATACACGCTTCAAAAACTAATCTTTGTAACATTTCCTCGTTTTCAATATTGTTTCCATAAATGTAATTTTTAATGTATCCCCAAAGAAAAAAATCCAAAGGTGTTATATCTGGAGAACGGGCTGACCACAGTACATTTGCATAAGTGCCAATACATCTTTCTGCAAATCTAACTGACAAGTATTCTCTGACAACTCAAGAATTATGTGATGGTGCACCGTCCTGCATAAACCAACAACTTTCAACTTCTTGGATAGACAAATCATTCAAAGCTATCTCTAATTCATTTTGGAGTAAAATTTGGTATCGTTCAGAATTTAAGGATTCGTGGTAAATGAAAGGACCTATAATTTGAGTACCAAATATAGCAGCCCACATATTAAATCCGAAACGGTGTTGGTGTTTAGCCGTTTTGTACAACAGTGGATTTTCTCTTGCCCAATAATGAGCATTTCTACGTTTAAAAATTCCATCATTATTAACTCTGCTTTTATCGGACCATATTATTTTAATCGGAAAATTTTCATTGTCTTGACATTGACGTGTATACCATTCGCAGAATATTCTACGTCTTTCTGGGTCACCTGGTCGAAGTCCTTGGCAGATTCTAAATTTATATGGATGTACTTTCTCCTTCTTTAGAACGTAATGAGCTGTCGAATGGGCTATGCCAGTTGCCTCTTCAATGTTCCTAGTAGAAACCTCTTGATTTTCCGTTACAGCTAATAAAACAGTATTGGCTCTTTCTTCAATGCAAGGTTTTTTGCGAGATTTTATAGGTTTTTGGAACGCACCATATTCTTTCAGATTAACTCCTAATCTGCGAAAAGTTCTTTTGTTAGGTTGACGCCTTTCTGGATATTTGTTTAAATACATTCTTTCGGCTTCAGAACAATTACGTTGACACAAAATGTGTGTTTTTCATTAATTGAAAATGTTCTCCTACCATATTGTTTTTAGGTAAACATAAAAAGTAATTCACTCAAAGACCACCAAACAAACGAAATATGTACAACAATCGATTATGACAGTTATGAAAACAAAATGCAAAGCCAACTTATTTTTATCAAGTGCAACAGTACGAAGGAAGATGTATTTTAACTGTTTAATTAACAGTATTTTCACTAAATACATACTTGTGAGTTATTTTATTTGCAACAGGAATTAGAAAATGAGAAAACATAATTTTATAATAATTTTAAGGTTTTTTAATGTTTCTAGTATTAGTTTTAACTGTACTTTTCGATGTTTTACATTGAATATGAATTTTCTCATCTGAAACGTCTTAGAAATATAAAGTGTGACATATCGTTGAATTTAGAATCAAGGAGAGAATTAAACATGGCAAAAAATTTTTTCGTGTATTAAAAAAAATAAAGTTGATGATGGTTGCTAACAAACGAAACGTTGTATCAAAAATTGGATAAAACCATTAGGTAGAGCTAAAAAGTGGCAATAAAAATGTGCTATTCTTTTTTGATATCTCTTCAAATAAGGTCAGAAAAAATAAAACGAAAATCAGAAAATTTAATTTTTTCAAATATCTCAAAGACTAAAACAGATATCCGAGTTCTTCAAAGACTATAAATGCATCCCCTCAAATGCGCAACTTTTGTTCTATTTAACCGACCTTCCATCTCTTACCGTTTCCGAGATCCCCATAGTGGGCATTCTTATCTTGGACACGTTGTATAAGGGTTAAGATACTAGTAAAATTCTGTCAAATTGTTACTTTTGCTAATGAATGTGAAGTGACTGGTATTATTTTAACACGTTTTTATTTATGACAAATAGTGGATTCCTTCAATATTATTGTATACAGTAAACTATGTTCTACAGTAGACTGGAATACGTTCACTTTGGAGATTAGAATAGGTTCTACAGTAGACTGGAATACGTTCACTTGTTTGTACTTTTTGTTTAGCTTTTTACGAATCCAAATACAGCAGCAATAAACGATTAATTTGAGCAATGTTTTCAACAAAAATTTCGAAACATAAATGATATTTCGAAAACCGCTGCAGATAGGTTAAGACAATATTAAACAAAAATGATCACAAAGTAATGGGGAATCTAATAGAGCCAAAATAAATAGGATGTGCTATTTGAAATAATGAAGTTATTTTCAGACACAAATAAAAATAATTATTACTTAAATTTGTGTTTTACTTTTTGCAGATGCAGATGCTAATGTAATCAATTTTTTTCGAGTAGGTAAGTACAATAATTTTAATCTAAAATTTATCTCTCGCACAGTCTGCGGAAAAATTATTGAAAAAATTTATTGAATGTATCTACGTTAATTTATTATAGTTATAAAAAAATCTAAATTGTAAGCATAATATCAAAAGATCTTGGTGCTATACCTTCATGCAATCAATAGCAAAGTGTTTGTGAATCAGTCACTCCCCAATGAATAGAATTGATATTTAAATATTTTTAATAAATAGAATAAGAACGTATGTCAATACTTTAATAGAATAGATGAATAGGCTTTAATTTTAGATAAACTTATTGCATTATTTAACAAATTGTTGAAATCAAAAAACTTTTGCTGTGCAGCTTATACGTATAAACAAACGTAACACTAACCGTTTACAAAAAATATTGCTAAAAAAGTGTAGGTATATAAACTTAAACGTTGCTTTAAATCATGATCTTAATTTGTGTATAAATTTATACTAATCAAAATGTTTTTGTGTCATAACAGAAATTGGTTTGAATTTTAACTCGTGTCTTTCAAGCTAGTGTTAATAGTTAAAAAATATTTCTGTACAATGTTTCGCCATTTATTTAAGGTGCCAAATACGGAAAAGAATTTTATGACCCAGGACCCTATTCCTACATAAATTCTCGTACGCGACTTTACGTGTTGATTGATGTATGAGAATATATTATTGGAAGTTTATACAATTACTATTCGATTACTGCAACGCTTGTTTGACACTTCACAATAGTAAAATAAAAATTAGTTCAAAATGATACGTTTTATGAAAACTTCGACAAATAGGTGAAATGACGGATGATATGATTTCTGATTAGTTTTTTTTTCTTATGGTTTACTGATCAATTTTTTTATTACCGTTTAGGATTGTGAGAATTCACATATTAACAATTTCGTAAATGGGGAGAAAAAACATATTGTAGTGCCAGTCAGAAGAACACATTAATGCGTAAAACAGAAACTGAACCGCTAATAAGAAAAAACGTTAGTCCAGAATGCACTTATAAAGATTTGCACTAAAAAGTCTTATTTATCTTACAACCTCCATGGCTAAATTTATTCTCAATTCTATTTTCATTAAATTTTGAATAACAAAATTCTTCTGCCATCATGAAATAAGCAAAAGTACATATGATGTATGTAGGTTGTTAATTGAATAGAATGTCATGCCACATATTTCTACAAGAAGCGGTAACGTTGCATCGCTGAAAATATTTTAGGTCGATAGATCATCCACAATTACTTAAATAACCAAATTTTCAGAATCCTATGTCTCGTTTTCCGTAATCGTCTAAGGTACCATCGACCGTGAATCACCCTGTATACTGAAACCTTAGAGTTAGAGAAAGTATACATCCAGTCTATCATCAAAATAATTAATTATTTTTGTCAGCCACTATCTAAACTTTAATTAAGTAGCAGTAGTAGTACTAGTAGTAATTTATGTAGCTTTTCACATTTTATACTGTTATATATGTATTTAATCCTATAAATAATATTGTATTGTCTACGAATTTTTTGAAATAAATAAAGAATTTTACAGTACATTGCCTTTTTGATCACGGCGTTGGAAAGTAATATTTTACGTTAATAATATATTTGTACCACAAAGCGTTTGTTTGAAGTTTACTATCATTTAATTTAATTGTTTATTTCAGGAAATTACTTGGAGAAAAGTTCATGAAATCGAAAAACTGTCTTTACTTGTGAACATTGAAAACTTTGTAGGTGAATAATCCAGAAAATGGAAGAAAATTAATACCGTTCGATGAGAGAACATTACCACAACCCCTTATATATTCTGTAGCATTGCGTCCACATAACTATTTTATAAGCAAAGTGATACAATCGATTCAAAATAAATTAATTTAATATAAAAACTATAATAAAAACATTTTTTTTATATCGTTATAATTTGATTAAATTTGACATTTCACTGGCGCCGATGACGTGTAATTCGTATACTTAGCTTGTCCCAGTGAACTCATTATCTAAGTTCGTTGCCTAAATACGTTAATGGAATACAGAATAGGTACATTCAAGGTTATTGAAAATTAACTATGATAATCTAATGAGAAAGTTGAAGAACATATCACGGTCAATAAAGACGTATTTCTTTTTAATACAATATTTGATATTAAACTTTCTTATCAAATATTTGCCATTAAATCGATTTATCTGTAAAAATATGAGTCAAGTGTTTGGAAATGGGTGCGCTGTTGGATTAACTAGACTAATTTTAATAAAAAAATATTGTGCAAAACTAATACAAATTTTAAAGTGATGAATGCAAAATTGCTACGTAATTGCCAATTTTGAAACATAAGCATATTTATTAGATGATACGCTGTTTCAATTACCATTTTGTATTTATCCTTGTTCTTGAAGCTAACGTCAGTTGAAAAATTAAGCTTAGAAAAAGTTCGCAGCTTAAAAGTGAAACTTTTGGAACAACTTACTCATGAACTTACTTTTATAATTTGTAGCTGATACTGTTGACGTAACATATTTAGTGGCTTACCCAATTATTTTTAAAAATGCTCTTAGTGTACTCTGCATTAATTTAAAAGTTGTCTGACTGAAACATAAATTAGAAAGTTATGCGACGATTAAAAACTTTTATCAAACAAAATAGGAAGATTACAATGTGAAATATATAATATTGTCAGTACCGTGCAGTTATTGTTGGAATACGTGACTGTTATATTTTATGGAAATGTGTAATAAAGTGTAATAAATAAAAAAAATCTTAAACACAAAATAAATTGAAATATAAGCTGTATATGTAAATTAATTAAACAGAAAAGTAAATAGCAAAACTGAACAAGAAATTGTCACGTTGAAGGAGTTATTGCACCATAAGACTAATAGTAAACGGAAAGAAAAAGTATGAGTATGTGTAATGTTTGTGTATGACGTTTCATTCTGATAGCGTTTTCTTTTATGTTTCACATGGATGTTGCAGTTTACAGTTTTCTTGTATTCTATTTTGACATTCTCTTAATGCTCGAATTATGTGATATTGTATGAATATTATTGTTATTGAACAACATGATTTTATCTCAAAGTTGACATTCGCTGTACTTCTCTTTCTGACGAATAATTACAACGTACTTAAAATCAAACATTGGAACTGGTCAAGGATCGGCATCATAGTTTCGGGGAAGATTGGGTGAAGACGTAGAAGGTCTGCACTACTTCGGAAGAATCGGCATGGTGGTTTCGGGGAAGATCGGAGGGAATCATGGATATCTATTCGTTGGAAGTTAAGCATAAATTAAGAATCAATTAAAAACATGTGTAAATTATAAAACACCCCTCCCCCAATGATTTACCGGCAAGTTTACACTTAAAGACATCAATATCATCAACTTGAAGTCCACTTTAGATAAAAGAATCAAAGACAAAGAAGTAAACTTAACTATTAAATACCGAACTGAAGTTCCAAAGATTATTGAGCAACCATCAAAAAACTAATGCCAAAGATGATGCTAGAAATTTCCTACGTTCATACAAATTTAGGATCAATATCCACTAAGCTTAATGAATTTTTTCTTCTTGTTAGTAATATAAATCCTACAATTATTTTAATTACGAAAACTTGGTTAAATTCGAACAAGTCAAATAGTCTTTACATATCGTCGCCCTAGTAGTGAAAGGTTCTAATCCACAAATATTTCATTTTCGGGTTATACCTTTTAACACTTGTTAAAAACTCAAAATTTTATATTAGTGAACAAATCTAAGTCACTGATACAGTTTGTGGCTATTTATAGAATATTGGCTAAAAGTTCTAATCAACAATTTGCTGTAGCAAATAGTCTTAGCGGCTTAGACCTTTTCACTACCGCAATACGTCTTCGCTTATGGTTGTATTGCGTACAAGTGAATAGTCCTAAACCACATTATGCAAGTCTAGGCAGGCATTTTTATACAAGCTTGAGCTTCAAACAACTATTAGATAGCATTGTATTGTTGTGCAGGTTGGTGCTGTAAAGTGCAATAATGAATTCGAGAGGCAACTTATTAGTTGAATTAGCACTAAAAAAAGAAAGAACTAATACAACCGGTGATTGTAATAAGCTGGTTTATGCAACTTTGACCCCGGTAGCTTTAGGTAAGTTTTAAGTAATTATCTACTAAATAAATCGCATGCATCTTGTGAAAATCAGCTGATACTGGAAGTTAGGTTATGTAAAACAACTCACTTAAAAATGATTATTTTGGTTGGTTGTATTGTACTATTTTTGAAACTTCTTTCTGATAATGTGTGAAGGAAATCAGTTAAAGGAAACTTTCTTTCGTGGGTGTTGATGTGTGATGATCATCTTTGTCTATTGTAGATGAAACCGAAATAAAATGAACCTTCTTCAGTTTCTGTCAGCGCAAGCAATTGTGATGAAGAAATTGCATTACTTGAAGTACAACATAATAATACAACTGGTGAGTACGGTAATAAAATATTTGCTTTTTAACTTTACATTTTAAGATTAAAACATTAAAAATTTCCAAAACCATTTTCTTTTAAACTAAAAATCTGGAACCTTATAGTTAAATTTGCAAAGTAATTACAATTACAATGCATTTTACATAAAAGATAATGATGAACTCAAGTATTTTTTTCTTTATTTTTAGATGCAAACAAAATGTTCGAAAATAAATCTATGAAAAAATCGTTAACAAGTTATGCTACAGTTTGTTCTGGAAGTGATGTTAAGGATTTTGACAGAGATGATGATTCGAGCTATAAACCATCCAATTTGAAGAATTTTCAGACTCCGATAACCAATCTCTTAAAACCAAAAAACCAAGAACAGAACTTGATTCTGATGTTGAGAGTAATAATGAACAGGGCAATAATGATATACAGTCTTCATCACAAACTGTAGACAAAAAGCTTAGTCGAAAAAAGCAAAGAAACTCCGCGCCATGGAAGCGAAATGCTCAAAAAAACTTAAGATTAGATGGAAAAGAGTACTATACTCAAAAAGGAAACTTAAGCCTAAAAGTGTAGTCGATATTGAATGTCATTGTCACTATAAATGTCAACAATTCTTCACAAAACAACAGAGAGAAGATATTTTTGCGAGTTTTCTTTAGTTGAAAACACAGCAGTTAAGATGGAATTACATTGTAAAACATGTTACCTGTATTCCGAAAAAACGGTGCTATAGTGAAAATAATGAAAGACGAGCTAAAACATACGTTTATAAATTAACCAAGTGTCCCGGCATGTATGCCAAAAAATGTTTCTAGCTACCCTTAATATTTCTAGTAGAACAGTTAAAACTGCCATCACTAAACTTAGTGACACTGGCTCAATAAAACCAGACATGCGTGGGAAGAAATGTCCTCCTCAGAAAAAAATCCGAAGTGGTAAAAATGTGATCAGAGATCATATTAAGTCCATCCCTGTAGTTGCATCTCATTATTGTAGAAGCACTTCAAGACGGAACTACCTTCCATCTGGTTTATCTGAAACCAGATTGCACGAAGATTATAAGCATTATTGCGAAGAACTTAACGTGATCCCTGAAAATTTAGCTATTACAGACACATCTTTGTAACGGAATTTAACCTTAGATTTCATCGTCCAAAAAGATCAGTGTGATTTTTGCACAAAAATTCAATTGTTTAGAAGATGATGGAAAATTAGCTTTACAAGAAGAATATGACCTACATATTGTCAGAAAGCAAGAGGCTAGAGACCAAAAGATCATGATAAACTAAGATCAAAAACAGATAATACATTTGCCTGTTTCACGATGGACATGGAAAAGATCCTCGTCACCCCTTCGCTTAATGTTGGTAAACTTTATTACTCCCAAAATTAAAAACTTTTAATTTTACTGTTTATAACCTAGCTGTTTCTGAGGCTATAAATTATATGTGGCACGAAGGCATAGGATCAAAAGGATCTTCAGAAATTGCAACTTGCCTATGGAAACTTTTGTCAGATCTTGCTCCTTGCGTTAAAGACGTAACGTTTTATTCAGACACTGCTTCTGGACAAAACAGAAATTGCATAAATGCAGCAATGTTTCTCAGAGCAGTTACAATTTTGCCCATTAACACCATTAATCAAAAATTTATGGAATCAGGCCACTCTGAAATGGAGTGTGACAGCGTTCACTCCAGTATTGAAACCAGAGGCAGCAAAATCGATGTTTTTACTCCTGAATGTTGGTTTACCGTTACACGTACGGCAAAAACAAAAAAACATTTTATAAAGTGGTTGAGCTTAACTTTACAGACTTTTTAAACTTCAAGGAGTTTTCTTCTACGGTGATTAAAAACCGAAACAAAAACGAAGATGGTGGAAGTGTCAGTTGGTTGAAAATAAAATGGTTGCAATACAGGAAAGAAGATCCGACACGCATTTTTTATAAAGAAAGGCCTTCTGACCTTGAGTTTAAATCTATTATTATTAAAAAATTACCACACGAACTGCTAGCACTTTAAAAGAAAATAAGATCAAACCACTTTATAAAAATGCTCTACCAATAGAAAAAACAAAGCTACAAAGTTTACAAAGATTATGCACAATTGGTTGTATTCCGAAACCTACCAAGATTTTTTATAAAAATTTGAAGTCCACCGAAGAAATTGTTGTAGAATCATCAGATGAAGAGATGGAGTAACTAAATTTGTTTTCATAAGCTCATAAAAATAGTTCTAAACCAGAAAGTTTGCGTTAAATTTGGTATAATTAGTATTAGCGAATAGTTATAAGCCAAAAAATATTAGTATTATTTAATGTAACATCTGGATTTTTTCAAACATTGTAGTGTAATCATTTTTAGTGATATATTAAAGTTTGAGCATGCGAAGCTTTATTTTACTAAATGTATAGGGAAAAATGCAAAAAAAGTGAAACGCAGAAATTTAAAATGCTTTTTTCTCAAAATGTGTGGTCAGTGGATTAGAACCTTTCACTACTAGGGCGACGATATACCTGGTTACATTCTATATAGACAAGATATTGAGCTTCTAGAAAAAGTACAAAAAAAATAACAAAAATTTCTCAAACAATTAAGTGTCTTCCTTATGAGGAAAGATTAAGTGCGCTTGGTTTAACCACATTGCAAAAAAGAAGAGAACGAAATGATTTAATCGAAACCTTCAAAATAATGACTCACTATTACAGCACACCTCTAGACATTTTTAGACTGAAAATGTGCATCTTCGTGGTCATCCCTATAAGTTAAGTTAAGAAAAATCAAATAAATTACCTAGGAAAAAGTTTTTGTCAAACCGAGTTCATTTTTTGTGAAATTATTTACCCTCATCAATAGTGTAGTGAAAATTTAAACATATTTAAAAATGCTCTTGATAAACATTTATTTTAATTTCAAAGCAGTACATATTTTATTTTTTATTTTATTATCGTGTATTATGCTATAAATTACAGTGCAATTATGTAGTCAAGACACTTTTTTGTTTCTAATTTTGTTTTATTTATTTATTTTCTTAAGTTTGAATTTTGCATAAAGAATATGTACTTAGTTTTGTCATTCTGTGCAGTCATATATTGTGTAAACTATAGTAGTAAGTCTATCGGCATTGCCGCCTTCCTATTTATGTTGTAATACTAATAATAATAATAATAATAAGAAGATCATGCTTTCACACACAGATGAACCGGAAGAGTTTAACAAACCCTCATGATGTAGAAATGTAATCTCACAGCAGTCTCGATCTTACAGAATAAGGAGTAATGTTGATAAACAAACTTATAACGCTTTAATTGTTTATTTCGAGTACTTAGTATTTTAGCTAAGTATATAATGTATTGTTAAAGATCCAGTGGATTTGTTTCAATATTTGTACTTGCGTTCGATGCATAGTAGCATGTGCTTTAGCTTTAAAGATTTTATTAATTTGTTGAAATGCTTCCAATATGATAATTAAAAAAACGTAAGCTATCGCAGTTGTAAAAAAACATTTATATTTATTTGGTTAGTCTTCTCTTGTACAAATTCTAAGCATTTTAAAAAAAACTGCATTTTTATACTTATGTACATTATGTTTTTACCACCACTAGAAAAAATATTAATAGTTCTGGGGATACACAAATGCCTAAATAATTTATAGTTCAGTTCGAATTGTTAAAAATATCAATAATAAACTTTTAATACAACATGAAACTATTTCACTAAACCCTCCATTTGGTCGGCATCGTTAGGAATGTTTAATTTAATTAATAGCCTAGATTCGTCGTGAATCGATATAAATACCAACAGCGAAGTTATATCTTATATGTGAATTTTTCTTATTTACCACTAATATCATCCAAGAAGTTGATTTGACTGACTTTTTGTATATACAGCGATATTTTATTTTAAATGATTAGTACAGGGTGATTCATAGCTATTGGGCGACATAGACTAAGGGTGGATTATTTAGGCTAAAATATGACCATAGGACTCAATATTCTTTAATAAAATATTGCTGTGGAAGAAGATACATAGCGTTAAATTTAAAATTTTTTTTTCATTTTTGGTTAATAATTTCACTGTAAATTTATCAATTCTTATCAAAATCGGCAGAGATGTATAACTTTAGTCCAAGAACATTATTTTATGTACTATTTTACAATTTGTTGTAGGGGGCGCTACGTGAATGATTCCTGATCTTGAAATCGGCTGGTAACTTTTTTTTGAGAAAACTTTAGTGATTTTGATTAGAGAATATGATGTAAACATCATTTCTACACAATATTGGTACCCATGTTTAAATACGATAATTTTATTTGTTTCCGAGAAAAACGCAGTAGAACAGTTCGTAGTGTCAGAAGGGTATTTCAAATATTACTTTATTTACGAGGCTGGTTCAATAAATACACGTTCGAACGGTGGTACATGTAAGCGGTTTTATTTACACTAAACAAAATTGCCATTACTACAAAAGACATGCATCCCACTGCTTCACAAGACGCTGTATACCGGTGTGGTACCAGTCCATTGGCTGTTCGCGGAACCATTTCAAAACTGCCTGCTTGACTTGAGCGTCCGACTGGAATCGCTGTCCCTTAAGTGCCTTCTTCAATGGTCCGAAGATATGGAAGTCACAGGGTGAAAGATCCGGGCTGTAAGGGGGTGCTCTAAAATCTCCCCACCTCATCCGCTCCATCTGTGATTTGATGATGTTAGCTGTATGCGGCCTTGGCAAATCCGCTGTCGATTGTCGCCCCATCTGTGAACTTCCGACACCATTCCACGACTGTGGTTTTTGAAGGACACTCTCCACCATAAACATTTTGCATTCTCCCATAAATCTGAACTGGAGTGTTGCCCTCAGCATGCAGAAACTGTGGGACTGCTCGGTAATCGGTTTTGGACGCTCCAACTATAAGACCTGCCATAATGAAACGCGCACAACAACTGTCTCCTGTACGAATATCACGAGGGATGTGTCACAATAGACAGCTATAGTAGCAGCCGCTGCCTACGCAAATTTGTACGATTATCGCTCCACTAACAATCGTTTCACAGCGCTCGAACGTGTATTTATTGAACTAGCCTCGTATTAAGGGTACGTTTTGGACTGTCAGATAATTATGCTTCTCTGCAGATTTTGATAAGAATTGTTAAATTTACAGTAAAATTATTAACAAAAAATGAAGAAAATAATTTTTTTATCTAACGCCTTGTATCTTTTTCCACGGCAATATTTTATTAAGGCATATTGTGTTTTATGATCATATTTTGGTCTAAATAACCCGCCCTAAAGCCTAAGGGCGGCAGAAAAGCATAATTATCTGAGAGTCCAAAACGTACCCTTAATAAATGAAGGAATATTTAAAATCTCTTCTGACACTACTAAATTGTTTCAACTCCGTTTTCTTCGGACACAGATGGAATTATCGTATTTAAACAGAAGTACCAATATTAAGTGTAGAAATACTGCTTGTAGTCATATTCTTCTAACTCAATCACTAAAAGTTTTCTTAAACAAAGCTACCAGTCATCACATCAGGAATCATTGTGGCGCCCCTACAACAAAATAGTACATAACATAATGTTCTTAGTCTAAAGTTACGCCTCTATGCAGAATTTTTGACAAGATCAATAAATTTGGATGCAAAATTATTAACAAAAATGAAAAAAATATATTTAACGTTCTTTTATTTTTCATCTTGTTGTTAATATTTTTGTTCAGAATCATTATTGGGTCATACGGTCATATTTTGTAGCTTAAATAACCCGCATTTCTATGTCCCAAACAGTTATGAATCACTCTGTACAAGATATGTTGTTTTGTTTATTGACAGTATGTTTATTAAAAGTGCGTATCGAAAAAGTTTAGGATGAAATAAAGTTTAATCAAATTTATTGGTTTTTATTAGTCGAATTTGTCCAATACTTTTTTACATTTAAGATGAACCGTGAAATTTAACAGGGTAGAACGATTTGTAATTTAAAGTTTTTATACTGTTCCATGTATTTTTAGATTCATTTATCCCCTTGAAAACTACTTTATCACAGATATCTAGCATCCATCTTCTAGTCTATCCCAAAATACATGTAATGCAAATAACGTTACAATTTTTCTTGCACGATGAAAATTGTCACTCTTCAAAATTTGCTCAAATATAAATATGCGATTTTTACTAAGGGACGTGACTGTGTCTAAGTTACTGTTAAAAATTTAAAATAAGATTTATATAAAATAATCAAGCAATTTAACAAATTATGGTATGCGCCCAGAGAGCCAATAGTTATAAAAAAACAATAATAAATATAACAAATAAAAATTTATAAGTTTGAGTGCAGAAGCATAAGTTTTTTAAAAATTAGAAATTCATTTTGTTACGAATCAACAAATTTAGAGCGTGATAAATGTTTAGATTTAGTAGATTTATAGGGATGCCAAAGCTGCTAAACATACAAAGAAAGCTTAAAATGTAAATTTAGAAACAAAATGTTTACTAACCTTTAATTAAATGAGAAATTACTTTCAATGAAGCAAGTTGGTTCCAAAGAATAAAAAATCACTTTTAGTAGAGTCGGTTGAGTTGGAAAATGCAGTTTCGAAGGTGGAAACATTGAAAAAAACAGAAAAAATTTTTAGAAGTATATATCTCCTTTTACTAAATCAGGGTCATAACATTTTGTGTAAACGGAATAGTCCAGTCGACAGGTACTTTCAGATAGAAAATGATTGGAAGTTAATAAAACTTTGGAATGTTGTCCAGAAGGTAAATTAACATTTTTTTAAGGTTTTGACTTTGACAATTCTTTGTGATAGAAGGGAGGAAAGAAAAACTTTTTTCCAGTTTTCCCTCAATAACGTTTTTCCCTTACGTCTTACGGCTAAAGGATTTCTATAATTTCCTACCATTCTGACTGCTTAAACATGTTTTTATGTCAATTCCAAATTTTGCTAAAATGTGCAAAATTTTATCTTACTTCTTCTGTTATACACGAATAATTTTAGAATGTTGTTGCAAATTGTAGCTCGTAGTTACAATCACAAACTTTAGACAACCCCCTCTCGCTCATCAATGAGGAATTTTAATCTGAGTGACAATGGATAATTGGTTGCGTATGTGTTTTTTGTCTAAATAATATTATCTGATCTCACCAACACTAAGTATCTAAAGTTTTGAGAACAAACGTTTAACTCGAATGGTAAGCGGGGACAGAAACTCTAATTAATATAGAAAGAAATACCGAAACACGGTTGGGTCCCTCTTAAGACCTAAAACTTTTAAAATGTAAGTTTTTTTTGTTAATAATCCAGGAAAAATGTTATTTGGTGGAAAATAATCTAGCAAATCGAAACAACCACTTCGGCTTGCAGAGAATCCTGGCTGAATGTAAATCTGAGTTTGCGGGATTCTTTATTTATTTATTCGTATGGTTCATTTTTAATATTGTATTGTGATGTAAGTGTTATGTACGAGGCGTGTTCAGAAAATAACGGGAATTTTAAAATTTCGCGGGTTTGGAGAGTCCAATTGTCAACATTGTTTTTTTATTATGTTGGTATACATGCCCCTGATAAAATTTTTAGCTGTATTCCTTGCTTACTTTGTCTGGGGCAGCAGCAAAGGTTAGACGTGTTTTGATGAGCTCGGCAATTTTCGTTTGTTAAAAGAATTGGATCAAAGAATTTGAATCAAATTTTGGGTAAAAAATTAAATAAAGTGTAACAAAGTGTGTGAAATGTTAACAAAGGCCTACTGTAAGTCTGTTATGAGTAATACAAGAGTTTGCAAGTGGTATAAGTGTTTCCAAGATTGCTGTAAAGACGTTGAAGATGACAAACGCCCCGGATGCTCTAGCACATCAACAACCGATGAAAACATGGAAAAGTGAAAGCAATGGTTGTGAATAAACGCCGAATCACAATAAGAGAAGTCGCTGATGATGTTGGCATATCGATTGGCTCATGCCATGAAATTTTTTCAAATGTTTTAGGTATCACATGCGTGACAGCAAAATTTGTTCCAAAATTTCTTAAATTTTGAACAAAAATAGCATCAAATAGAAGTTGCTGAGAAGTCACTAAATAAAGTCAACGACGATGCAGAATTACTGAAACGTGTTATAACAGATTACGAAACATGGGTTTATGGATATGAGGTCAAAACTAAGGCTCAATCGTCTCAGTGGAGGCATCCTGGCCCGCCAAGATCGAAAAAGATTCGACAAGTGCGGTCGAACGTGAAGGTTATGATTACTGTGTTCTTCGATTTTAATAGCATAGTGCATTATGAATTCTTGTCACAAGGTCAAACGGTCAACAAAGAGTACTACCTACAAGTTCAACACTATTTACATGAAGCAATTCGAAAAAAAACGCCCGGATTTGTGGAAAAACAATTTATGGTTTTTGCACCACGATAATGCACCTGCTCATACTTCGTTGTTTATTCGTGAATTCTTGACCAAAAACAATACTGTAACGATGCCCAAGCCTCCATATTCGCCGGACATGGCTTAGTGTAACTTTTACCTATTTCCAAAAATAAAGAGAACCTTAAAGGGTTGTCGTTTTACAAGCATAGATGACATTAAAAGCGCATCGATAAAAGAGCTAAAGGCTAACCTAAAAATCGAGTTGAAAAAGTGTTTCGACGATTGGAAGAAGCGCTGGCACAAGTACATAATATCTAATGGGGACTATTTTTAAGGCGATGTCATTAATCTAGACAAATAAATAAATATTTTTTCAAAAAATTAAAATTTTTGTTATTTTTGACCTCGTGTAGTGTTCCAGAAAATCAGTATAAAGTATAAAGATTTATATTCAGCAAGGTCCCCTTAGAAGCATATGTAGCTTTTTTTCCGTTTGCGCGATTATTTCCTACATACCCCCTTCTTCAGGACAATTTCCTCGGACTTCAAGTGGCACAAAACTAGTCAAACAATATTCTCTAGGAAGATCGTCCAAGAGTAGAGAATTGTTACCCGCTAATTTACGCAGTAAAAATTGTCCGAGATTAAACAAGGCAATTATTTAAGTTTTAGTTTCCTGCGCGGAAATAAGGAACGGCACACGGGGCGATTGGTTTGAGAGCAATCTCAAATCAGTTGGTAACGGTCGCTCCGTGTGCGGTGGGCCTAACTTAATCAAAATTGGAAAATATTTACGGTATTTAAAAGTACAATAGTTCAATTAACTTCAAATAAAATATCTGACAGTATAACTTCTGTTGAAGGTTTGAAGGTATATAAAGATGTATTGTGTGATCCTTTTCATATTTATATTATTTTTAGTAAACCCGATAATAGGTATTTATGTATCAAGGCACTAGAGTTTGATTTTTTATGACGAATGTGTGAGACCGTACGTAAAGTGTAATTTGAAGCATAGTTCCTTAATTTATATAGAGAATGAATCATTAAAAAGTTCTGGTCCAAGTCAGGTTTATATTGCAATGATTAATGAATCAGAAAACGTTTCCCTTACAACATGTTTAATAAATAAAAAACTTTAACAACCAATCAGATAACTCTCAAGTTTTACTAACTACTGTATTGAATATTTTCGAGATACGTCTAGCATGTCCCAAGATGATTTAGATTGTGAAAAATATTTTAAAGAATATACATATTTCAATATAAATTCTCAATTTTCTGCAGGTTGATTAGAGAAGGAAATGTTTTTATATCTTGAGAAAATATTCAAAATTAATCAACAATTAAATGACCGTCATAAGAGTAAAATTAATAGAAATAAAATTTTAAATGTTAAATACTTTCTTCTTCACTATGAAGTCATCAAGGAGGAAAGTTGTTTTGACGAATCATGTCAAATTGACAACGGTTGACCCCCTCAATAACTTACAATTTTGTAGTCCAAAGATTTAAAGTGATATTTAAAAAATTTTAATTAGATTTAGATTGTTTACTTAGAAAGCATCTGCTGACATCACCAAGATACACTGCGCCGCAAAATTAACGCAAAATTTGAAATTTTGTTGCTAAAAATTAATTTTAGTTTATTTTTCCGAAGTGGACATTAAAATACTCCCTGTTTATCTAGTAGACTAAAAAAAATTGTTGTATCTATCAGCCTTTGTCTTGTTGTTAAAAAAGAAAGGTATCGTTTGTTATGTAAGTTTTTCGGTTTTTTGAAGTTTATTTACACCATCATTTAAAAGATAAAATAAATCCCCCTGAAGGATTTTGAGAAATCTTACGGTTCAAGAATCTGCTGTTGTAGTAGCGATTCAAGGGGAAGGGTTTAATGCAACATCACCCAACGTTTGCATGTGGTTATTTCGACAATATTGCGGGTTCTTTCCTGATTCAGGCAAACAAATAATCACAAAAAAAGACACGGCCAAGATCGAAGAAAGACTACAACGGCGAGAGAAGACAGATTTCTTCGGTTTCAAAGCTTAAGGCAACGATATATAACGAGCACTTGGTCGTTGACTAAGCAAGGATACAATTAGAAAAAGACTCGCCAAAGACAATCTTCGATCCTATCAAGCTCCTACAGGTCCTTTGCTATCACCGAAATTGTAAACCAGTAATTTGAACAAGTGAGAATTGTTTGAATGAACTGGCCAGCACAAAGCCCCAACCTGAATCACGTAGAACATCTATGGGATATTGTGGTAAGGAAGATTAAAAACTTACAACATCCTTCTAAAAACCTCCTGGAGTTAACTCTTAGATTAATGAAAGCATGGAAAGAAGTTGAACAACCAGAAGTTACAAGGCTTATTGACAGTATGCCACAAAAGATGCAAATTATTACCAATGCTCGAGGAGGCAATAAATACGAGGATGTATTGATATCTAGTTAGCCTAGACCAGTTCCTTGCATAAACAAAATATTGCGTTACCATAGCAATGAACAATAACTTATTAGAAGTGTCAGTGTAAAGTTTGACGTCAAAAAAGTAAACCAGAGTCACGCAATAAATTAAATAAAAAAAGATGTCCATCGAAATTGTGAAAATCGGAAAATTGGAGTATCGAGCCATCATCAAGTATCTGTATTTAAAAGGGTTAAGAGGTAAGCAGATTTACGAAGATATGCTTAATACCCTTGGTGATCAGTCCCCGAAAATATCGATGCAGTTCATGACATGATTTTATCAGACCGTCGAATTGGGCTAAAACGGATATCTGAAGCACTGAATATTTTATACGAACGCGTTCATCATATGGTTGACGTCAACTTAGACATGAGAAAAATTGCTGCAAAATGGATCTCCAAATGTTTGAATGGGTAGAAGCATCGCGTTTAATCTGTGCTCAATTTGAAAACGATGTAGACTTCTTAAACCGAATTGTTACTATGGATGAGACTTGGGTACATTTCTACGATCCAGAAATAAAGCAACAATCGATGGAATGGCGACAGTCTGGTTCTCCAAGACCTAAGTAGTTTTGTGTCCAAAAATCTGCTGAAAAAGGTCTTGCTTCAGTTTTGGGATTTTCATGGAGTAATCATGATTGATTTTTTGGATAAGGGTAGAACAATAACTTAAGATTACTATTCGACGTCACTAACCACTCTACGGGAAAATATTAAAGACAAAAGACGCGGAAAGCTATCCAAATGTGTTTTGTTTTTGCAGGACAACGCCCCTGCACACAAATCTCATGTTACCATGCAAAGAATTCGTGATTTAGGATTTGAATTACTAGAACACCCCCCTTATTCACCCGATTTGGCTCCGTTCGACTATCACCTCCTTCCTCAACTGAAAAAAAGTTTAAAAGGTCGTACATTTTCTTCCAACAAGGAGGTAATAGAAGCTGTGGAGGTCTGGTTTGCAGATCAAGAAGAAAAATTTTTTTTAAATGTCTAGAGACGTTGCAGGTTCGCTGTAATAAATGTATCCAATTAAGAGAAGACTATGTTGAGTAATAAAATATTTTGACATTGAAATTTTGTTTGGTTCTATAGTAGGCTAAGAATTTTTCAATATATCCTCGTACACGCTATTAAGGTCAACTACACGACTGTAGAAGAATGGCAATTTTTTTGGATTTCTTGCAATTTGTTGTTTTTTTTTTTTAATTTTTTGTTTATTAATTAGTAAATTAGTGTTAATAAATTTGTAGATATTAGAGTTAGGCATAAGTCCAGAAAATACAATATAATTAATTTTTCACAACAAAATTTCAAATTTTGCGTTAATTTTGCGGCGCAGTGTATATCGGCAGATTTTGATAAATTTAGTAGATCACCCACTTCAGTGTATACTTTGGCGAGCATCTGAAAATCATCTAATATATACATAAATGGTATTAATTATAAGTGTCCTATATTTAGCGATAAATTGTCTTAGACAATTAAATTTGAACTCTAATATCTTATATCAAATTTTCAAAATCATATTAGAAGATTTCTATGATGATTATTTAATAACAGGTTGGTGTGCGACGTGTAGACAACCTCCAAGATGGTGCACACCGTGCTAGAGCAGAGCGGCAGAAAGTCTACACATATGGCGGCCGAACTAGACCGCGCGTCTCTCACGGCCATTTAAATCTACAAAACCAAAAATCTAACGGCACTTGTAAAAGCCAATTGACAAGAGATATTGGATTTCGTATCCATATTTTGCAACTTAACATTGAAGGTATATATCGAGACAAATGCGAGCATTTGAGCAGAATAGCTATGGATACAACATTGACATCATATCACTGCAGGAAACACACCTGGCAAACGACACCCAGCTCCAAGTCAGAGCGAAGGTGCCAGGATATAAGGTAGTTGCAAGTATTAACTCAGATATCCATGGATCTATAATGTACCTCCGACAAAATATTGACAAATATAAGATCATTACAACCATCTAGCAAAATAATACTGAAATTATAACTGTCGAGACCTCAGGAACGACAATATCAGCTGTATACAAACCTCACAATGTTAGATGGAAAATCCTCCACTTCCAACCTAAAAACATCCAGGAGTATACTTAGAAGACTTCAACTGCCACCATGTCAGCTGGGGATACCCAACTAATGACGAGAACGGAGAGAGCCTATCAAATTGGATGGATGAATTGGATCTCCATCTGGTCTATGATGCTAAGGATTTAAAAACCTTTCACTCAGCACGATGGCAGAGCGACACAAACCCCGATCTGTGCTTTGTTACAACTGACCCATCGCAAGTCCCTCTACCTTATACAAGAAAGGTCTTGCAAAGCTTTCCACGCAGTCAACACCGGCCAGTTATTATCAATATCGGAATCCAGGCACCTTTGATAAAATCTACACCAAAACCAAGATGGAACTTTCGCAAGGCAGATTGGACATTATATTCCAGAGAAGTCGATTCACATCTACGGTGGATCCCACCAAAATCAGAAAACTACGGAAGATTTGCTGGCGTACTGATTGGAAGCGCTAAGCGTAACATACCCCGGGAATATAGAAAAGAGTACATACCCTGTTGGAATAAAAACACGGAAACGTTATACAAAGAGTATGAGAGAACTGGGAACCCAGATCTGGGAAGCCAGATATTGCATTCGCTCAACGATGAAAGAAGGGAGCGATGGGAAAGTACGACAGAAAATATGGATTTTACAGCCTCCAGTCGAAGGGGATGGTCTCTTCTACGTCGACTTGGAGCTGCCACGCCTATACTTACCAAAGAACCCAAGTATCGCTGCATATTAAACAACGTTCAGAAAACGTACCGATCCATAAAGAGTTTGAAGAAGCGATAAAGAAAGAACTTAAAATAACTGACAGAGGCCTTGAAGACAACCCTCTTTTCTCTTCCTCTTTCACTAACGCTGAACTGAACAAGGCCATAAGAACACTCAAATTACGGAAGGCAGCTGGCCCGGATGGCATATTCCCAGAGTTTGTAAGGCACCTAGGACAACCTGCGAGGGAATGGCTTAGAAATTGCCTCACAGATATACTAAATACGGGACAAATCCGGCACAGTTCAGAATAGCCCAGACCCTTGCTATTCTGAAACCAGGGAAACCAAGCGACGACCCAACTAGCTATCGCCCAATCGCACTGCTCAGTGTCTGTTATAAATTACTGGAGAGACTAATATACAATAGAATATATCAAACCATAGACGATATTATTCCGCCAGACCAGGCTGGTTTCAGATCCAACCGAAGTTGCTGTGAGCAAGTACTAGCCCTAACGTCATACATCGAATCAGGATACCAAAGGGTCTAAAAACGTCGGTAGCATTTGTTGATCTGACGGCTGCTTACGACACCGTATGGCTGGATGGACTAATACTAAAATTGAAGAAAACAATACCCTGCTCCAAGTTAACTAAGCTAATGGGAAACATGTTAAGAAACCGATACTTCAAAGTCACTCTTGGACAATCAACTAGCAAGTCATACACCATCAGAAATGGACTGCCCCAGGGATCAGTACTAGCCCTATACTCTTTAATCTTTACACCAGTGACATGCCGGCAACCAACTCTCGGAAGTTCTGCTATGCTGATGACACCGCTATAGCCACTCAACACAGGCTCCTTGAGGATGGTGAGGAAACTCTAACGACGGACTTAGAAAACCTCGGGAGATACTACAAACAGTGGCGACTATGCCCAAACCCAAGCAAAACCGAGGTGTGTGCATTTCATCTTAATAACCGCCTTGCAAATAAAGAGCTGAATGTCACATTCTGTGGTAAAGAGTAAACACAACAGCCACCCCAAATATCTTGGCGTTACACTAGACCGGTCCCTAACATATAAAAGACATCTGGAGTTAACTGGGCAGAAACTAAAAACCAGGAACAACATAGTTAGAAAACTGGCTGGGACTACTTGGGGAGCAAAAGCAGAAACACTACAAACGGCAGCTCAATCACTTGTTTTCTCAACGGCAGAATACTGTGCACCGGTGTGGTACAAAAGTTCTCATACAAACAAAGTCGACGTGCACCTCAACGATACCATGAGAATTATATCAGGAACCCTAAATTCTACTCCGGTACCCTGGCTTTACGCACTGACGAATTTAGCCCCACCGGACTTGAGAAGACAACAAGCTGCTGTTCGCAAATGGGACAAACTACACGATCCTAAACTTCCTAGAATTCTGCCAATCCACACGATATTGGATAATGCTCCGGGCCGTCGTCTTAAATCCCGGAAACCCGGCAAGATAAGGTACTAACCGACCATGAGCCATTTCACATCAGAGAAGCTTGGAAAACCAAATGGACATCTAATCACGATTTTAGCCATAATGACCATGAGGATCCTACCGTCCCTCTCCCAGGAATGCAAATGGCTAGGAAAGCTTGGTGTAGCCTGAACCGCATCAGGACTGGCCATGCCAGATGCAAGTCCAAGCTGTACAAGTGGGGGACTCTCGGACTCCCAGGAATGCGACTGCGGAGCGCCAGATCAAACTGTAGCTCACATAGCCAACGAGTGCCCAATAAGAAAATTTGGTGGAGAATGGAGCGAGATTCTGAATGCCACTCCTGCTGCTGTGAATTGGCTGACCTCCTGGATATCGACTTATGATCCATGGCCTATATCTCAAATGTATTCGTGTAGTATATTTGTTTTTTAATTCTTTTAATTATTGAATTGTTAGTCAATCTGTAAAAGTGTTGGTTTTATGCATGTGTATGTAGATACTCTGCCTTTATTAAGAGTGAATTTGTAGATCGTCATACGATGAATAAATAAATAAAATAACAGGTTGTAATAATTTTCAAGAATTAGGATTAGGAATTTAGTAGTGCAGTAATGAAGATATTTGGAAACATGAAATATCATTTCCAGAGATTCGAACGTTTTCAAAAACACTAATTTTGTCTACGATCTATTAGAATTAGTTATCCCAGTTGTCGTTTTAGTAAACATACACATCCAACTTCTACGGTTTTTGAAATTGACTTAGGATGACACACTTTCCAATACAATTATTAAAAAGATTTAACAATTCTTAATATTTATTGTTTTTGTGATTCTTCAAATAAAACTTAAGCTTTCTGTATTTATATAAAAAGTACAGATTATCAAATAATATTAAAGTTTGGCTACTGTGTACCAAACCCAAAGTAGCTCTTGTTAAATCTTTATCCATACCATGTTTAGAATTGTGCGCTACTCTTCTGGGAGCACAACTAGCGCACAAAGTGTCTTAATACATAACGATAATTTATCAGGTCAGATTTACAAATTGTATTATATTAGTTATATATATAGTGAACCCAATCTGTTAGAAATGCTCGTGGCAAATAGAATCTCAAAAATACATAGTTTATGCAATATAAATAATTGGAACTACGTTAAATTCAAATTAAATTCTGCTGATATTGCGTTAAAAGATATTTCAGTTTCTTTAATCATGCGATCCTTGGTGAAATGGCCCTCAATTCCTATGTGGTACGATTCCAATAATTGGTCTAGTCTGTTTTGTCTAAAGCTCCTAAAATATTCATTAATATAAATATATAATATCCTTGTTTCTAAATTTATTACCAGGTTTTTGAATATTCACACCTTAAAAGAGGTATTTGCATATGTTTTAAGACTTTGCTATAATTTAAGAAATACAACTAAGAAAAATATTGAGAATTTAAGTGGCAATATTCTTCTATTAAGTTACTTATTAAACTAATTTATCAAAAAGTAATTTAGTGATGAATATTAAAACCACCTATTAAAAGGTAAACCCCAAACAGAAGTCGCAAATTAATTTCTTTAAATCCTTTTTTGGAGTAGGTGAGACTCAAACATTTAAATCTACTAGTATGTGCTAAGCAACCAATTTGTTACCTTAATATAATTTTTTAACTTTATTAACTCATAGGAGATAAAATTAATTCAAAACCACCAAAAATTATATCCAAATAAGTCCATTACCTGATGAAAGAATTAGCCCATCATTTCCTTTCTAACTCGTTTTAATAGTTGATAAATAGAAAAGGTCCTGGTAGTAAAACACAATGGTAGTATGCGTTTATATATATTTTGTCACTAAAACGGTTCAGGTGTGACCACAGAATGTTTTTTTTTTGCTAGATGTAAACAATTTGTAGCAAGAAGAGGAATTTGAAGTAATCGTTTATTCTGATAATAGTGGTACTTTCATTAAAGCTAATAATCAATTTGTGAATTGCTCTCTTTTGTAAAATTAAATAAAAACTCACTTCAAAATTTTAAAATTTATTATCAGTTTTACCTCCGTATAGCCCCAATTTTGGTAGGTTATGAGAAAATGCAATGAAGCAAATAAAATTTCATTTAAAATGGACAATGAAAAATATTAATTTAACCTATGAAGAGTTTTTTAACTTTTATTAGCCAAATTCATAACTACAGATAAGAAGCATATACATCTACAATGGCAGTAGACCACTACACGTTTTAATACTAGATTTAATGTAATAAAATAAATTCTTTGTTTTTTACTTAGCCATGTGGTATAGGGTATCTATAACATTTCAGTAATTTTGGTATATTTTAAACACTTGAATATTATTCGCATTGCTTTGTTTTGTTGAATTTGCAGTTTTTAATTACAGAATCTGTACATAAAAATAGTAAACTAGCGCAATAATCAAAGTGTGGCGCAATAATCGTTTTATAAATACTAATTCTTACTTGAATCGATAACTTGTTAGATATTCTACCAAGTAGGCTAATTTTACGTGCTTTTTACTTTTTGATAATACATATAATTAACATATTTCTTAAAATTTAATTTATCTTCTATTACTACACCTAGGTATTTAATTTGATTAACTATTTCTAATTTTATATTTTGTATCATTACCTTAGTCAACTCAATATTTTTATTCGCTGACACAATATATTTAGTCTTAAATGTATTTAATTTCAATTTATTCACTTGCAGCCACGCAGTATAAGTTGCTAATTGCTAAATTTACGTTTTCATTTGCACTTGACACTAATGTATCGTCCGCAAATAGAATAATATTACTAAGTTTTAAATTTAATTCTAATAAAGTTTATTAAAAATAATATAAGACCTAAAACTAACCCTTGGGGCACTCCCAATTTATTTGGGATTTTGGAAGATTAGCTTTATTCATATGATGTTATCTGACTGCGCTATGTAAGGTAATTTTAAAACAATTTGTGTTCAATGTCGATGTTAAAAAGTACCACTCAGAACCACACAAGTATTTGTTAGAAGTTCTATGATTCCTTAGAACTTTGCTTAAATAAAATTTTCAGTCTATAAGCTTTGCGACACTTAGTGTCGACTTGTGTTAGCAATCACGTACGCAAATGGTTCGCATTAAGCAACGTTGTCGACAGGTATGTAAAAGTAGTTATAACAGCCAATCCTTCAATATTATAAACCAAGTAAGTGTTAGCAAACATTAAAATCTCGAATTGCCTGCTGAAAGTTTGCAAGAGATTGAACAATAGCAAACAAACAACGAGAATCACTTGACAGCTGTTTCATCCTTTTTGGACTCTTCAGGAGTGAGAGAAATCGAGTGTAAGTTTACTATTCTACAAATACTTGCTTTGAACTGTATTTTCTACTGGAGGGTACATCATATTCAAACTATAAGTTTTGAGACACTTAGTGCCAACTCGTGTTAGCGATCACGTACGCAAAATGGTTTGCATTAAGTAACTTTGTCGACAGGTATGTAAGTTTTTTCAGCAAATATCTTCTTCTAGCAAATGTTTTTGTGGTTCTAAAATGCACTCTTAATGGCATTAACTTTTCTTTTATTTAACCAACTTTATACAGGGTGTTTCTGAAAGTGTGTACATGGTTTTACTAGAGGTTTTCTGGCTTAAAATAGACCGTTTCACACCAATTTACCTATAACAAAAAGTGCACCATAAGAGCACCAGAGGGCGTCAAACTTTCCAAAACAATATTGTGTATTGGGAATAACTCGAAAACGGTTTGACGGATTTTGTTCCGCTTTTGTATGCTGGTTGTCTGCTTTCGAAGACGTTTTTCTGTGTAATGTGAGAAAATTTTTGATACCAGGAAAAATCGCTTTCATACGGGCACTGTCAAATAAATGATAATATTTTAACAACCGTCAACGATACGAAAAATCAAAACCAAAATAATTCTGACAAATAAAACAAACAATTTGAAAACTTTCTTCTTTCTTGTTAAATTGCGCTAATGTTATTAATTCGATTAGAAAAAAATTAAAATCATATCTCTGCAAGGCGCATCTATACGCTTAGAAATAGACTGCTATGCGATCAAATCTATCATTTGTAACATTGATTTCCGGATCTTCCAAGATTACTCACGTTTCTATTTTACGATTAACTACTTGAAAAATGGGCTACACATTTGCCGAACAGACTGATAGGCTGTTAGTGTTGGGCTTTTGCAGTGGCAATTGTCGGAAAGCGTAAGAATTTACGCAGAAAGGTTCCCAAATCGGATTGACATGATCGCATAGCCTACTAGCAGTCTACCTGAATTTCTAAGCGAATGGATGCGCGTTGTATAGATATTATTTTAATTTTTGATCGAACTATTAACATTAGCGCAATTTAACAAGAGAGAAAAAAGTTTTCAAATTGTTCATTTTATTTGTCAGAATTATTTTGGTTTTGTATCGTTGACGGTTGTTAAAATATTATCATTTATTTGACAGTGTCTGTATGAAAGCGACTTTTCTTGGCATCAGAAATTTGTCCACATTATACAAAAAAACGTCTTCAAAAGCAGACAACCAGCATACGAAAGCTGAATAAAATCTGTCAAACCGTTCTCGAGTTATTCCCAATATACAATATTTTTTGGAAAGTTTGACGCTTTGTGGTGCCCTTATGGTGCACTTTGGTTATAGGTAAATTGGTGTTAAACGGTCTATTATGAGCCAGAGAACCTCTGGTAAAGCCATGTACACACCTTTTAGGAACATCCTGTATATTTTAACGGTTTTGAACATCTTTATATACATCATTTTAAGTGAACACGATGTACACCGACTGTGTTTCTATAGCAAAAACTAAACAAAAAAATATTTATATATACAGGGTGGCCCACCACGTTCGCCTCGGTTTTTCTAAAATAAATGAAAAGGGTTGGCAAATAATTTTTAGCCTAATCACATGAGGGTTCTTAAGGAGCATATTTCAAAATTAATTTTGAATATACAGGGTGGCACAAAAATAAAGTACATATCAAAGTTATATTTTTTCTTATGAAACATCCTATATTTTTTTATATTTTTGGATACTATAGACTAAATTAAGGTAAGTTTTTGTTACACTTCTTATAAATAAAGCTAATCGTTTCTGGGAAATTTTGAGAAATATAAAAATATATAATGTAATTTAAAAATTGCTTACACCCTGTAATATGGAACGGGCTGCTCATAAATAAATCTACTGGTTAACTGGAAAGTTAACCATGTAAAAGTTTTATTTCAAAATTATACAGAGTGGTGAAAAAAATTGCTCCAAAGTTTAGGCACACTTTTTATTGAATAACTTCATAAAGTTAAATGAGACACCCCATATTTAGTCGTTTATTTCGACGCAGAATTAGATTTCCTTTAAAACTATATTAGGGTTCCCTATACCTTTCTTTTATATTTAGGCAAACGGCGTTTTTATAATTTATTTTTTATCTGCTATACTTATCCAACTATTTTTTTAATAATAGTAGGCTTTGGCCAATTTTGTTTTTAATTATTTAAAAAAATTATTTGATAAATCAAGTTTTCATAACAATTATTAACAATCATACATAAACACTAGTCCAACAAATGCTGAAAATGGCCACCGTTAACCCCCATGCAATAATACAGATTTTGTTCAAATCGATGTCGCTCATTTCGTAGCATATCAGAAGTTATCTGTTGGCATTCTAATGTAACTCTTTCGCGCAATTCTTCTATTAAAGCTGGTTAGGTAGCATAGATTTTACTCTTTAAATGACCCCATACACAAAAGTTAGAGGTGAAAGTAAATTGCGCATACCGATGACGTCATAGGTATGTTGAATTTAAATGTATCGACATGGTAACCATTTTCAGCATTTGTTAGACTAGTGTTTATGTATGATTGTTAATAAATTAATAGTTTGACAAAGAATTGCGATTTATTTTCCAAAAAACTGTAAAATGTTAAAATAGTCAATAGTTTGAGAACCGCTGAAATAAATTTTTTTAAACTAGGTATAGCCGTAAAGAGAATCAAAAGACCTTTCAAACAAGGTATAACTCAACCCACTATTCCATTTAAAATTTTTGAAGTTAGTTCCACTCTGGCTAGGGCATGACAGATAGGGGTGGTATTGTAGGTACTCTGAAAATGTTTCCCTTTGGCAAACTAAATTGACGTGTCCAAGCGTTTTCTGTTTAAAATCTTTACGAACCCGACATAGCCGACGTTTCGTTTTCGTTTAGCCACCCTGTATATATAAAAAGATATTCTCTTAGACGTAACATTTTAAGTTTTTAAAACTAAGTCAAAAAAAAAAGCTAAAAATAAAATTTGTATAATAATTAAAATTTATTCCTGTTACTAGTTTGTTTTATTTTAATTTTAGTTTCCTACTGACACGATTCCACTAGCTGAGTTTGGGAAATAAATTAATTAATATGCAATTTTTCCGGTTTATTGACAACTTTTATGGCATGTATAATTTTATTAGCTGCTACATTGTTGATTAATTCATATTTCAGAACATCTTTACTTTCAACATGTATTTTTTTGAACTCGAGAATTGCAGACTAAAAAGGGTCAGGAAATTGAATGCATGAAAGAGGTGTTAAAGAAAAGAAAGTGAGAAAAGAAAGAAAAAACATATATAACGTGTAATATAAGAAAATTTTGAATTATTAGGATTGTAACTATTTTGTTTTTTATTTGGTTTAATTTTTGTGATTTGGAAAGGGGAAAGGAAATAATTTGTAAGGAGTTTGGATTTTAATTATATTGTTTTACAACCGGTCATTTGTTTATGTTTATAGATACAAAAAGCAAATAAAATAAATTAAACTGATAATATGTATTTTTACCTACTTTTGATTAATCTTAAAATGCAAAATCTTCTTGCAATTAAAAGCCAACAAATTTTAAACACAAAAATATTTTTTCTATTTAGTGTAAATTTATTCGATTGCTTCAAGAAAAATGGAACTTTTTGATATTATTTACTAAGTCAACATTTTTTATAAACTTCATTAAAATGTAGAGGCAATACTTGTTTAAAGAACATCGATTAAGTCTGTTTACTTTTACTAATAATAATATTGTCTTTATTTACCAAAACTAAATACAAAAAAAGAATATTAGAGACATAACAAGTTTCGGCAAATCTCAAATCTCTTCCACTACAACATTGTATTTATGAAATTTACAGTGAACAAAAAGTATCAAAATGAAAGATTACTATTGTGTAGCAACTTGCATATTAAAAACATGTTGCTTGTATTTGACTTTAAATAATTTTAGAAGCATAGACTTAAATTATTTGGGAGATTGTTGTACTGTTTAGCAATTTGATAAGAGAATGACCGATTGAAAGAGTGTTATTTTTTATACTGATACATGAAAAATAAAAATGTAAAATTAATTGCTAACATGATTTAGTTAATACAAACAATTTTACAACCTGATTAACATTAAATCTAGCTTTAGTGGCAAACATTATTGTTTCACAAACCCAAGTCGGATTGTTTTTCGCAATTTAGAGGTAAATTTTCGGTAAAGAAAATTGATGCTTGAAATTGAAATTAGTTATTTGGATTTTCACTCCTGAAAACAAAGGATAAAGGACAAAGCAATTCATACAGATCTGAAAGACTTCAACAAACTAGAAAACTGTTCTCTATGTTGAAATTTTATTAATTATAATTAATAATAATTAAATAAATAACAAAACATCGGCCAAAATAAAATTTTATTTATTTAATTAGAATGGCGACGTTTTGTTAGTTATTACCAACTTATTTATGCCAACTAATAATTAAATTAAGTTGGTAATAACTAACGAAACGTCGCCATTCTAATTAAATAAATAAAATGTTTGTGCTATTTATTTAATTATGTTTATTTTTAAGATTTACCGCTGCTTTGAAATATTTAATTAATTCCAGGAAAACAGTCTTTAATTTAATAATTCTACTACAACATTTTACCTCAATTTAATATCTAACTTCACTATTAGTGCGGTTGAATTATACCTTTTCAACTAATCATTTAATTAGAAAATTTTGTTAAAAGGCGATAGAACATTAACAATTTAGAAACTGCTTTTAGAAATTTCACAATATTCTTATTACAAACTAACAACTACTTGCAGTCTACAAGACAAAGATTGATTCAGCTAGTATCCATCATTATTTATTTTAGTATCTCTGTATTTATAAAATAAAAAGTTTTTCTAGGCAATGTAACGTAATGAGATAATGATGAGATCGTCACCGACATGAAACTGGAGATTTAAAAAAAACGTTTATGTGTGATAACTTGAGAGCGCTTTCATTAATGTTTATGTATGTAGGTTACATAGTATTCCTCGTTAGTATAAAATTATGTTTTATCCCCACAAGATTATTAGTGATTCAAATACTATCAAGTTAGATTAAGTATTACTATCAGTTAAGAAAAAAGAGTAAGGTTCTTCATGTTACTATTAATTAGAATTGATGATATAATGCGTCATAATGGTTATGGTATCATTGAAAACAATACCAGTGTGTTAAGAGTAAGAACCATAACTTTTCAAGATTAATCATAATGTAAAAGAAAAATAAACAATTTAAAAATTTTGATTCCTTTCCATACTGGTGAAAAGTTTAAATGTAGTCAGGTACGTCGGAAATAAAGGCTTCTGAACCCATTATATAAGAATATGGTGTTGTTGTTTAAAAAACGATTCAATTACACACAATTTTGGTGAGTTAATAAATATCAATTAAAATTGAGATATTAGAGTGCATTCTCGTGTTAAATTTATGTCTGCTTTCGATACACGTGAGCAAATTACTACCATGTGACGTTTATATTTAAAACCTGAAACTTTATCCCTAAAAATTACTGGAATATTTTTCATGATCATTATAATAATAGTAGATTTTATTTATTTATTTATTTATTCGTATTGTACAATATACAAATATTGTATTGTGATGTAAGTGTTATGTATGGTGTCCCAGAAGATCAGTATAAACCTGTATAGTGTGATGATAAAACCGTGTGCAATAGTAGATTGGTTCGTCTTAGCAAAGCACTTACTTCAAGGTTTAGGAAAACCACTGAAACCTAAACATGCCAACCCTTACCCACTCTAGTATTCACATGTAATAATATTAATTAAGTGTGTAAACATTATAGAAGGTAAATAGAACATAAAATATAACAGATTTTATAACAGGTTAGAATGAAAATTGAAACGAGCGGGTCGAATTTTCATTCTAATCGAGTAACAGACCATGTTTTCTCTACGATCATATCTGATTCATTTGATTTTTCATTCACTTTCTAAAATTTAAATTAATACTTTGTTACATTATCTTTGCTAATAGACAATTACACAAAAAAGACGTTGCATGGGTTTAAACGCTGTTTAATCGGTTACACACATAATACGTTATACGCAAAATATAGCGGTAGCAATACAGCATATCGTGCTCTCTTGGTTATATTTACACATAGGATTATAAAGTAATTAGCGACAGAGCAAACAAATAATAGACACAACTCGATAGTCGTGACTATTGAATAAAACGGATTCTTATCCTCCTTGAGCGTCGTTCTGAACCAATTAACTATGCCCACAGAGCGGGTGGATTCAAATGTAATTATGAGTTATTAATTATAAGCGCCACCTTGATTTAAAACGTACTTCATCAAAGCAGTCAAGGTTAGTTTAATAGTAATTCGAACATTAACAAATAGTTACCTAAAGATAAGTTACTTAACTAAAATCACATACGTCTTTTTAGAGTGTTCGACATCAATAGTTCCAGTTACAATTAAGCAATGGTTTGGTACTGGTAATTGGCTTGTTTGGATACACACGCTAAAATAGCAATAGGTCGGCGACACATTATTGAAAAAAAGCCCTTTTCCCCAAAACCGCTGCTTCCCGCTATCTTAGGTGACAGAATTTTACTCGGCACCTCCTAACAGCATGGGTTTATTTCAGCATATCACTTCGTTGAATACCAGCAAAGATCGAGATGTTAATCCTTCCAATTACAATAGCATAAGATAGGAATAATTCCAGAAGACAACCCACAATTTTTAAACGTAATCAAATCTCAGCAGACATCGAGCAAAGTAATCCCAGAAAATACAAACAGAAAAAGAAACTGTAATAATTAGAGGAAGCAAATAAAGTAAACTATTCGACACGTGTTAAAATATATGTCAGTAAGCTCACCTGCAAGCGTTCATTCTAAACAACATCTCGGTTTACTATTCTTTACATATTATATCATATCCGGTGTATACGGGCATACAACAATAAAAATTTAAAGACCAAAGTCAACAACAGAAATAATGTAAAAGCAAACCAGCCAAGAAGTAAAGAGCAAAGTTCAACGGTCAACGTTCAAAGTTCAAATGTCAAAGTTCAAAGTTGAACGTTATTAACAACCTGAATTATAGAAATTTTTGATTTATTTTTAATCACTTTAATAATCAAATAAAAAGTATACAGGGTCATCGATGGTAGGTTAGACGTTTATGAAAAATGGGGCATAGAAGTAATCTGAAAATTTGGTTATTGCCATAAATAGGCTCGATCTATCTTTCTAAAATATTTTCATTTTAGCGGTGTTGGCGCTTTTAGAATTGCAATTTCTTACTGATAATTTTTCTGAATAACTTCCTATACCTATCTACACCGGTTTTCGAGATAACAATTATTTTAGGTTATTTTTTTTCAAAATATAATCCCACCAATATTTAAATTTAGCTACTATTTGAACCCATATAAAGCTGAAATTTTAGATGCAGTTTGCTAAAGCCTTGTATTTAACAACTATTTAAATAAATTAATTTTATTTTATACAGGGCGGTTTAAAATTTTTGATTTTGAAGTAACATACAAAAAGATAAAAACTTTATTTTTTTCCAATGCAACACCCTATATATTACTTAAAATTTTGATAGACAATTAAAATGCCTTTGAGTTGATATATCACATATTACAATTATTTTAGGTTATTTTTTTTTCAAAATATAATCCCACCAATATTTAAATTTAGCTGCTATTTGAACCCATATAAAGCTGAAATTTTAGATGCAGTTTGCTAAAGCCTTGTATTTAACAACTATTTAAATAAATTAATTTTATTTTATACAGGGCGGTTTAAAATTTTTGATTTTGAACTAACATACAAAAAAGATCAAAACTTTATTTTTTTCCAATGCAACACCCTATATATTACTTAAAATTTTAATAGACAATTAAAATGCCTTCGAGTTGATATAGCACAATCGTATAGCTATCTCATTAACTTTTTGAAATAATCGCAATAATGATTAAAAATCACATTGTCTTCACAATATTTGCATTAGTTAGCCATGGAACACCTGTGATTTGACAATTGCTCAATTATTCACTGTGTTTGACAGATGTTGAAGTTTTGAGATTGGAATTTACTACTTAATACGTATTCAAAAACAAATTACAATAGAGCGAAATAATTACTCCCATGAAGTTTTAATGAATCTAATTCTCAAAACTTTGACGTCTGTTAAGCACAGTGAATAATTGAGTAATTGTTTAATCACATGGCGTTCCATGGCTAACTAATGCAAATTAAGCGAAGACAATGTGATTTTTAATCATTATTGCGATTATTTCAAAAGTTGACGAGTTAGCTATACCACTATGCTATATCAACTTAAAGGCATTTTAACTGTCTATCAGAATTTTAAGTAACATACAAGGTGTTCTATTTGAAAAAATAAAGTTTTGACCTTTTGTATGTCACGTCAAAATCATTAATTTTAAACCGCCCTGTATAAAATAAAATAAATTTATTTAGGTAGCTGTTGAATACAAAGCTTGTGCAAACTGCATCTAAAATTTTAGCCTTATATGGATTCAAAGAGCAGTTAAATTTAAATTTTGTGGAATCATATTTTGAAAAAAAAATATCCTAAAATAATTATTATCTCGAAAACCTGTGTAGATAGGTATAGGGAACTATTAAAAAGAAATTATCAGTAAGAAATTGTGATTCTAAAAATTGAATAATCTATACGGTGTTTTATTTAAAATAACAAGTTGTTACTACTTTTGACTAGAAGCGGCAATAACGCTAAATAAAAATATTTTAGAAAGATAGATCGTGTCTATTTATGGCAATAACTAAATTTTTAGATTACTCTTATCCCCCGTTTTCCATAAACGTTTAACTTACTATTTACCATCAATGACCTTGTATGCGTTTCCATTCTGACATAAATAACCAATTTAAAAATAAAACAGTATAAACAAATTTGATCTTCTGTATTTTAGTAAGTAAGGAATTGAATACATTTCATTAAAGTTAAAATTAAGAAAGCATTTCAAATTTCATGCAGTAGCTGAAAAAATACTATTACGTTATTCTTAAATCACCTGAAAGAACACGAAAAATAAAACATGTTTTTTAGAACTGCATATTGCGATTTTAAAGCGGGTTCATTGAATTTGTGATAAGATCCTTTATTATCAGCATCATTGATTAAACAAAAGAATTGTAGTTTACATACTGATTTTGATGTGCAAATTGACAGGTGTCCATTGTTTAATGTAGTAAACGTTAAAGCGGGCCCTATTATGTTACTTTCTATCATACGTCTGTTTCATAACAAAAAAATTGTGTCTTGTAATAAAAATATCTTTATCATGCGATAGAGACATTGCATTTTGGTGAAACAGTCATTATTAGGGAACAATTTTTTCCAATATTTTTGTGATGCTGAATATTAATTTCTTGATAATCTTATACGTCAGTATTAAAGTAATGTACTTACACCCAAATTACCTAGTATCTACAGGATATGGGAGTGCTCATTGCACACCTACAGGTATCTTCGCTAGCGTCCTTTTTGATAACACAACAAATGTTAATGAATAATTGCAGACCTGATAACATTTATTAAATAAGCGACACGATTTTGTAAAATTTTAAATTACTTTTAATTTATCTTTTTCAATTTTTAGTCTAGGAAGATGACTATCAAAACTTTTAAAAATTATACTCACAATTTTTTATAACTTTTGCACAGGTTACTAAAAGGAACATTGATTAAATTTTGGAGCAAATGTCGGGAAAACAAAAATTATGGAATTTAAAAAAGGAAAGGAAGACGAAAGGAGGTGAAATGGTGGTGGGGGAGGAGGAGATAGAGAGAGTAGACAAGTATAGATACTTAGGTTACAACATCAGATATGATAACAAAGATGGAGACTATATAAAAGAGGTGAAAATGAAAGGAAATAGAATAGTAGGACAAGTATGGGGGTCAGGGGAAAGGATATTTGGTAAAGATATAGAGAAAAGGAGATGGATATTTGAAAAGTTGGTAAGAAGTGTGGTACTGTATGGAGGGGAGATTTGGGGTTGGAGGGAATGGCAAGAGCTGGAGAAAATACAGGAGAAATACTGGAAGTGGACGTTAGGACTAAAGAAAGAGACACCGGGGTATATAGTGGAAGAAAAGCTAGAAATAGAAAAAGTAAGGATACAAGCAGGAAGAATTGCAGTAAGGTATGAAGAAAAATGGGAAGTAGGAAGGAAAATGAAATACTTTATGAAGTTTGGAAAAGATCGAGGCACAGAAGGTAAAATATGGGGCAGAAGAAAGAAGAAAATTCTATGAAAGAGTGGGCTACGCGAGAGAAGAAACAAAGAAATTAAGAGAGGGGGGAGAAAGATGGAAGAGGAAATAATTGCAAGAGATAAAGATACTCAGAAGCAGGAAAGAAGGGCAAAAATAAAGGAAGGAAAATATAACGAGAATACATAAAAATAATGACAGACAAGACACCAAGGTACATAACAGAAGGAAAAGGAATGAATGAAATAAGAATGATTGCAAGGTTCAGAATGGGTAATGAAGAAAAGGAAAATAAATATTGGATGAGTGATGAGGAGAGATTATGCAGGATGAATGGGAAAATATAATACATATAAAAGAGGGATGCAGGGAAACAAGACATGAGGAAAAGGAATGGAAGGTACTACTAGGAGAGAAAGGGGAAGGAAAACAATGGATGAGGAAAGTGTTGGAGAGGAGGAAAGGGATGGAGGAGAGGAAAAGAAAATACTGAAAGTTTAAGGAAGAGAGGGATGGAAGGTTGAAGAAGAAACAGGAATTAGTGAAACTATAATTTAATGAAATATTATGTTGTTTTTGTTTATTTTTGTAACGGAAAAAACTGAATCTTTTGTTATAGTAATTTTTAAGACAAAATAAATATTGAATTGATTAAATTTTTGGACAAAATTAGTAAACCGAAAGTGAGTTTTTGAAAATATTAAATGTAATTTTTCTTCAAAATGTTGATCATCTATTGTTATTGTTTCTTGCTGTAAGAATCGGGATTCCTAAATGATAAATTTTTTAAAAACTTGTTTGTTAATTAATTTCAAACCGTGCTAGTCAGCTATCAAAAAATCGCTCTTTGGTTTAGTCGTAGGAGACGATTTTAACGCACTCAAAACTTTGTTAAAGTAAATCTGATAAATAAAGCTGAACCATTCCACAATAAATAACAATAATATAATTAATTCACATTAAAGACGCAGAAAAAAATGTTAGAAAATTTTGGACGTTTCTTCTACAACTATAAATCGATGTCAACAACGTCAACATGTGTCTCCTCCGAGGGACAGAAAACTCCAAATCATGTGGAGGCAGAATTCATTATTTTTTTTTAAATGGAAATTAATGTGCAAAAAAGTAAAACTATCAACAACATGTAGGCAAGATTTCAAAAAAATATTCGTATATCACTTACTTAAAAGAAAATAAAATTGGCGGGACAATTTTTGTTAAAAGAGGTTCAGCAACATGATTTCCAAAAGACACAACTTATTTTCAAATTATTGTCCATCATATTGAATGCTGAGTTTTACCATGTAAAACAAACTACATACTATGAAAGTTGAAACAGTATTACTAGAGTTTGACCAATAAACAGAAGTGCAAAATTGTATATTAAAGTGTTAAAAAAATCGGAAAAGTCTTTAGCATTTCAGAATAAATACCAGTAACACAATTAATCTCTAGTGACAAAAAGTAAATTTTTGAAAACCATCAGAGTAAAAATTTTTTTGACAATTTTAGTGTAATAAAGAAAAACGTATCTTGTTATCCTACTACAGCAATTAACTACATCTATTTCGCTGAAACATTGTTTAAATGTAAATGGTAGCGGAAAAAAATCAATATCAACAAGATGTCGTCAATGATTTAGAAGAGTATTGATGCATAATTACATAACTAGGGGAGAAACATTTTCAAAAAAAAACAATATTGTGTTACTTAGATAGCGAGAGAAATAATGAAGACCTACTTCAAGTAGGTAGTTCAAAACTAGCGTTAATGTATTAGAAACCTTATAATCAATTGATTATCCACTCTTCATTTTTTTTTATTTTACTTAAATTTGTACTTTACTGACAGAAATCAAATCTCCACAAAACCGTTCCATCTTCACCAAATTATATAAACTTACTTCACTCTTTTCTAACGTTGCTAAGGTGTACAATTAAGGTATGTTGTTAAGATGTCTGATGTTGTGGGAATTTGATTGCTATCAGATGTACAAAGAATGTTGCAAGTGACAAAAGAAGAGGCACAAAGTGTCGCCTGGTTTTCTTTTTCTCGCATTACCTCTTTGCATTAAAATTTTAGAAATTTGTTTACTGTTGATTAGGAAACGGAAAAGTGCTAGTTACACTCTGTATGCGTTCGTCTTTGTTTGCCCATGTTCTTCACCTTCTGTTATAACTTTTTGATTTCTATTTTTGTGGAAGTAAAAGACAATCTCACCAAAGATCAACACTATAGAATGCCTTCTCCGTGTTTCTGATATTTTATTTATTTATTCGTATGGCACATTTTAAATATTGTATTGTGATGTATATAAGTGTTATGTTTGGTGCCTCAGAAGGTTGAAATAAACCTGTATAGTGTGGTGACAAAACCGTGTGCAATAGTGGATTGGTTCGCCTTGGCAAAGCATTTGCTTCAAGGTGTAAGAAAACCACTAATATCTAAACATGCCAACCTTTACCCATCTAAGTATTTATATGTAGTAATATTAATTAAGTGTGTAAACATTATATAAGGTAAATAAGATCATAAAATATAACAACACAGTCATTGCATGACGACATATAATAGACCGGTCCAAGCACCAGTCACGACAATGACAAAAAAATAGTAGGTTAAAGAAATAGCAAAACAAAATAAACAGATAATCAGGACAAGAATACAAAATACTGCAGATCTTTAGACGTCCTTCCGATTCGTAAGCCATAATATGGCTTCATCCTTTAAATTATGAATGTTTGGAAACCCTCTTTAAACTTCGTTAATTGACAATCCTCTACAATATGTGTAACGATCTCCGGTTCGTTTCCACAGTCACAATTTGGATTAGAAATTAATTAAACTGATTTCATAGAATGAGACAAAATGGCTACGCAGACTTTAACAATCTTTAAAGTAAGCACAATAATAATAAAATACCTTGCGGAGAACTGTGATGAGTTAAATCAAGATGGAATGGGATTGACTAGAGTCTCATAACATAATGAGACCACCACCCATTCTAACGAGACCATAACACCTCTCCTCAGGTGGATAAAACATATAAACGCTAAAGAATACAGATAATTAATAATTACAGATATCCGAAAGGGATAGTTTTGTTATTGTGGTTACTTAACAAACTGTTAAAGTCTGCGTAGTCATTTTGTCTCATTCCATAAAACTAGTTTTTGACAATTTGTCATTTAAGTTATGCGTCATTTGGTTTTCTAATCGTGGACGTATCATTATAACATGATATTAATTAATAGAATTGTCGGTGTGAAGAAAAAGGGTTTTTCTATTTGCAAAAATGGAGGAAAAGTTAACTGTGACCACACTATTAATCCCCAAATTTGATCAACATGGTTAAGACAGAATACTAGGAGGTGGTCGTGCAAAGATTCACTTTTTAGGCGGATGGCAATACAACACCGATTTTAAACTAACAACTCAGTTATTGCTGAAGATTAGACGAGAGTTACTGGTTATATAATTTATCTACGAATTTAATCTTTTGGGCTACATGCATACTGCATACCTTTCAAATCTAATTTTTCATTTAACCATATCATAGAAGGCTGGTAAACTGACATGGTACTTGAGTAGAATTAAATTGTTTTAGTGACAAGTCAAGGTTTTGTTTGTATATGGCCGCAGAATGGTAGGACAATATTAAGGAAAAGGAGGAATTCTCCAACTCGTTGAAAGGGATCACACAGCCATAATTGCTTGTATGGCAATTTGGAGTCCAATAGCTGTACACCTCTTGTGTTTATCCTAGGGACAATGAACGCCCGTAATTAAGTCAATAATTAAGAAAAATGCTAACAGTTAATTGTAACGACATGTGTGCGTTTAAAGTGCATAGCGCTATCTAAGCGACAGCTTTAATGCTTAACACACGTGTGTCGATAAAGCCAAGTAAAACTTGTACAGACATAACACGCAACAAGTTTTACTTGGCTTTATCGACACGTGTGTTTCAGTCGCTTAGATAGCGCTATGCACTTTAAACGCACACATGCGTTACCAATTAACTGTTGGCATTTTTCTTAGCTTATACTATTCATACGTGTCAATGTTTTACACGAGATGTCGTAAGACACACATTTTGCTTAAGTCAATAATGTTTTAGCATCAGTGCTAGTGCCATTCATGCAGACGTTACTAGATAGTATTTTCCAACAGGATAATCCAAGGCCATTCACTTCAAAAATTACGCAAATTACATTTGTCGTGGCTTACAGATCACCTGACTTATCATCGATCGATCTTGTGTGGGATATGATGGGTCGACGTCTTCATCGGTTGACAAGGGATATAATACCACAGACGGGCATAGACCACATGATCTAAAGCATGACATGAAGAATAAATGTTTGAATTTCTGTGAGTGGGTATGCGATACATTATTAGTTCTTGTTCTTGTTGATTTTTTCGAAAGTTTTATCGTTTAACATTAATAATAAATCAACATTTTACCAAAGTTTCCTTACCAGTAACACAGTATTAACTGAATGTTTTAAATTATGTAAATTACATAAAAATTTTAAATCGACTTAGGTAGATGTGGTTTCATCATTATTTGCTATTAGAATTCTAGAAATATCAACAAATTTTACATTTTAAGAGTAATTTGAATAAATCGTATGTTTACGATGACTTATAGTTTTTAAATCAACTTCGGAAAAATTAAATTTTCCAATAACAATAAACTAAGGCTAGGTTTTGTAAACAATGCTACAAGGTATTGACGTTATGGTGTTGTAATGTAGCAATTACAATATGTTCTAAGTTTATCTATCACTACAAGATATCAGTTTTTCCAACTATACTTTTAGTTATTTATCTGTTATTTTTGCACAATATTTACACTACCAAAACATACAAATGATTACGTCGAATTCGTGCATAAAAAGTATGAATAATTCGTTTGCTTCGTGGTGTAGAAGAATGAATATAATTATACCAAAAAGACAGTTATGTAATATTTTATAAAAATTGTTTATGATAAAATAGATTATCAGGTCGTACCTGTTAAAGTACACTCAGTTACATAAGTTTTGCATGAAGTGTTGCTCTAATCTTTTCAATTTCATTGGTTATTGATACTGACAACGATTTGGGTTGGGTATTGTTATAAAATCGATTTTACCTTTTTAAAAACTAGTATCAGTGCAGCATTACATTAAACAAGTAAGTACTGAACATATCCTATTAAAATAAACGGGAAAGTGGCAGTTTCTGTTTTATAGCTTTGTAAAATTTGTAAAATCGACTATCAGGTGGAAGCTTAGATCTTTGACATTTATTTTTAAAGTGCCAGATCTAACTCTTCCATGTGACAGAAGGTTTTTTATCAACCTTGCCGTAAACGAGGGGAACGATTTTATTGTGTGCGAAAACAAAGTGAAGGGGAAAGTATTGAGTTTATTTGGAATAAGTGGAGAAGTGGTCTCATCACTTTGTTTAAATTAGTGAGATTCAACTCCTCCAACTTATTTTGTAAACTCGTATCATCGCATATAATTTTCAATGTACATTAAGTGACATGTTTTACTTTTATATTAAATAAATATGTGTGATTGCAGTTTGTGTTTAATTTTCACACGAAGATTATTTATCTATTCTAAGTATAATGTATACATACTACATACAAATAATGTTTGTGTTAATAAATACAGTATTTAAATACATTTGTTTATTGTGGTGATATATGCACTTACTTGAACTTCCAAAATATGAAAACGGCGACTATCAAAGCAATTAAGCTGACAGAGTATCCAATTAAATAAATTGTAGTTGTTATCTCAACAGGAATCGTCTCGAAGTATAATTCTTTACATCTACTGTAATCAGAATATTGATCCCAAGTGCCATTAGGGAAACACCATCGGCTTGCATTCTCTGTAATAAAAAAGTTATTAGTAATAAAATTACTATAATTAATCTAGAAATTGTGTTTATTGTAACCAAATGGAGAAAAATTGTGCGTCAAAGGACTAATTTTAGTTAATAAAAAAGCGGAGAAAATGTTTTCGATAACAAAATTTTGCATTAGCACTAGCTACATATTTTACATTTTATAACCGTAATAAAATTAAAGTCTTGTCGTTGTTTCCTTTTGTTATTGCTAAATTCTCTCGTATTTTATAAGATCAAAACACAAAGTAAAATAAGACGATGATTTATTTGATTATGTATGTATATTTTTCATTAGTTAATTTAAAGAAGTTTTTAACTTATCGGCAGTATTAGCCATTGTTTACAATTTTTGATTAAGGAAAATATTTTAGGTATTTGGAATTTGAAGTATTCAGATTTTGTACGATAATTAACATTTACATTATGATCTGATGACTTAAACAGAAAGGTATTTAGAAGTATAAATAAAATTAGTTTAGTTTATTGTTACTTAAAGCGATCGATTCACAACTTTGTGGTTGTATTCTCCCAGCTTATTCAAATATGGCATAAATCATAACTGCCAAATCTTCAAAACTAGATAAGATGCAGACATTTTATCACGCACAACGCATTAACTATGATTTTAAAAAAAAAACTTTACCAGTTCTCTTCTTGTATTGGCAAATACCTTAGAAAAGTCTCTTACATACGCATAGATATGGTTTCCAAATTAGTGTTTCAGTTTATTTCATAAAAATTGCCTCATACGGTCTAATACCTACTTAACAAAATGAAAACGTCATGTAAGATTAGATTTTTTCTTCAATTTGAACAAAAATGTTTTTTCAAAACGGTTTTTTCGAACTATTATAATTTATACAATCAAACATAAATTTTTTTATTACCTGTTAACGTAAAAATATCCTTCTCTAAAGGGATACATCTAAAAAATTTTTATGTACGTTACTGATGGATATCGATACAAGTGAGATGAAATTGTTGTTTTATATGAAATCGTGTGCTCAAATGTCACAATATTTAAATCCTACTAACCTTTCAGGCAAAAATTTTAGGTGAACCACCGATAAAATCGTTTAAAGCCATATTTATGTCACTTATTAGCGTCAGAAAATACTTTTTAGCATTAGAAGAATATTCATGTTTTACTTTTTCTAATCTATAAATTTCTCTTTAAAAACAATATATAAATGTGTAGCAGACCGATGTAATCGACAAGTTTTAAAAAGTAAGTTGGAATTTAAGTTTTGTTTAATATTTTTTTAATTACTTATTATTAACGAATACAAATTTTTTTAAACCAAATACTTTTAAAAATACTCTAAAAGAACTAAAAGTTTACTGTTTACGTAGAATTATAAATTTATTGTACAGGGTGACCAACTAAGCGAGGTAAGTTGGGCGAAGTAACTTAGACCTTGCGGTATAAAATATTCCCATGAAAGGGGTCAAAAAAATTGCAGAAATTTATTTTCAAGTTTGTAAAATGTTCGCTAGGGGGCGTAACACTAGTTTAAATTACAAAAGTAGGTTTTCCCTAAAGGTCAATTTACATCAGACGAGCGAATGCTTGTTCTATCCCCACTCTATCAAATTTATTTAGTATAAACAAAAGTAAGGCATTCTTTTGTTGTTCTGTCTGCGTTTCCAAAGATTCTATGGAATATTCTAAAAATACTTGCTCGCTCGATGTAAACGGCGCTAGATCGTGCAAACAGTTGCTTAGAGTGTTCTTGCGTGTGCAAACGTGTTCGCTCCCCAAGCAGTCTCTTCAAAGCGTTCTTGTGTTCTATCAAAAAACATTTGTTGACATTTTGGTGTAAACGCTGAAAACGAGCTTTTGTTTACACTAAAGATCGAGAAAGAATGCTCTTGTTTTAACTCTTTGTTCGTTTGATGTAAATCGACCTTATTTCCTCGATTCAGTTATACTGAAAATGCATGCAAATGAATAGTATGACTATAAAGAGCAACGTCTTATTGCAAAAATTCGAACTGAGTTTCGTTTAAAAAAGTTTACTTTATTTTATCATACGAGCTAAAACCCAAGTATTTGCGGTTCTTACTACGACCGCTAAATATCGCTTTTTTTTTAAATAATAAATTTCGTTATTTTTTTCTGGTTTTACCACGTATGATAGAGTAAAGTAAACTTTTTTAAACAAAATTCAGTTCGAATTTTTGCAATAAGGCGTTCCCAAGTTGTTGCATATTTTTGAAATGAATGTTTGCCTTACCCTCACCACTTTATTTGAAGAGTTGGAGAAAAAAAGTTCTCAAATAAAGTTGCTCCTTGTAGACATAAGAATTATTTGCATGCATTTTCAGTATAACCTAATCTAGAAAATTTTAGGGAAAACTTTTTTTTGCATTAAAAGCAACTTTATTATAACCAACACATTGTTGGCTATGATAATTGTAGGATCGGCTATGTAACTGCTAACACATCTGTCGACAAAGTTGCTTTTAATGCAAATTGCATTTTTATACCTGTTAGTTACACGGGTCGACACCTAGGTGTCGCAACAGTTATTGATAGTTTTGTTCGACTACTTATCGTATTTTCATTTTTTATGAGCTTAGGTGTATATAAACGATCTCCATTTTGATAGTGAAAATTAAATTAAAGACAAAAGATTAATCAATTTTTGCATAGCCATCGACCCCAAAATATCTAAGTGATGACGAAGAAAATCGGGGAATAAGAAAAAATACGTGTTTGATCTGTGCGCCGGTCAGCTGATCAATCCGTTAATTTTTTTAGCTACAATTCCTATATGAAAATATATTTATCCCATATGGGGATTAAACCCAGCACCTTCGCGTTATTAGCACAACGATCTAACAACTGGGCGTGTTGCCTGTAGTGTGTGCTTTCATATAAGAAAGATGTCCGACGCTTACAAAAGGTTTATTATAAATTTATAGTAATCGCTGACAAAATATCAATCAAATATGGGGGTGAATGATGGCAACTTAGTTCTAATATCAGAACTTAATAAGTTTAAAAAGAATGAATTAGTAGTAATATTAGTGAATTTCAAACTACCAGCAGGTCGGAATAATGTTGTTATAATGGATTATATCAATAATGTAAAAGATGCACTGAATAACACTAAAATTTAAGAAAATATGAAAGTGATACAAAAAACTGTGAATATAAAGTAGTTATAAAAAAAGAAAAAGAATTGAGAAACAAGCAGAATTAATTAAACTATTAAAAGCAAATAACACTACAAAAAATGCTGCAATAATCCCTATAGTGTCATCTATAAGAAATATTAAGAATGAAAATCATTCAAATACAGGTACATTTACCTTTTCCAAATCAAATACGTGTCGAGAAAGCTTTTAAAGAATCGGCTTCAATGATTGCCTTCAAATGTACTCATGTGGCATAGAAGTGAATATTCAGTCAGCCACAGTTTAATTCCCATTGGATAAAATTGAATCAGTCCACAAAACGGATATCTGGCCAAATCAAGTGTCAGTAACAAGATTTAATTTCAAGAAAAAATTTTACAGAGAGAAGAAACTAGAAGTTTGTACTGCAAATGCAAATGACTTTAAGTGTGTTAACTGCGAGTATTTGAAAAATAAGAAAAAGATTGAGTACAAGAGCAATTACGCAGCATGGAACAGAGATAAGTGCACAGCTTATAAACAAACTCTAGCTAAGAGTAAAGAAACTATCTTTAGTATTCCTGGCTGCATCTTGAGTTCTAATAGTTCAAAAAACTTATAAATGCATCGAATTCGTTAGTTAAGCTACAAAATTCGTCAACATCTAGCTAACTCGTTTACTCCCAAAATGTTCGTGGATTAAAATCTAAAACAAAGGACTTTTTGCTATCAGTACTATCATTTAAATTTGATATGATAGTACTAATTGAAACATGGCTAGACAATCAATATATACGTCTGAAATATTTCCTCAAAACTATGTGGTGTATAGATGTGATCATGATTTTGTCAATACCAGATCAAGAAGCGGTGGTGTACTCATAGCGACTTTGATAATCAACAAAGCTGAATCAGATAAAAGTAATTTAGTAGACATTATCGGTTGTAAGTTTTTCTTTGCAAACAAATGGTAGAATTTAATAGTATTATACATACCTCCAGGTTTAAACATAAACGTATATATCTCTGAATTTGAAACTGTTACTAATGCAGAACTTGACTGTAACAACACAATTCTAATTGGAGATTTCCTATTTGATTGAGCATGTAAACAAATTACGCGTTTTTCCAATAGCTAACGCTTTGTTCAACTTTCTAAATTATTTAAATCTCAAGCAATATAATAGTGTAAAGTACAGCTCTGGTAAAATTTTGGATATAGTTGCAGCTTCATTTTCTTGTTCAATCACTAAAACTGATGAGTTACTGGTTACTGAGGACCCACACTTCATTAATAATTGAAATACCAGTTTTGAAGAAAACCCCAACCATAGAATTTACTATTAAAAGTCAGTTCAATTTTAAGAAGCAGACTTCCATAAACTCTATCAAGCACTGTTTCAAGTTTACTAAAGTTTTCTTGACAATATATTTGATGTTGATGTCATGTGTACAGAATTTTATAACGTTCTGATGAATATTTTCTTAACATATGTTCTACTAACTGTACTCAAACGAAATACTTATCCGGTCTGGTTCTCATCAGATCTTATAAAACTCTTAAGAAAGAAGCGATTAGCTTATACTAAGTTTAAGAAAACTGGTAATTTGATTTAAAAAAATCAATTTCATTCTTTAAGAGATCAATGCCGTAGAGCCTTGAATCAGTGCTATCAAGTATTCATTTCGAATGCAGAACGGGATATAAAAGTAAATCCTGACTAGTTTTGGGGATTTATCAAACAAAAACGCAACTCAACCGCTATTCTTCAGAGTATGACCTTCAATGGTAATGATATATTAAGTCCACCAATATCACTGAAGCTTTTGCGAACTATGTTGGTCTTTTTTGCTCCTCGTCATTGTCCTAAGCAGCTGTGAATTCTTTCTTATATTCGATCAGAAATGCTTTTGTTACCAACGATAAGCAATGGGAATATACGTGGGGTGAGAACTTCTCATTAGAATGTATTTCACAGGATTTGGTTTTAAAAGCATTAAAAAAAGTTTTATCAAGTTACACAATGGTACCTGATACTATACCATCTTTTATACTTAAAGACTGTGTATGTATATTTTATAAACCGTTAACTACTATCTTTAACTTATCTTTAAAATTGAAACGTTTTCCTAACTGCTGGAAATTATCCGAAATAATACCAATACACAAAAGTGATAACAAACGCAGAATTGAAAACTATCGTCTAATATCATTGATTAACAACTTTGCCAAAGTATTTAAAATTGTGCTACATGACTTGATATATTTTAAAGTAAAAAATGAAATCACACCGGTACAACATGGGTTTGTGAAAGGCCGTTCTACCATTACTGACCTATTTATTATTACCCAGGACATTGCTGATGCACGAGACGACGTTATTTATTTAGATTTTTCCAAAGCATATTAACCAAGCTGCCAACTTCTGGATTTTCCGAACAGCTCTGTACATTAATCGGTGATTAGCTGTCTGAGCGAAAATTTTATGTCGAATGCTACGGTCACACATATAAAATTAGTGTAACTAATAGAGGTGTTCCTCAAGGATTCGTCTTAGGCTCTCTTCTTTTTAACATTGCCATAAATGACGTCATCAATAACTTAAAATGTCCTACTTTATTTTATGCTGATGATCTTAAATTATACCGTCGTATTAACCCTGTTAATGATTCTGAGCACTTACAGGATAACCTAATATCCTTATTGAAGTGGTGGAATGTAAATCAATAAAATTTAAATCTAAAGAAATGTGTGACGATGTCCTTTTCTCTAAAACACAACATTATTTAACATCCACATACGTTGCAGAATCACGTTCTTAAAAGGCCAAAGATTGTTAAAGATCTAGGATTCTTATTTGACCCACAATTATCATTCGTTTCTCATATAACGCGACTAACATCAGATTGCAATAAAACCATGGGTTACATCATAAAAAATTGCCGTGAGCTAACTGACAGTGATTCTATGAAACATTTACATTATGCTTTCATCAGATCAAAACTTGAATATGCTGCTATTATTGGGTATCTATTCTATAAGAAACATACTGACGCCTTGGAGAAAATACAAAGAAAATTCGCAAAATATATATGTTATCGTAATGAGGAGAAGTGTCTTCCGATAAGATGCGACTATAATATTATTCTCCAGAAGACATCTCTTTGTTTATTAGATGATAGACTCAAGCTGTGTTTAGTAAAATTCTTTCAAAAAATTATGTGTAACAATATAGATTGTCCAGATCTTTAAAAAAACTGAATTTTAATTGTAGTATTCCAAAAACCAAGGCTAAGAGACTATTGTACTTGAATACTGCCAAACTGTGGACAAATGTGATGCGTTCAACACCAATGCACAAAATGTGTAGTATAGTAAATAACTTGCCAGACAATATAGATATGTTTAATCGACAATGTTCTTTGGACACTTTTAACTATTCAAATATTTACTTTACCTCTATGTAGATTATACTTTCTGTCTGAACAAATCTAGTTACTATTTACAGTTAAAATTGTGATTTAAACTTAAGTATTCTGAATCACAACATTCTGAATTTTGCCCAATATATTATCATCTACAAAAAGTAAACATTTTTATAGTTCATAGATAAACTAAAAAAAACAAAGAAATGCACTATAATCTATTAAATTCATTACTGATTCAACAAAAAATCCAAATAGCGCAGTACAACATTTTTTTGGCTCTAAAGAATAGCGGTTATGCTGACATACATAAAATGAATTCTATAATTTAAAAAAAACATTTTAAACAATTCTGACACCACTTACTGGTATCATAAATTAAATTTGATTCTTTGGAATTTTCTCGGAAGCTTATAAGCTCTCAAAAGTGGTACCTATTTTCAAGAAAGAGTACGTAACACAAATTGAGAATTATAGATCTATAAGCATAACGTCGATATTTAGTAAAATATTTGAAAAAGTAATAAAAATGAACTATATATCTATTTCGAACAAAATAATTTTTTTTACTGATTTTCAATTTGGTTTTAGAAATTCCCGTTCCACCACTCTTGCGATTTATAATATTGTAAGTAGCATAATAAATCAAACAACACAAGTGTACAACCATGACACTGTGTAATTTTTTCAAAAGTATTTGATTGCGTATCCGATGACATTCTCTTAGAAAAATTAAATTATTATAAGGTTAGAGGTTAAAGAAATAACGTTTGCCCTCATAGAATTATATTTAAAAAATTGAAAACAAGTAGTCGTATCTAATGGTGTAATGTCTGATTTCAGAGACGTAAAACATGGTGTCTCACAAGGTTCCGTATTGGGTCCTTTGCTCTACATTATATACATTAACGATCTTCAAAAACTAACCAAACCTCATAAAACTGTATTATTTGCAGATGAAAAAACTCACTACTGTAACAAACTGAACTAGTCAGTACATGTTGAATCATTGAAAAAAACAATTTCAAGTGTGTTATTTCTAATTGACATTAAGAACCCTCCTACCAAAAGTCTTAAATCTCGAAGTCCTATATGGTTGCAAGACTACTTAACTATACATACGGCTTTTTCAGAAGTTAAAGAATGGAAAAAAATTATAGTCTGGAGTTGATGTTTTCAATAAACATATTATTGATGATCCACCAATAGAAGTCTCGGATTTGATCAAAAAAAAATTTGATAAGTAAATCGCATAAGAACAGGCCATTCAAAATGCAACTCTATGTTGTTTAAATGGGGTGCGATTTCTAATCCAAATTGTGACTGTGGAAACAAACCAGAAAGCGTTACACATGTTGCAAAGGATTGTCTATTAACAAAGTTTAAAGGAAGGTTTGCAAACATTCATAATTTAACGGATGAAGCTATATTATGACTTACAAATCTGAAGGACATTTCAAGTTCAGCAATATTTTGTATTTTCTGTCTTGATTATCTGTTTTTTAATTATTTTTTTGCTATTTCTTTAAGCTACATTTTTTCGTCATTGTCGTCACTGACGCTTGGACCGGTCCATTATACGTCGTCATGCAATGACTGTTATGTGATACTTTATGTTCTTATTTACCTTATATAATGTTAACACATTTAATTAATATTATTACATATGAATACTAAGGTGGGTAAGGGTTGGCATGTTAAGGTTTTAGTGGTGATCCTAAACCTTGAAGCAAATGTTTTGCCAAGACAAACCAATCGACAATTACAAACGGTTTCGTCACCACACTACTGATCTTCTGGGCACCATACATTACACTTACATCACAATACAATATTTAAAATGAATCATACCAATAAATAAATAAAATAAATTTTTGATTAGACAGTTACAGTCCTTTACTGAATTTCATACATTAAAGACTACTTATTTTTGTATTTTTTATTCTCAAATCAGTTATGAATTAATACTTTGGGGAAACTCAGCAGGTGATGTACAGATATTTAAAATACAAAAGAAAGCAATTAGAGTCTTAGCTGGTGCAGGGTATTCAGAGCCCTGCAAAAGTATTTAATTAAATTTATTTTAAAATCGCAATTAATACAATATATTGTAGTAGATTCCCCATTAATGTCAATAATGTGAATACTAATAGAGGTAAGTGTTAATAGGATACTATTTTTAACAAAATAATTTAATAAATGAAATCTCCTGTCTTAATTAATTACAGTTTTGTTGCACCAAATGATGGGTCCTTGTAGGAGTATTTTTTTGGAGTGGGCTATTAGAACTCCATGTACTAATTACGTGCCAACGTTTTGGTCAAAAGACGTCAGACGTAATTAGTACATGGAGTTTTAATAGTCCACTCCAAAAATCTCCTAATAAGGCCCATCATTTGGTGGAACAAACTGTAATAAAAATTTAAAATATTCCGAATTGTACGAATACGTATTTTATAAATCTGTTGGATCAATATATTATTATTATAATTATTATAAAACTATAAATATTTTTCTAAAAATATGGTTTATAGGTGTTTCTCGTTATTTATCTTACTTTGTAAAAACGTTTATTTATTGTTTCTTTTAGAGATCGATAATAATAGAAAGTATTATTCATTGAATGTTTGGTAAATTTATTAATCCATATAAGCGTGTTAGATAGATGATCCTTCCTTTTGGCCCGAATCTTTGACTACTAGAAATAGAGAACAAACCATAAGAAATAGCACATTTTAGACATTGACCTTAGGCAACTTTTTTGGCCTTTTCTCCGGCTTTTTCTAGGTTTATATTGTATATTTTTCTGGCAGTTTTAGATTTTGCGTTTTTTCAGATTTTTTTTAAATCAATTAATATTAGTAACAGTATTTAAATTTGGCATTACAATTGATAAAAACCACCATTTTAAAAACCGATTTAAAAAATAGACTCAAAAACTATAAAGTCAACATTAAAATCTAATTCATAAAATAGACTTTAAAAACCGTTTTTTAAATCGGCTTTAGGAAGCAATTTTAAAATCGATTTAAAAACAGATTTTTAGATCGATTTAAAACCGATTTTAAAGTCGACTTCAAAACCGAATTTAAAAATCGATTAACCGAGTAATCGGTTTTTGTTTTCATTGAAACTGCGATTAATCGAAAATAATAGTTAAATAAATAAATAAAAAATAATAATAGTAATAATAATGAAAATAGATATTTTTTGTTTAGTTTATTTCAAATTTACAGAGGCCAACCGGAATGTTACTATGAATGATAACAGACTATTTGATACATAAATTTAAAGCTTGTGATCTCGACAAAATTTGGTTCATTTAGCTCGTGAAACCATGGCTTTACTGCGAGAACGATTTGGTAAACAGATCATTTCCCGCTTTGGACCAGTGAATTGGCAGGCTAGATCAGGGTGACATAACATCTCCTGACATTTATCTTTTGAGCTATGTAAACTCTATTGAACCGTTAGAGGCCAATATTACTCAAGTCATTGGCCAAATACCACTCGAAATACTCAAACGCGTCAGTGAAAATTGGAACTTCAGAATAGACCATGTTAACCGTAGTTACGGCCAACACTTGAAAACAATTATATTTAAGAAATAATTGTAAAGAATGTTTTTTTTGTATGATAACTGATTCATTGAACACTTCATTGTCTATAAATGTATTTACGACCCTCAAGGCAAAGGAATATGAAATGCAATGGTATAATAACATATTACTCTAGAAGAAACAATAACGAACATCAAGAAGGAGTTGGTTTTATGATAGATAAGTCTTTACAAAGATCTGTATTTTTTTTTTCAGAGAGAATGGCATTATTAAATTAAAAGGAAACACAATAAATCTCAATATTCTTCAAGTTTATGAATGATAAAATTATAAACACGCATATTTAAAGCAGTTAAGAAGCACGAGATTATTATAATACTAGACGATTTTAACTCAAAAGTTAGACAAAGCAGGATCTTAGATGTACAACAACTAGTTTTAATGGTACATTTGGAACACAGGATACTTTATTCGGCATGAAGATTTTGTTCGGCATGAACATTTGTTTCATAAACTTCGAGAAAGCTTTTGATATGAGAAACTTATGCAAGTGTTACAAGAAATAGAAGTTGACTGGAAACAAATAGGTTTGATAAAAAACTTGTATTGGAAGCAGATAACAACAGTGCGTGTAGAAAGGGAGCAAACATACAAGGTGGCGCAAATTTCTGATATTGGAGGATAACTTAGTTAATAAAATAACTTTCAAAATTTACTGAGTTCACATTTTAAAAGATTCTCGATTACACAGGGTGTTCCAAAGAGTCGTGGCAGTATAAACTTACGTTTTTTTAAATATAAAATACCATATTTTCTTTAAGAATTGAAAAGATTTTATCAAGAGCTTTAAAAAATATTTTATGAAAACTGAAAAATATTGTATTTTCGTGCAAAAATTAGGGTAGGTATCTAAAATTTTACATAAAATTTCTTGAACATTTTGAGTTAAAGTTATAGGGGGGCGACATACTTTTGATTATCACTATGTAATAGTACTCTGAAAGTCATTCGTATATACAGGGTGGCATAAACTTTCAGCATTGGAGAATAACATCATTCAAAAAAATATATAATTTTTTAAATATTTCACATTTAGGACAGTTATTGGGTACATATTTTAAAAATATTTTTGATTATATAGGATGCTTCAAAATGTCGTGGTAGCATAAATTTACTTTTTCTTAAATGGAAAACACCATATTTTCTTGAAAGTTTGAAAAGATGTCATCAAGAGGTTTAAAAAAATATGTACAGTTAATTATCAGTAAAAACGCTACCTACTTTGAATTCGGATTTAATGTCAATGAATTAATCTCTTAAGTGCAACAGGTAACTCATCATAAGATCAATGGTTTCGAATTTTGTAATAATCTAATGAATACATATAATTTGTATAAATAAAAAACAAGATTTGTTCTAAGACTGATCCTTGAGGTATTTCTGCGTATATTACGCTGTAGTATTCAAAAAATTGGCACCTATACGTTAGATAAGAGTTAACTTATCAAATTATCTATCAAAACAAAGTTTGTGTAATTTTACTAATGAAGAGTCTGCAAAGTCGACCAGCGTAATAAAATAATATACAGAATTAAAAATGTAAAAAATACAGTGTTTGTTTTAAAAATCAAAATACAAATAATAATCTCAAAGAATTGTTGGAGTGTAGTGTATAGAAAAAATTTTAAAATGCGCGTGGAAGGACATTTTCAACATCAACAATTTAATTGACACTTAAAGAGACAGATAAATTATCAGCAAAGTTCAATAGTCACATACTGTTATTGATATTACTATATGGTTATTGTATATAAGCATTTTCTTCCGAGTATGAAAATACGTCTTTTCCAGAGCAGTCGATGATTTATTTAGTGCTCATTTACTTTATTGATGATCAAATTCTTTATAGACAGGTTACAATGCAATAAAGTTTATATCAATAAATTTGTTTCGTTAGTATCATTAAATTTTAGTATATCAATGAAAAAAGTGCTTCTTATACATGATAAATGACGATACCAATTGTAATGTGTATGTTCTATTTCTTTATATTACTGTGTACGGTAATATTATATACTGTTTATTACTATAAAACTAGCTTATTGACGGTACTATCCGTTCTTGATTGAGTACTTGTCACTTCAGGGTTCACTACCTATAGAAAATTGCAGTGGGTAAATGTCGGGTATTCCTCACATGTTCGTATATATTCACATTCTATTATTTTAAACAAACTTAAAAACCTGTTAACCGATTAACAAATTAAACGGTTTCGGATTTTATAGAATATTATGAAACAACCTTTAGTATGTTTTTAACTAATAGGCACAACCAGCTAATTTTTCGATATTTTCGCGTTTCGCACTTTAATATAAACCCCATTTTATTATTTTGTACATTTTGCATATATTCAAGGTTTACAGCATATCACACATTATACCAAACATTAGTTGCATAAAAATGCAAGTTTCATACAAAAATTTTGCATTGTAATTTTAATTAAAACAAAAATGATTTTTAAAACCGTTCATTAAACATTTATTAGAATCCCACGTTTCTGTTTTAGCCTCAAGCATCTGTGGCACAAAATAATAAAACCTTATCTGGGATACGTAATCCCATGCACTTAAGGTACTTATTTATTGACAAATAGCTGTTGTTGCAGAACAGGAAGTATTACATTTTTGGTAATTCAAATCTACAGAATGCAGCAAAAATTTTTAGTTTTAGTCTGGATAGCAAACTGTGCGGTTGTGCATATTTGAAAAGATGCCAAAAGTCGGTAGTTTGCAGTCAGAGTTTTTTAAAAAGTGGTTAAAACCATAAAGGTGTATCAAGTAATTTAATAATTTCAGATGTTTTCAGTTCACATTATTTTTTAAGAACTGCATTTTATAAATTATAAACCTAATTATCGTTTGTATTCAAAATTTCTTGTACGTTTTTCATTTTATTAGGTGCCATGCAAAAAAGAATGTCTTAATCACTCAAATTTAATGATGGAATATTTTAACTTTTTCTCATTTTTAAAGAGTTAGAAGCTATTTTTAGAGCATATATGCTTCATCTTTTGCAGCATATCTGCCCAAACTTGATTATCAATATATTTAGAAGTTTTCCCGTTTAAAATGCTTAATTTAAAAAAAACAGAGCTAAAACTAAAAAATGAATTTCTGCAATTTTCCAAATAATTCCAAAATTACTGAATATTCTTGAATAATTTAATAGTAGCTTTTTTAAATTCAAAACATTTTGTTTTTGTGTAAATTTTTGTACGATAAATATTAAGTGAAATATGTATCTTTAAAACCTGTATTTATGAGGAAGTTCAACGATCTTTGACCCTTTCAATCACACAACTTTTAAAACTAAGGGTTTTAAAAGATTTAATTTTTTTATTTAATTAATAAATATAGGGAACTCCATATTGGGTTAATTTTTGGTTTGTATAAAGGAATAGACTATAGCAAACGAAAATGTGTCCATAGATTAAAATTTAATACTAAGTGTTTCATATTTGCTGTTACATTTTGACATCTTCAAAGAACAATAACTATTTTAAGTCAAATAAAACACTTTGTATTTTTTTACTCTGTGTGTGCAGGTTGAAATTATCTTTCAAATCATATAAACATTGTTACGATTACGGCTACCAATTTTGGAGATATTTACAATTTTCTACTATTGGGGCGTACAAATTAGAATTGTTTCTCGTGGCATCTTTCACATCTAATACTTTTCAATATTTTATTTTGATTGAATATTCTTGGGATTGCAGTTGGTTGATTTTACATAACGCCAATGTCTAAGGTGTTAGTAGTGTTACTAATATCTTTAGTAATTGGCGATGTCGCGACATCGTTACAAGATGGCGATGTGTCATATCGCACATATAGTCTCTCATCCTAGCTTTGACGTCAATGGGTTAATCACTTACCCTAGCAAGAATGACTTGGTGATATGGCGGCAAACGGCTACTCCAAGTCGTTCTCAATAAATCGTCAAAAACTGAATTACCTGCCACGCTTCTAAAATATCTCAAACATTCATCAAATTCTTATAACTGAAACTTGCATTTGTGATTGTTAATTTGTTTCACTTAAAGTTAAATTATAGGTCGTACTATCTATAACTTTGTACCAAAGAGCACCACAGTGATCTGATATGATCAATTTTGACGTCTACCATAATAATAATAAAAAATGGCTATGAATGAAAACCAATAGCAAAGGTATTGAATACTATTACAATACATAGTAGTGGCACTAAGCAACAACGATGTTTAATCTTCAAATAAATAAAAACGGAAAAGATTTTAACACTAACCAACAATAGACTTTTTATTAGTATGTATAATGTTTAAAGTATTTAGTAAACTTACACTCGAGTTTTCTCACTCCTGAAGAGTTCCAGAGGAAGAAACAGCTGTCGACTGATTTTTTGTGTTTGTTTGCTATTGTAAAATCCCTTGTGAATTGACAACAGGCGATTTGAGATTGTTATTTTTATGAACACTTAGTTGGCTATAATAATCGAAGAATCGAATTGCTTACACATTTGTCGGCAAAGTTGCTTTAATGCAAATTAATTTCGGATGTGTTACGTTAGCACGAGTCGGTACTAGATATCGCAACACTTATAAGTTAAAATTATGTATGTTTGTATATGTGTGATATTTATTTTAAATTCCAATTCAGTATTTATACGTTTTTGGTTGTAAATTAAGCACTTTAGCTTTTGACGTGTAGTACATTGATTATTGTGGAATTAATTGTCACCTATTGTAGATATTCAAGGTATTGAAATACAAGCATACATTATGTAACTATGTTAATTAAACTATTAATTATTAATATAAATTTGTGCACGTTTAGTTGCGAAATATTGGAAACAATTTAATTTACTTAACTATTAAAGAGAACAAAACATAGGTAAATTATATGTTTAATAACTTTAAACAAAATATGAATCCCATTTGTGTGTGGATAACTTTCTAGCTCATGTTCTGTTTGCAATTATTTTATAGTTATTAGAATATAATGAAAGTACCTGAACCTGCAGAATCATTTTGTAAACTTATGTATCTCAGTGGTATAATTGCAAAAAAAATATATATTTTTTATTCGGCTAATGTTTCCTTTAATTTTCTATTTATTTTTTAAATCTGCCAAATAATTAAATTTATATTAATTTAACGTTAACGTAATAATTTGATATAAAAAATATTAAAGTAGAAATTGGTTACCTTAAGCAAATAAAGATAAAGATAAGAAATGTGATAACTTCAAAATTGAGGTTAATACGTAAGTAATCATTAGAAACCATTATAATAGCTTTTGGTAGGTCAAAAAAAAAAATATTCAGCAATATTAACTCAAAAATTAAGAATTTAATTGGCATTTGTAATTTCACGTCAATATTTTGTGAGCTAAAACTAGACTAGTAGAAATAGAATCTCAAAAATTCTTATATTGAACAGGTTAGTAGTTTAGATTTTAAATGTAAAAAAATCCAAAGGTTGGAAGACATAGACATAGACATAGAACAGCTACAAGGTGGGCGTACTTTTAAATTACCTACAATTGAGTTTAAAAAGTTCAAAGGGAGATGTCCGTCGTTTGATAAGTTTTTGGGTTCAAATAAAGATCTATACAAGAAGTATATCCAAGTTTATTAGTGACCTTTCCTTGAAGTATCCAAATGATCTTGTTCCGGCAGATTTTTTGAACGAGCTTTGCACTTTGCTCCTGACTTTGGAAAGCTTTAAAGGTGAAAATCAATCCGTAAGTGACATGTCTCCTATGGACATCTTGAACATTTGTACATAAATGGACTATCAGACGCCTACTTCAAAGTTCAAGTAGCCTTACGGATTTTCCTGACTTTGCCTGTATCCGTCGCCAGTAACGAAAGGTCTTTTTCTAAACTGAAACTCATAAAGACATATCTACGAACTTCGATGGAAATGAACTACTGACTTCCCTAGCCATTATTTCCATTGAACAGGATGTGGTTAAGAACATCGATTTCGACTCAGTGATTCATTCTTTTGTCACCGCAAAGTCAAGAAAGATTAATCAGCTTTAATTTTTATCGCTGTTATTACTGCACTGCTAAGAGCGATTTTTGTAAAAATAATCCAAATTAATTTGACAAGTCCGGTAAAATATATTGAATAATATTTGTTTGTGATTTAATTTTTTTAATGCATTAGGTTTAAAGTCATTGTTTATTTAATTTTGATTGTTGAAGCAATATTATTTGGTTATTGGTTGGTTTAATTAAATAAATAGTTCGGATTTCCCGGTTTGGCAAACATAATGTGTATTTAATGTTTTTTACTTGTTTCTTCACTCTTGCCTTTTACCCCAAAAGATACAAATAAACCATCATCTCCGACTTGGGTTATAAATATTTCGAAACCAGGGTCACATGCATGGGGGCGGAGGCACCACTGGTGGGTCGTCTGCCAGGGCACCAAAAAGCCTAGTTTAGGTACTGTCAAGAAGACCCTAATATAGACTCTCAAGATAAAATAACATATTTGATTCAAGCTACTGAATCAAACAGTACAGCAAGATAATTAGTTAAAAGTTATATGGTTAATTTAGCATGGTTTAAGGACATCCACCTCTTTCTAATTAAATTTTAAATTATCAGCTTCCAAAGAAAAAGCTTAATTCTACTTTGTTAAAACTAAAATATGAAAATTTAAATTAAAAGCATAGTGAAGTTTTCCAAAAGTGGCTTATAAAAGATGTAATTGAATAAGTTGAAATTGGTGATTTAGATAAGTCAGCTCATTATTTAGCACATAGACCCGTAATAAAAGAAGTTGAAACTACTAAAATTCGACCAGTTTTTGATGCTTCAGCTTGTGAGAGGGGAAAACTTTTACTAAATAGTTGCTTAGAAGTAGGCTCCAGTTTGATTGAATCTATTCCTACAATTATTTTGAGATATAGAATATAGGTAAAGTTACCTCAAAAAACTTTTTTAATATTATATGTACTCTATAAAAGCCCTTATAGGTAGAGGTGGGAAGAACACTCAACTCAGTAAGTTGTAATCGCCGACGTTTTGCCCACCGTTGTGTGAGCTTTATCAAGGCTAGTTACAGAAACGAGTTGGTAGTCAATTTACTAATAAAATATCAATAGATGAATTTAAAAACTTTAAAAAACAACAATTAAAACATTTAAAACATGTAGTCTTATTAAAATTTAAAATTTATATAAATAACACCCAACAACACTTAACTAACAAACGATTAATGTGAGTCACTCGATCCCGAAAGTAGTTTAGAAGAGGTGTTGGATAATCCGGGAGTACTTAAATCGAAAGTTATTGTGTCACGTAGTGGACGTATTATTCGAGTACCGGAAAGATTTATACAATTAAAATAAAAATGCATTTTTTTTGTGAGACTTATTTCAACATGTCTCAGGTGGGAGTATGTCGAATACATGCTTATTTTTTTGTGGTTGCTTAGAGTTGTTAAGTTATTTTAAAAAACCTTAGAAGTGTCAGTTGATAATGTCAAGTTTTATATTGTATTTAAAAAAATGTTAATTAAAAGGGAGTTTATTTTAGCGTCAGAGATTAAGACGGGTAGTTTTTCTGTTCTACGCATAGTAACGAATATGATGACGATTTGTACTGTAAATAGGTGGATTCGAATATTCACAAATGCAACGCATTTGAAATAGATACTAGTTGTAAACATTATATTGCAAAGAACGAAATGATGTATATCTTTGTTGAGTATCTTCTGTTGAAGTACAGTATATAAGTGGATTTTGTTATGCGATTTAGAAAATGGTAATCTATAATATCTTGTAACAATCAGAGTGACATTTGCAAGGGAAATATTAATCTTAGCCAGTTGACTTTGCAACGTTTGTTCAAGCAATAACGACGAATCTATTCAACGTTATTATTGTCAATATATAGGATATACTGAAGTATGCAGTATATATTTTATAAACAACAATCTTTGATGTACAACACGAACTGTCACTTTCAGAGAAATTCATATCAATTTTGTTTGTAATGTTATCTATGGTTTTGTTAAACCGATTTGTTGCAGTTTTATAAAGAAATATCTATCTTTAATTTTTAATTTTATGAAATCTCTAGGTTTTCCTATTCAACTAGTAAAAATTATGAGTATTGTAAAATCTAAGTTCTTTAAATAAATATTTTACACAACAACATATAGTATAGTATAAATTTAAAAAACATATATTTTATGTGTAGTATAAGTAACAAAAAAATGGGATTTTTGTAAATAATTTGCGGAAAATATAATAAAAGTTTCTAAAATTTGTAGTATTGCATTACTTGTACACACTTTTAAAGTATATATAAACATCAAACAACGAGTTTAGATTGACCAGCCGATTTCTAATTCACCGTTCGATTTCTAATTCACCATCAGATTTTTAATCTCTGCATAATCTGGTTTGAGGTCATATTTGGCTGAGACAGTTCAATGGGTCAATAATGTATTTGATAACTTTCGGAAACTGCTGGCAATAAAAAAACAGGCATTTGAGGGACTACTTATCCAAACGCTAAATTTTTATCTGTGTACTTTATATTCGGTACTTAATTTTTATAAGCAATATTTGTCATAAGCAATGACTATATTTTCTTTGTCATAATTTAAGAAAGCAAAGTGTCATACTTTGGAAAATTAATTTTAACCCCGACATAACGTTATTAAAAAGTTAGTTTAAGTGAGTTTTGTGGGTGATTTTTAGGATTGTCGTTAGACATTTAATTAAAAATGATTGATTAAATGATATATATTAATCATAATTTTTGCAAAGTTTTGCAACATCATCATGCGTCAATTTCAACATCTTTATTTATCTTCTACTTTTATTGATTAATACAGCTGCTGCATGTATAAAAAATATTGCACTCCATTTTTCAATTACAAACAATTTCAAACCAGCGAGGGTAACTTGCCTAGTAACCTCTGAACCTAAGTTGTTCGGAATCGGCGATAAACTGTAGGTCCTATGTATATGTGTCTACTGTCACGCACAACACATATACATGCGAAAAATGCGCAACGCCCGGTAACTGATATGGTCCTTAAAGAAGATAGCTCACTGGTTATTAAGTTTGCTTAGCAATCCGTTGGTTATAAGTTTGAATATCAGTCAAGTTTTTTTAAAATAAAAACTGACTAAAACTGTACTGCCAAACGATTATAGATGATGAGGGAGTTTTAACTAATAAGGTATGGTATCAGAGATGATTAACTTCCAGTCAAAGTGTAAGTCAAGCAAGTCGTTTTTTACTCATGATGGAAGATAAATAAATTTAAAAAAATGTTCCGTTATTTTTTAGTTAAAAAATAAAAATTTGCATATTTTATTTTAATAGGGTTAAGTATTTCTACAAGGTTTAAAAAATACTTTGCACAAAATCTCTGCAAGCAGTAACAACATAAAACACGTCCATGTAAACAATGGAACAATTCCACTGTTTATATATGTTCTCTTGGTTTAAGACAAAACTGATTTGTTTTGAGGTACATACTTTTATAACTCCATTGCAGGTATTTATTAAAAGACAGAAATTTTGATTGTTTATTGTGTGATTAGTATTCTTAATTTTTACTATATGCACGACGTATTGATTTTAAAAGCTAATATTTTCATTAGTATGTCAAAACTCGAATGAAAACTGACATATCTGTTTTGAAACGTGACGTACCTGTGTAAAAAAAATACACTACTTGATTTTTTTTATTTTTTGACAATTGGCATTCTTGCATTACGAACAATTTGTTCACAATTTCTCATTACTATGATTGTTTGTTTTGTGTGTGGTTTTACTATTTCGTTCAATAATTAAAGTTCTGTAACGCAGCATCACGCAACACTGCAAACACGCAGGCAAGCACGGTTACACCCACGCTAGCACCCGCATCAACCCTATTTCACCTACGCGCAAACCAGAGGGGGGCGATAACGCCCTCACGTTGCTACAGCGAGTTGCGCTAATATACCAGCCCAAACAACCAGTAAAGGTATCCTACGATCAATACGGCAATATTAGCTAATAGGAAAGCTTCTCCTGGGGATCATCCTACAGCTACTGTTATATTCGTGAATAGGAATTTTGGTGTTAAGTGCATACGATATTTTATATACTTATATATTGAAGTGTCGTTGATTATAGCCTTAAAACCGCTTTTATCTTGGTGATTATTGTTATCACCACCACCTGGACACTTCCCCCAACAACTGGCGCCCAACTTTCAGGCCGAACCACACCTAGCGAACACACCCGACCGTACGGATCAACAAAACATCACGGAGCACCGCCTAAGAACCCGACTGCACCAGCAGAGAATACGCAACAGGATGCCCACAACAGAACCAGCAGCACAACTCCCGCCGATCCAAATGACGATGGAGCAGCTCAACCAAATCATGGCTTCTCTGGGTCGTCAGCGCGCACAACCTCTGGATCATTCTCAAAATGCACAACGAGGGTACCACGTAGTGGAGAAGACGTACATGCCTTCATCGACGCCATCCGAGTGTACAAGAACTGTGAGTGCATCAGCGAGGAAAACGCCTTGTTGGGTCCCACGATGCTTGCTAAAAGAAGCCGAAACCTGGTGGCACGGAGTGCGAGACACAGTCAACACATGGGACGAAGCTATGGAGCACCTCCAGAAGGCCTTCGGCTCCACAAAAGCGCCACACCAGGTACTGCGAGAACTGTTCGCGACCGAGCAGACCGGAAGCAACGCAAACAGAGAGGTTCATCTGCGAGAAGAGAGCTCCTCCTGGCGGAACTTCCGAACGACCGGAAGATGCCCCTGCCGCTGCAACTAGACGCGGTGTACGGCTCTGCTACACCGCCGCGTAAAGAAGAAACTCACACGGACGCAATTCAACTCCTTCGAGACACTCATCACCGAGCTCCGCAGGTTCGAGGAGACCACCGCACCACAGGTGAAATCTAAGCCGTCCCAGCTGCAGGCCCAGCCACTAGGAAAAAGTGCAACTTCTGCCGAAACATAGGGCATACCGCGGAAGAATGCCGCAAGCGGAAACGAGCTGAAGCAGCCCACAGCGAGAACGCACCCATCGCTGGTTTCGGCTGCCGTACTCCAGGAGTGATCAGAAGCCAGTGCCCAAAGTGCAACGAGGCAGCAGCGTCCATGGCCCAGCTGACTCCTTCTTCAGGGCTGAGGAACGGCCGCCCCCGCGCCGCTATCACAGAGCGAGAGCCTGCCCAATCATCCATATACACATTGGAGATACTGGGATGCGCATACCTGGACTCTGTGGAGCCAGACAGAGCATCGCGGGCTACACTTTATACGAGACACTGAGGAAGCAAGGAGTCGTGTGACTGGAAGAGCGCCCGATCAATCTTATCCTGGCCGATGGGCAAAGACCGACCCCAGACGGTCCTCACTTTCATAAAGGCTGACATCCGGTTAAAAGGGCAGAACAATCCCAACCGAATTACATCATCCTGCCGAACGCGCGCAGAACCGAACAGTCAAGCTTGGGGTAGACTTCATCAAAGACGCTGGGATAGTGATGGATATGCTCTTTCGAAAAGGTGGTGGTACACGGACCAACCACAGCTGGCATTCCCTTCGATACGGAGAACTCACCTCAACAGGCGCAACCCTGGAAGCTGGTGCCTACCCAGACAAAGCCACTCATACCATAACGTCAGCTACAACGCGGCAGCGCCGAACGACCCTCGGGCAAAGACCATAAGGACCAACGCCCCCTCACCCTAGACCAACCCGACGCTGACTACGAGGAGGATGAATACTCCTCTCGAAAACCAGTATAGGCACACCCCGTCACCTCCAGCAAAGACCTCATGCCGACGGCTTCCGGAGGCCAACCTTTTTCCACACTCGCCGAAAAGAAGACAAGACGCGTTGAGATCCTAATGGTGGACGTTGACAATCTCAGACTACGCCAAAGACGGGGGGAGGCTCTGACGACACCTATCCAGGCCCAACTAGAGACCCCTGCTGGCAGAATATGAGACGTTTTTGGACCGAGCTAAGAACCACACCATACGGTGACATCGACTTGTTGTGAAACAGAGGAGGCACAAACTGGTTGCCACCTCCTCCATACCGCCTTCCGGAACCAAAGAAGGCGGGAGCGCTAAAGAAGGAAATCGACTCAATGCTTCGGCTGCAGATAATCGAGGAATGCGACTCCCATGGGCCGCCGCCCCAGTAGTGATGGTGCCAAAGCGGAACAAGTGAAGTGCGCGTGCATCGATTACCGAAAACTGAACAAAGTGACGACCCTCGACCGATACCCGTTGCCACGAATGGACGACCTTACACATGGCACGCGCCGCAGTGACTCAACCAGATCTCCCCAGTCCGGCTACTGGCAGATTGCGGTTCGCGAGTGTGACAGCGCCAAAACCGCGTTCATCACACCCTTCGAGCCGTTCCGCCGCATGGCATTCGGTCTATGCGAAACGCACCCGCATCCTTCCAACGGCTGATGACCGCTTCCGATCCGGCATTCCGGGTGACACTACTAGCATACCTAGACGACCCCATCTGTTGTCCAAACCAGTGAGGATCACATCAAGGACCTGGCTAAATAGTGCGCGTTAGAACATTTGCGATGATACCGGCTGCACGCCAGACGCTCCAAATGCACCCTTTGCTGCCACGTTTTTCAAGGTCAAATATCTGGGACATTACATAACGCCTGATGGAATCCAGGTAGATCCAGAGAAGACACAAGGTTATCACAGGCTTAACAGAGCCGCAAAACATCAAACAATTGATGTCCTAGCTCCAAACCTGCTCGTGGTACCGCAGGTTCATCCCAAACTTTGCCGAAATCTCATGACCCTTGTCACGCTTACTCAAGAAAAACACCCACATGGGCCTGGGGAGAAGAACATCCTCAGCGTTCAAACACTTGAAAACCCTGCTGACATCGTGGCTCCGATCCTGAGGCAAGTCGACACCAACGCACCGTTCACATCTACGCACTGGATGCGAGCAATTACGCCCCCGATAAGTACCAGCGCATACACAGGCACAGATGAAAATTATCGAATATGCCAGCCGACTACTGCTACCAGCCGAGAGAAATTACTCAACCATCGAGCGAGAAGCACTGGCCATCATATGGGCCGTCACGAAATTTAGAGGATACTTCAGAAGGCAACCGTGGCTTATCATGCACCGACCACCAGCCAATGAAGTGGCTACAGCGGTCAAATCACCAACAGACGACTAGCCAGATGGCCTCATCCTACGAACGTATGACATTATCAAGCATAATTCAGGAAAAAGTCAACGTCATGACGTCTGGTCACGCCCCCAGTCCTCAATTCAGACAAACGAAAATGTGGCTTATGTATATCCCGTAGACATCCCTGGGAGAAGGTCAAGCGCCGACATAGCAAGAACAACTACGTGATCCAGAAATACAGAGAAGATAATCAAAACGCTTTGAGACTGCGACTTAGCTCCCCAGATCATACATCGATGGAATTAATAGAGGCTAATGAAGAACCGGATCTATATCGATACGCACCAGAGTTTGAAAGCGAAGAAGCACAACAGGTCGTCCCAACGCACGAACACGAAACTATTCTAAGAATACCATGACGTACCTACAGCAGGTCACTACGGTGAAGGGCAGAAAGCCACGGCATATCCACCAGATACTACTGGGTGGTATGGAAATATTTAAACCATGTGTGCGACACTGCATAGAGTGTCAGCGTTCAAAGCAAACCAACCAAAACCAGCAGGATCATTTCCAGACGACGGCCCTGCAAGAATAGAGTTTTCGAGACCTAGCACCGACCTGTTCGGCCTCGCTCCTGAGTGCACCCAAGGATAACGATGGATATTGATCGCGGAAGACACCATGTCAAGATGGGTGGAGTTGTTCATCCAGACGGCAAACGCCAGAGACATGCGCCATCACCCTAGATCAACGAACTGTTCTAAAGATACGGAACCCCCGTGACGTATCCGCAGTGATAATGGCACCCAATTCGTAAGCGGTGTAATGCAACACGTGACACACTGCCTGAATGTACACCAAAGCTCACGCCAGTGCACACCCGCAGGCAAACCCAGTGGAACGAAAAACAGAGATTTGAAACCACATCTAGCCATCTCGTGCAACGATCCCATGACAACTGGCCAGACAAACTACCAGCCATTAGATCGCGCTGAACACCACACGCGTCAAAGCACCGGGTCTTACAGCAGCATTCCTACCATTTGGAAGGGAACTCCGTACCACAGAGATGACGCTGTCTGAGACCAGAGGGCGATCATTGAAAACGACACATTCGTCCCTACGATCACGCCCTACCTCCTAAGGATGACAGACAACGTGCGGCAGGCACGAAAATAACGAAAAACGCAAGACAAAGCAAAAGTGTTCAAAGATAAGGGACGCCGAGATGCACCTCATTTCAACTAGGAAGTGAACTGGTATGGTAACACACCCATTGAGCAACGAAGAAGAAGATGACAGCAAAAATTCTTACCACGTCGAGATGGACCATATCGCATCCTGACTCAAACTTCTCGCCCACCACATACGAGGTAGCCCATGAGAAGCCAACAGAACCTCTAGGGAAGTAACACACCTCTGCACTCACCTGCACATAGGCAGAGAAGAGGACGCCCCAGAAGCAACCCCTGCCCTTACGAAAGAGAGGAAGACCACCCAAGAACCTAAAAGATCCTGGAACCCTACGTAGGGACGCCTATCAGGTTCAGAGGGGGAGTCTGTAACGCAGCATCACGCAACACTGCAAACACGCAGGCGTTAACGGTTACACCCCCCCACGCTAGCACCTGCATCAACCCTATATTTCACCCACGCGCAAGTAGAGGGGCGGGCGCGATAACCTTCCCGCACGTTGCTACAGCGAGTTGCGCTAATAACTCAGCCCAAACAACCAGTAAAGGTATCCTACGATCCAATACGGCAATATTAGCTAATAGGAAAGCATCTCCTTGGGATCATCCTACAGCTACTGTTATATTCGTGAATAGGAATGTGTGTGTTAAGTGCATGATATTTATATAATTTTATATATTGAAGTGTCGTTGATTAAAGCCTTAAACCCGTTTTTATCTTGTGATTATTGTTATCACCACCACCTGGACACTTCCCTCAACAGTTCCAAATTTATTATTTTTTTAATGTAATTTTCAAGTGCGTATCTTATATCTGTTTTGCTTCACAATACCTTTTTTGAAAATTTAAGCAAAGCTACCGACGGTTTATATTTCTTCTATTTTTATAAGCAAAAATTCGTTGAAATAAGTAAGCCAACAATGTTTCATTTGTAAAGTTTTTGGAGTAAGTTTTAAAGATAAATCTACACTTTCCGTTGACATCTTTTGTTGAATTACATGTTTCAGGTTGTTTAATGAAAATAATTTCAGATTGGTTGTTTGAATTATTAAAAAGTAAGAAGGGGCAAGACCGCTTCCAAATTGTGAAAAGTTGAGTCAGTACAGCACGATCAATTCTAAACGTTCGTGTGAAAAACTTTTATGAATTACCAATATACGCCGAATTATGTAGCAAGAATTAAGAATGTAAAGATTAGTAAGTTGGTAAATTACGGAAGTTCGGCAGTTCTATAAACGCTTTTAAGCGACGCTAATTTTATGAACAAGTGTACGTTCTACGTTTTGTGTGGTTGTGAACACTTATCATCCGTCTATGAAGCAACTAAGAGTTCTGAATTATAGTGCGTTAAGAATTATGTTTAAAACTTGTCTTCGGGACGATTTCGGATTCAATCAAAATTTACCATCAGACAGAAGCGGACTTTATATCCCGATTTCAAAAATCAATTTTTAAAATCGCTTCTTAAAGTCGATTTTTGAAATCGCTTTTTAAATCGATATCTACATTATACAAATATTGTATTGTGGATGTAAGTGTTATGTATGGTGCCCCAGAAAACCAGTATAAATATGTATAGTGTGGTGACGAAACCGTGTGCAATAGTGGATTGGTTCGTCTTGGGAAACATTTGCTTCAAGGTTTAGGAAAACCACTAGAACCTAAACATGCCAACCCTTACCCACCCTAGTATTTACATATAATAATATTAATTAAGTGTGTAAACATTATAGAAGGTAAATAAGAACATAAAATATAACAGCACAGTCATTGCATGACGACATATAATGCACCGGTCCAAGCGCCAGTCACGACAATGACGAAAAAAATAGTAGGTTAAAGAAATAGCAAAACAAAATAATAGAAAAACAGATAATCAAGAATGAATAAATAAATCGATATAAAAAATTCTTGAAATGAGCGAACAAAATATTTCAAATTCAGACTTACTACGAAACTGGAAATGACTTTTATTATTTTCAAAATAGTAATCCTAGACATTAATAAATTAGTCCAAATTAATTAGTAAAATGCTAGAAGTTATTGTACAATTTTTAAACTTATTAGATGCGGATAAATACAGTGGTGATTTATTTGGATGCAGTTCAGTTAATTTAATAGAAAGTTCTTAATTAACCTTTAAACAACTTCTTTTAGTCAATCTTCAGCCCATCTTTTAGTCTTTTATAATTTTTCTATGTTATTCAATTTGTTGTTTTTTTTCTCTACAATAAACACACTGTCATCCTTATGTCGTCAGCTAAACTCATTGATTTTTCTATCACGCGGTTAAGTCCAGAGATTAGTAAGCCTCATCTTCCATAGCCCGTTGTGTTTAGCAAGTATATTTGAAAAGTCCTCTACCTTTCAATTCCCATGTAAAATTCCTATGTCACGGGCGACACTCTCAAGGCTACAGTTTTTGATAAAAATAATTTTGGATTTCACTATCATAAACATGGATTTGTAACGTAACTTATGTCGGAGCTTTTTTTTCTCTAAAATATTTTGATTTGTTATAATTATGTTTTGAAAATAAGACTGTTTTTGCAGCTTTTGTCGTAAAATATTGAAATTCTTCCCAATTTATTAATTGATCTTGAATTTAAAAAAAACGTCCGTACTGAGTTGGAAAGAACATTGTAGAATGTGAAAAATAATAGTTTAGAATATTTCAATTGTATGTCGCTTCAAAAACATGTAATTTTTCCCCTGTAAAACAGCACTACAGAACGGTAAACCCTGAAACTAGTTTTTCAAACGTGTCCATGACCTTGTTTTAACATTATTCTTTTTAAAAAAAATAGTATAGTTCTTAGCGATTCGATATAACGAATTTAGCAAAAATGGGTAGAGAGGACTCTTAAGAGAGTTTATTTTAGTGATCTATATGTGAGAACTTTCATGGTTTAAGTGTCAAATACTTTAGATTTTAAATGCTGTGATTTTTGTTAAAAAACATGAAGGGTTGGAAATCATCAGCAACAGTGCATCGGTTAGTATACAGGGTGTTTCATAGTTAAACCACCATAGGTTAACTGCCAGTGGAGGACACTTTGGTGGTTCCAAATACCTTGGTTCATTGGTCTAACATAATTATTAACAGAGATACAGGGTATTTTTATTCGTTTAGTCCAATGCTTTTGAAGGCCATAACTTTAGAAACCACCCTATATATTTCTTTCTATTTTTGTAAGGATATATTGCATTGATACACACAATAAGATTGTATAATAAAATAATTATAATCCAGGTCTGGTTTAAGAAAAATTTGCAAAATTCGATAATCTCCAAAAAACAACAGCTTGTGTATCAGAATTTTAAAAATCCAATAGATTATTCGAAGAGAACAGAAAATAGAGCAGCACTAAAATATACTTTGAAGGGCACATCCTGTTTTATTAGTTTAACTTTAATGTCAACGCCTTTAAATACTTCTTCATTGACATTTTCGTTAGTAATAACTTGTAACAACCCTATACATTTCTTTCATTTGTAGGTGTGTTACATAAGCATCAAAATCTTATCATGCAGCAAACAGTTATAATCCAGGTTCAAGCAGAAAAAATTTAAAACTGGTGATCCCCAAAACAACACACTGTATATCAAGATTTTTATATAAAATCGATAGTTTATTCCAAAGAACAGAAAAACTGAGTTACACGGAAATGTTTTTTGAAGCGCACACTTACTAAAAATATTTAAGTCAAAATCATTAATAATTATCAAGTAGGTCTATTATCTTTAAAACGAAAAAATTATCAAATAGGCGTAGACTGTTGAAGTACGGAAAACTTTGACAGTTTGTTTTGTTATTGGTAGTTTTGTTGTTAGTAAATTTGCACGAAATAATTTAGATCATTTTACACAATTAATTATGCCTCATAAATTTACAAATGTAGAATATGCAGACATACTATTTGTGTATGGATTTTGTAATGAAATGGTAGAGAAGCAGTGAGGGAATATGAGACGCTTTCAGAACTTCTCATTACCAGATGATTGACTTCATCATTTCATTATCAGGTAACATGTTTCGTAATAGTATTTGATTACAGTCGGCAACATGGTAGATTTCACAGTGACAACCAATGATTATGGGTGAAAGACAACAATTTGAATGTTGGTATGGTAATATTCTAGGTGAAGCAAAGATATTAAATTTTATTTAATAGATATTAAGACTAAGAGTCGATTAGAAATTTCCTTTGTTCATTACATTAATACATAAGGTAATTTACAATTATACGTGATATTTCAAATTATTAGTCTCCTCCAGTGCCATAATTTTTGTTCTATATATGGTTGGACAACAACCCAACAATCCCAGTGCCAAAGAAGGATTGGCCACGCATTGGAAGGTAACTTCCATACTACCAAGCTTGGAAGAGATTAAAAATTTAGCTTCTATTCTTTTCATGTTCAACAGGTTCAAAGACTAGAACCACGTGATTTGAAACTTCGATTAGACTTTAGTCGGTGGATACTTAGGAGTGTGCCTATTTACTGATGAGGCCACATTTATAAGGGATAAGGTTTACAATTTACGAAATTCCCATGTTTGGGATTATGAAAATCCTTTTTGCTACAAAGGCAAACATATTCGCGGTATAGGTTTTCGGTTAACGTTTGGTGTGGAGTTTTAGATAATCACCCTATTGGACCATGAGTCCTCCCGTACATTAACAGGGACGACTATTTTGTTTTTTTTGCAGAATATGTTACCAGTGCTATTAGAAAATGAGGAAATTGGAGGAATGTATTTCCAGCACGAGGGTGCATCAAGCTTCACTTTAGGGTAATTTTCAGCAAATTTCTCTAGACAAGAATTTTAAAAACATGTGGATAGGGAGGGGCGGGCCCAATAATAATTGGCTTTTGCCGGTCGCCGGATTTTAACCCAGTGGACTATCATGTTTGGGGATATCTGAAAGTCAAAGCATACTTACTGAGATAAACAGCTTAGAAGATCTTATTCAAAGAATTGATGATGCTTGCGAGGAAATCCAGAGCAAATCCATTAATGATAAGACGAACAACACAAAACATCTTAAAAAGAGCTTAATCTTCTTTTTCTTTTCTTCTTCTTTCAATAACATTAATTTATATGCAATGCAAGGTAAGTGCAGGTAAGAACAAAATGGTGGACATTTCGAACAATTATTATAAATAATTTGACATTTAGTAGATAATGAGTAAAACGGGATGTGCACTGAAAAATATTTTGGTGCCGCTTTATTTTTTTGTTCTCTTCGAATAATCTATTGGATTTTAAAAAATTCTGATATACAGGGTGTTTTGGAGATTATCGAATTTTTGCAAATTTTTCTTAAACCAGACCTGGATTATAATTATTTTGTTACACTATCTTATTGTGTTATCAATCTCAATATATCTTTACCAAAAATGAAAGAAATACATATAGGGTGGTCTCTAAAGTTGTGGCCTTCAAAAGCATTGGACTAAATGAATAAAATACCCTGTATCTCTGTTAGTAATTATGTTAGACCAATTAACCAAGGTTATTTGGAACCACCAAAGTGTCCTCTACTTGCATTTAACGTATGGTGATTTAACTATGAATCACCCTGTATACAGGAATCCATAGCAAACTATAAAATGGTACAGTATAATGTTACACAACCAAATGACATTTTAGAGCTCATTTCAACATGTCAATCTATTCTGCTATTCCCATAATCGGATTGATTATCCATTGTACCTAAGTATAAACTATAACCAACACATATTTCAATGGCTCAGTTATCTTCATTAGCAGCAAACAGATAGTAATGTATTAGTGGTCGATGGTAGGTTAGACGTTCATGGACACAAAATTTATCTAAAAATTTAGATACTGTCATAAATAGACGCTTTCTTCTTAAAATATTTTTGTTTTAGCGGTGTTGCCGATTCTACTCAATGATAGTAACAACTTTTTTTTTTATGGAACTCCCTGTAAATTATTTTATCTTGGGATTGTTTTTATGATAATTTTTTTAGTAGTTTTCTATATCTATCTACACCGGTTGTTTAAATAATAATAATTTTGCTCTTTTCTCACAGAAAAATGATTAAATGTTACAATTTTAATTTAGCTTTTATTGAACCCATAGAAAAGCTGAATTTTTGGCACAGTTTAGAAAAGCCTCATATGTAATAGTCACATAAATAAATTTATTTTATGTTATACAGGGCGATTTGAAATTGATCAATTTAACGTGACACACAAAATGGCCAAAATATTTATAGGACACCCTATTATTATTATTAAAATTCTAAAAAATCAATTAAATTTGTGTAAGTTGATGTTACCATAGTGGTATGCCTAATTTGTCAAGATTTTGAAATAATCGCAATAATTATTTTAAAAAAAACACTAGCTATGGGTAATGTAACAGTTGCTATGTGACAAGATTGTACCAAGAACTTGCAGAAAGTATCCAATGACCTAATAAACAAAAGCAAGTTTATGTAAATACAATATAATATTTAATCAATACTCCACTTATACCTATAAAATGTGTGGCTTACAATATACTTATAATCTATAAACAAATTTAGTCCATTCATTCTTGTTTTTTCGCTTTTGATTTAGTTTCTACCCATGTTGTTCCTCTTTTCTCCAATTCTCCTTTTTCTTTTATTAATTATTTTTGCCTCCCATAGTTTTTTTACCGGCCTTGTCTCTTTCATTCTCTGTAAATGTCCCCACCAGCTTAGTTGTTTTTTCTCTATATGTTCCAATATTGACGTTATACCTAGATCTTCACGTATTGCACTACTTCATAATTTGTCCTTTTTCTTACACCTCTCACTCGTCTTAGAAATTTCATTTCCGCTCCTTGTAACATACTTTTGTGTGTTTGTGTCAGCATCAAGACTCACTTACCAAAGATTAAAATTGGTCGAAATATAACTTTGAAAACCTTTTATTTTGTTGCTGTTGATACTTCCTTTTTATTTCTGAAGATATTACTTACTGTATAATATGCTTTATTGACTCTGTTGTATATATCTACTTCTTGTTTCGCTAGTATTTTCTATACTAATTCCTAAATATTTAACTATACTCAATTGCTGTATCTCTCTTTTGCTTTATTTCAATTTTTATGTTTAGTTCGTTTAAATTCATAACCATTGTTTTCTCTAAATTCATCTTCATACCAAATTCTTCAAGTGCGTTTTTCCAAATTTTTAAATTGTTTTGTAGATTTTGTTGTTTCTCTGTCATTACTACTAGGTCATCTGCATAGGCTCCCTCTGAGATTGTAATTATTTCTAGTTTTCTGTATCCTACACATAGTTTTTTTGCTTTATCTGAACACTTATTAAGTATGTCATCCATAAATATGTTAAATAAAAGTGGCTCAGTACTCCCCCTTGTCGCAGTCCCTCTGTGGTAATAAAAGCAGGTGATTTTAAATTTCTAATTACGTGATTAATTATTATTTCTGTAAAGACTTTTTATTGTGTTTATTAATTTAGATTCTACTCCTCTTTTACTTATAATTTCCCATACTTTTACCCTTGGAACCTTGTCAAACGCCTTTTCTAAATCTATAAAAGCAAACATTGGTTTCCTATTTTGTTGTATGGATTTCTCAATTATTTGTTTGATCGTAAATACGTGTTTATGCGCACTTCTTTATTTGTCTCCTGATTTATAAATAGGTACTATTAACGCAACTTCCCAGTCTTTAGGTATCTTCTCTACCTTCCAACTTGTATTGCATATTTTAGTAAACAGTTCTATTTCTTTTTCTCCCACATTCTTCAGCATTTCTGGTGTGATCTTATCCTGTTACCTGGCGCTTTACCATTTTTCAACCATCCGATTGCATCTTCAACCTCTTTCTTGTTTATTTTTTGATTATCGTTACTAACTGATACTCTGTGTTCTTGTTCATGTTTGATTAAGCTTAAATCTGACCCGTTTAATAACGTTTTGAAGTATTCTTTCCATCTTTCCATCGCCTCAGTCTTATCTGTTATTTTTTCTCCGTTTTCATTTTTTGATATATATTTTTTCTTGTTTCCTGCCTTGCCGTAATGTTTTAATTACCTTAAAGAATATTTCAAATTACCTTTACTATCTTTCTCCAATTTATTCCCGAATTCTTTCCAACTTTTTTCTTCGTTTTATCATATGTTTTACATGTTTCCTTTGTTGTTTGTATTTCTCATAATTTTTTACGTCTCTATTTGCTAAGTAATATTTCCACGCTTGTTTTTTTTACTTGTTTTTTAATTTCCGGACTCCACCACATCGTTTGTTTTCTACTATTATTATTTCTACACACTCCACAAATTTGTTTCGCAGATTGTTGTAAAATCTCCTTGAAATATTTCCACTGTTGTTCTAGGCTACCGTCCTCTCTTTGTCGTTGCATTTTTTGTATACTTGCATCTACTAATTGTTTATATTAGCTTGCTACTTCCGTGTCTTTTAGCCTATACGCTCTTATTGTATCAAACTCTATTTTCCTTTCACTTTTATTTATTACGTTTTCTACTTTGTTATTTTGATATTTATTCTTTATTACTGACATTAACAGGAAATGATCACTCCTTATTTTATGCCCTCTCTTAACTCTAGTATCTAAATACATTGTTTCTCCTATTTGTTTTTTCTATTATTATGTAGTCAATAATTGACTTTTTTCCTCTACTTTTACTTTACGTGTGATTTGTGTATTTCTTTGTGTTGAAACCATATACCTTCTACTTCATTTCCAATACTTTTTTATTTAAATCATCCTATTTGCTTACTCTACCGTTAAGATCACTTACGTACACTTTTCCATTCGCTATTTCCATTATTTCACTCATTTTTTCCCAGAAACTATCCTTAGCTTTTTTTTTCTCATCCTCGTTCGACTCATACGCTATTATTATTGTAGAAACTTCTGCATTTTCTTGTATTTCTAATTCTATTAACATTATTCTTTCTGAGTATGTTTGGCATTGAATTACATTTTTGAACCGTTCTCTATGGATTATGCATCCAACTCCCGCAGCCGCTTGTTCGTTCATTTCAACTCCGCTATAAAATAATACGTGTCCGATTTTTATTTGGCCTTTTCCTTTTTTTGTCTCTGTTAACTCTAAAATGTTTGCACCTGATCTTTCAAACTCTTCTTTCGATTCATTTTCTTTACCTTTAATGCTCTTTATATTCCATGTCGGAATTTTCCATGTATTTTTTTGTCTTTTTTTATTTTCTAATTTTTGTGTTGTACGTCCATTTGTTTTTTCTTTTTCAATTTTATCAAAATCATTATAACATTTTCCATTGCATTTGTCGTTACCATTATGTACCCATTTATCTAATTTATTTAGTTTTTTGTCCAACTTGTTTTAATTATTTTCCTTAGCTGGTCCAGCCTTGTGTCTCTTTCAGGCAACCAAATACTAACTGTTCTTTTGTTTGTTGTACTTATTATTTTTTCTTCAGTTTCTATGTCAGCGCCGTTGTCTAGTTTCTCATTATTGATTACTTTATCATTCACATTTAGTTTATTATGCTTAATTATTGCTTTACATCCTTTCGCTCTTGCTTCTTTTAACATTGGTACTAGGTTTCTTCTCTCTTTTTGTACTTCCTCTTGTATAATTCTCCTCAATCCATATATTTTGATCCTTTAATAGTAACAAAGAGTGGGTGAAGTGTTACAAAATTTGGAGTCAATCTCGATACACACAGTTATATAAGAATTAAGAAGAACTGAAAATACAAATATGAAAAGACAAAGACCAATCATAATAAAATTCATAGAAATACACGAAGAAAATTGAAATTTTAAACAAAAAATTTCTTACCATTCTCCTTCGGTCTCGTCATCTACCAAACCTTGACAATTAAATTTTTCTTTTTTACATTTTTTTCAATACTTCAATTCGTCTATCCTGTGCTTTTAATTCTCTCTTTTAATTGCATATTCTCTTTTATGTTTTTTTTGCTTCCCTGGCTAAACTCCCTAGCTTTTCTTCCATATTATTTAATCTCTCCTCAATTCTTGCAAATATTTCTTCTATTCTCTCTATACTGTACAGCGATAAGAGTTTTCACCTGGTTCAACATCTTGAAAGATCTACCCTTTCCCGTGCAGTTTAAAGTGATATAAAAAAAATGAGCTTTACTCAATTTTATTTACAAATTCGTTATGTATACGATAATTCCGTTCTTCTAGGTAATGTGTGTTGCCTATCCTTAAAATTTTTAGTATAGGATTTACCTTATTTAATTTTATTTTTCTTATCTCTTATCACTTTGTGCAATTTTCAGTCTTATTTGTAAATGTTCTTAACCTCAACTAAACCTATATAATACATAAATTCACTTACTAATTCTATTTATAAAACGTTGTCTCTAGTTTTCTACCACTATTATCACTTACAAAATCTTTTCTCAAACAATATTCTAGAGTTTTGTATGCTCGATACTGGCCTAATTTTAGACTTTTGTAACGGAGCACCAAACCCACAATCGGACACCTTCACCTTTCTACCATTTAATGATTAATTATTTAATTAATTATTATTATTTGTTTGTAAATTCTGAACATTTTCAACAATTTTTCAAATTATCTCTTAATCACTTCTAAGCACTTCAAAATCTCGCTTTCTACACCATCATTTGCCGCTTCACGAACGCTCCACTAAAAGTATCAGTGATGGTCACAATTGAGCCCAAATTGTGTATGTTGTTTTTTCTATCAACAATATGTTTTACTATAAGCAAGTGCTCTTGTTAGTGAATTCATCAATTAATCAAATTAAATAAGTTACCAGGTGGTTTGATAAATTTTTGGTTCGAACCAGATTTTACGCACATAATTTAAGAATTTCACAATAACTATTTAATTATATTTTAATTTTTACTTCATATAAATGTGTTAATTACCTGAGGATGACTTATATATAATTTTAAGAAGTAGAAACTAGTTTTTACATAACATAACTTAATTTGAAGTTTTTATTTAATAAGTACTGACCAAGACAAGGATTTTTCTTATTTTACAATTCATTTATATCATTTGAATTTTTTTTATTAGTTTCAAGTGGGAGTTCAAAGAGGGAAATGATTCATTGTAAATTTTATTCAGTTGTCCTTTGAAAGGGAAATAACATTAAAATTTAATTTTGATCGGCTCAATAATGTAGATTCCTTCTATTGATAAATGCCTTCTCTCGAAAATTTGACTTCGTTTATCTTACAATTCAATGCGACATTGGTAATCTAGATTCAGATGTTATAAATTTAAAAAAATGCATGTTATGATTGTTATGATGATAACAAGGAATACATGCACGCCAAACCTATAGACTCAAACGACTAAACCATGATCATCAAATATCTGAAACAACTCATCGTCCAAAAATGTGCCGCTACCTCCCTTACAATGCGGATGTATTGATTGTTAGATGATGACTCATTGTAAATGTTATTGAGTTGTTCTTTAAAAGGTAAAAAAATTAAAAATTTTATTTTTCTAGTGAAAGTGTTTCTATTGATAAACGTCTTCTCTCGAAAATTTAACCTCGTTTGTCTTAAAATTCGTACTGCGACGTTGGTAATCTAGTTTCAAATGTCTTAAATTTAACAAGAAGAATGTTATGATTGTTATGAAGATAACAAGTTACGCCTAAATATTATGCTTCACTTTGGATATGCGCAGGAAAAACCTAAAACATTTACAATATTTCCTTTGTTTAGTGTTAAAGACCTTAACAAACTTCCCTTAGAATGTGGAGGTATTGATTGTTAGTAAAAATTCATTGTAAATCTTATTGTGTTGTCTTTTAAAAGGCAAAAAAAATTAAAACTGAATTTCTCTTGAAAGTCGCTCTGCTTGACTAAGCTTGGATTTTGATCTGTTTAATAATGTAGATTCTTTCTATTATTCATAATGCCTTCTCTCCAAAAATTGGCTTCGTTTGTCTCACAATTTTGAATGCAACGTTGGTAATCTAGCTTTAGGTGCTATAAATTTAAAAAGATGCGTGTTATGATTGTTATAATGATAACAAGTTACGCCTAAATCATATGCTGCACTTTCGATATGCGCAGAAAAAACCTAAAACATTTACAATATATCCTTTGTTTGATGTTGCCGGCATTAGCAAACTTCTAGTTATGATTCATAATTGACAAATTATCTTCTATTTACAAACACTTTCTTTCTTTCATTGATTGCAAATCAAGAAACATTTTATTAAATTTCCAACTTGTTCTTGCTACAACTTTATCACATTTTCCATCAAGAATAGTGTCATCAAAACTAAAGTTGAGTAATTATTCGCATATGATACATTTTAAATAATGTATTTGATGCTTCTTAAAGTCGATTTTTGAAATTGCTTTTTAAATCAATTTATTTATTTATTTATTCGTATGGTACATTATACAAATATTGTATTGTGATGTAAGTGTAATGTATGGTGCCCCAGCAGATCAGTATAAACCTGTATAGTGTGGTGACAAAACCGTGTGCAATTGTGGATTGGTTTGTCTTGGCAAAGCATTTGCTTCAAGGTTTAGGAAAACCACTAAAACCTAAACATGCCAACCCCTTACCCACCTTAGTATTCATATGTAATAATAATAATTAAGTGTGTAAACATTATAGAAGGTAAATAAAACATAAAATATAACAGCACAGACATTGCATGACAACATATAATGGACCATTCCAAGTGTTGTAGGTTAAGCATAATGGAAAAACAAATAATCAGGACACAGAATAAAAAATATTTATTTACTTTATTTATTTATTTAAATATTGTTGAACTTCAGACTTCCTTAGGATTCCTAAGCCATAATATAGCTTTATAAGTTAAACTTTGAATGTTTACAAACCCTTCTTTAAACATTGTGTAATTGAGACCTCCACAATGTGTGTAACGGTTGGCATTTATCCTATTCTGGTTTTAACGCAGTTTTTTCCAATGTTCTGATTGAGTAATATTACAAAGAACAGGAAGCCAATCAAGAGGAGTAAATTTAATGGTTCCACTAATTATACGCATAGTGCAATTCAACTGGGCATCAATTTTTTGTGTATGATAACTATTCAATCAGACAAAACCATAATATTTTGCTGTAGAATAAACCAACGCCATTGCAGCTGTACGAAGTGTTTTTGCATCTCCTCCCCAGGTTGTTTCAGCTTTTGAATTTTTGAATGACATTATTTCTTGTTTTCATTTTTTGTTTGACTTTTTCTAAATGATTTTTGTCACTTAAAAACGTATCTAAAGTTACTCCCAGATAAACTGGGTTAAAATTATGGTTTAACTTTGTATTATTAAAGATAACATTAAGTTTTCTACTTTTTCTCTATTACTTAAATGAAAACAAGAAACCTCTGTTTTTTAAATTGGGGCATAATCGCCATTTTGTGAAATAATTTTCCATAATAGCCAAATCATCAGATATCAGAAAGATATACATTAAAAGAATAGGTTCAGAAACCGATCCCTGTGGAAGACCATTATTTAAAAATCTAAATTTACTGCTTTCATATCCAACAAAAACTCTAAACTTCCGATTAGACAACATATTTTCAATAAAAGAAATAATTTTGGTACAAGGAATACGGTTACACAGTTTAAAAAGTAAACCTTCTTTTCACACACAGTATCGTATGCAGCAGTTAAATCTAAATTCAATTTCTTCTAAAATCCAGCTTTGATATGCGTTGCTATTGCCAATACTTCATCACAACAACTTATCAAAATCCTGCTTGTTCAATTTGTAATTTCTCTTCAATTAACGGATTAATTCTTTGAAAAATCAATCTTTCCAAAACCTTATAAATTACACAACAAACCTATTGGACGATAAGAAGCTGGGTCTGTAGAAGTTTTATTTTTCTTTAAAACTGCTAAGCCAATTTATTGCCAATTTAACCAACCGAGAAGCAATAGAATTTGGAAAAATTATACAGGATGTCCAGAAACTCTTCTGACAAACGAAGACCGGAGATTCCTCGGATAATTTTAAGACAATTTAACCCAATTCACCTAGTCTGGAAATGCTTCCTAAGGGAGCTAGAGCTCTTTGAAGATGGCGCCTGGTAAAGTAAAAAATTAAAAGATAAATTTCGCGAACTGACAACAATTTGACAATGAAAAAGTAGGTTTTACTTTTGTTGGCAGTTCAGAGCCAACTAGTGCAAAAAATATAAATTTAACTTTAATGACAAAAAACAAAAAAATTTGAAATCCATTTTTCTAGAAAACGGTGTATCCTAATGACTTAAAGTAAGAGTACCTTTTAGTACTAGAATACCTGAAAATTTAATAATCTAGTGTCACAAATGCTTAAAAGTTAAAGACAAAAAGTTATGCGTTAAAATAATTGTTGACCTACCCAAAACGGACGCCTATGACCGGTACTAGAAATTCGCAATTGATGGAATCGATTCATCTCTGAAGGCTAAACAAGCATACCAGTTTTTGTTTTCTAAGTAGAAGCGTTCTGGAGGTATTTAAAAAAAACTATTTACAAGGCGCCATCTTCAAAGAGCTCTAGCTCCCTTAGGAAGCATTTTTTGGACTAGGTGAATTGAGTTAAATTGTCTTAAAATTATCTGAGGAATCTCCGGTTTTCGTATGTCAGGAGAGTTTCTAGACACCCTGAATATGCACAATGATGGAAAAGTAAGAATTTTTAATTTTATAAAAAATGATTTGCTATCTTTCGCATAGCCAATCTTATAAATTATTCTCACAACTCTTCGTTGAAGCGCAAATATTCTATGTCTAATGACAGAATGACCCTAACCCTTAAGGTATAATAAACCTTAAAAAAAATAAATTGAGAAACTCGTCCAATCAAATGTTTTAATAAGTAAATAGATTTATTTAGCTTTTTTGAGAGATAATCACCGCGGTGATGCCATAAGAGCTTAGAGTCAATACAAAACCGCAAAAATCAGTAGAAACCTTAACATTCCTTAGACTAAATAAAGTTTTACAGTTTTGTCCTTGTTTAGTATTAATTTGTTTTTACATAGCTAGTTATACAATAATTCTTTAAACCTAACAATTACATCATCTATTGTAACAGAATAGTTAACAAAATTGTTGAGTCATCTGCATACAGTATCGTGGTAATGTTACTGTCAATTTGAGGAAAAATCATTAACAGAAATGATAAATAATAAAGGTCCCAATATAGATCCTTGTCAAACTCCAACATTATTAACTGAAAACTAGACTGTTCAACATCTATTTGAACACATTGTTGTCTTTTTAGTAGGGTGTTAACAATCTACAGTCTACAGTATATAATTTACATAACAGTAATATTGGGCAAATACATTCAAAACGCTTTACTTAAATCTAAAGTTAGAGCAAATAAATTTTCTTAATTATAAAGAGCTTTGAAACATTGATTAAGAAAACATAACAGTGCACCTGTAGTTGACTTTTTTGTTCTATAAGCATATTAGTGTTTGTAAAATATATTATTAATTTCAAAGTATCCTGACAGTTGCATAAATAATATTTTCTCAAAAATTTTAGACAGTATCGGTAACAAAGCTATAGGCCTATATTTATTTATATTATTCGTATCTTCTTTTTAAAAACAGGAACAACTTTGGTCAATTTTAAGCAGTATGGAAATACCCTTGCAAAATCTGCAATCATTTATATGATTCTGGTAAGAGGTATAACAATAACATCCAATATAGTTTTAATTTAATAAGATTTGAAGTTAAACCGTACATGGCCTTCAGAACTTGAATTTTTCAAATTATTAATTACACCACTTACAAGCTTGAGAACTGCTTTAAAATCAAAGCTTGACAAGATTTTATATTAATTTCAATTAATATGCAAGGTGTTACACTAGAAGAGGATCCACAATTTTAGTCGTTATTTTAGACACACTTAAAAATGGTCATTAAAATCCTCAGCACTGTTAACTCCATTAGCACTTGTTTGACGTTTGTCTAATTGTGTAAAGTAATGACCATTCAAATTGCTTTCATCTGATTGGTAGATGTTTATAAAGGTTGCTGTTTGCTCTGATTTTGCATCATTCATTTCTTGGTCGATATTTCTTTCTAAATCTTTTCTTCTAACATATGAAGCTCTTCATTACAGTGTAGTTATTATTACACATTTCATTTATTAGCTGCATTTCTGCTCTCATTCTTTTAATAAGTTTACAATATGAACCATATACTAAATGCCTTTAATGAAGATTTATTTTTTTTGACTCTGGAAACAGATTTCACAACTTCTACACAATATATCCTAAAATGGCTACACTTGTATTAGTGATCCATAAGTTTTGTATACAAAGTTCCAGTTGATTTGATTAATCATCATAAAAATTGTATTTGCCAAAACTGAGCAATAAGTCTGATCTCAGATGTTTTATGTTATTTATTTATCTACAATCAAATTATATTATAGAACTATTATTATGCCGTTATGAAACGTATTATAACACCTATAAAACGCTAAGTGTTTTATATTCCATAAAACATTAGTGTTTTTGTAATATATAAAATTCAATAAAAAATTTGAAGAAAATTTACTAACTTATTTATTAACATTAATATTAACATTCACGTTAAAATCAAAAGTAAACTTACTTGTAATATCAGGATTTACATTTACACAAACCACGTTTGAGGAAGACTGCATCGTGGAGATCTCTCTTTGCATTGTGCTGGATTTTTCTTGAATTTTTCTAGCAATAACGATTTTATTTTGACTCCCGCTTGCTTCTATATACCTCAACAACACTCAGATGACCTTCACGCTCCGTGTCTCTTAAGAGTGAGAATATCACCACCAGCATTAGCCAACAGAGTCGCCGTAGAATGGCGCATACTATGGCCCGTGTAGAATTTAGCGTCTAGAAGTTTTAAGAAAGAAGCAATCTGTGAGGACTTGAAATAGTAAGACCCCACAGGTTGCACGGTGCATTTTGAATTTATATATCGCAAAAATCTTCTCTGCAAATAGTACTTTTAGGACGTAGGCGTATGTATTCTCTTGCATATCTCCATAACATTAACACAGAGAATCCTTCGTCTAATACAGTGAAACTTCTTGACATATTGGTCTTGTTTCTGATGGACACGTAGATAAAAGATCTTTATCTTTACTTGTTCAATATTTTAAGTTTACCAGTTCATTGCATCAAACCTCCACAAACACCCATTATGATGTAGCGACCTAGAAATATTTAAAATAATTAAGATACCAATACAAAAGAAAAAGAAAATTGGTTGTACCTTCATCAGGATGCTGTTTTCAAAAATTGTTTGATGTGTCCCCTCTCGCTACTTTCTTTGCCTTCTTTGGCTTGTAGTATTTTGATTGGCTCTTTGAGATAAGCACCATTAATTTACCGTACTTAATATGTCAATATTTCTCGATGCACATTCAAAGTTGCTCTTAACATTAAATATTTCTGTCCACATCGACGAGGTAAAGAACTTGCTTTTAACATTTAAGAAATGAGCCAACAGGGCGTACTCCTGCTTATGATGTTTGCACATCTTTTTCTCTTCATTCATTAAACGTAGCAAATTCTTTTTAGTATGCATCTTTAGATTTGGCCGGGCAACAGTTGCAGGTTACTTCTTCAGCTTCTGCTTTAATTTCTACCGGCAAAGAATCACTTTCTGAGACATTTTTCAAAACGACGAACACAAACGATTTCTAATTTTTTCACAAATATTGTTTAATAAACAAGCAACCTAGCAACTAATAATGCAAAGCCGCCCAAAGTTTCACTAAATTTTCTTAATATTTGCTATTACATTGAAATTTTACAACTGTCAGATTACTTATTTTCAATTAAATTGGTTTGATTGTGGATAAAATTAGTATTGCATTCGTAGCTTTAGTGGCATATTATCCCCTAAGAGGATTAAACGCTCGAACTTCGTTCTCGTGATTAAAAATTCTTGCGTGGATAATCTGCCCACTAAAACACATATACAATAAATAGCTATTACTTTAATACATCTGTTCAACACAAAAAAAATCCTAATAACAGAACAGGTACAACTTACATGTATTAATTATATCTGCGTACAAAAGTATATATAAAAAATAATATTGTGGTTACTAATATAGATGCATCCTAACTTAATACAAAACTAAAAAGAAAACTTAAAAATTAAATAAAATAAAATATATATAGCATTAATATAGAAAAAAAGATGTTAAATGTTAAAATTCAAGCACATTCTGTGTATTGGTGATTTACGTGATTTATAATACAGATTTGTTTTCGCATGTTCTATTTAAATAAAATAGTTTGAATATCTTGTATTCGTTGCTGTAGAAAATGAAAATTAATACATTGCAAAGAAATTTGATCATCTATTTGACTATGAATAAGTTTTTGTAAAAATTGTTCGAGTTAGATCTTCGACGTTCTTGCAGGAATTTTATTGAAAATATTTCCGAGTAAGGTATTATAAGATAATTCATTTGGTGGTGGGTAATAGTTTAAAATTTTAAAATAAATATATTTTAAGAACTTACGTTGAATTTCTTCAATTGCAATTTTATGAATTTGGTAGATACGGGTTCCAAATTAGTGAACAATATTCTAGCTTAGACCTTACAAGTGTGTAATATAATATATATATTAGATGAATATCAGAGAAATATCGAACATTCCAAATGATGAATCCTGACATTTTTATTAAAGAAAAACAAATTGTATTAACATGTAAAATTAAAGGTGAGTTGTTTATCAAAGATAACGCCCAAGTCTTTAATATTTTCACACTGTTCAACAGCTTTATTATTAATGGAGTAACAGAAATCGGTTGTATTCTAACTGACTGACTTTGAATATTAAAATAAATTGTTTATATAGAATACTTTCAAATATTTTACTAAAATTAGAAAGAATTGTCACCGGTGTAGGTAATTAATAATATTACTTCGATCTTCAGATTTATGAATAGGAACTACACGACCTAGTTTCCATTCAGTAAGAAAAGTGTTGATTTTATTGCTAAATTAAATATATTAAAAGAGCCTTTGAAAATGGCGTGGAACAATCCTTTTCAATGTAGAAGGATGTGATATTAATGATTTAAATTCAAAATGTATTCCTTTATGATCAAAGAGACCTGTTTTTATTGGATAACAGTTGTAGTCGTGAATATTCGTAAAAATATTACCTATACAATTAGAGAAACGTGCATTAAATGTATAACTGCTATAAGACCGTAACTAGCCATAAGCCCACATAATTCATTAGCGCTCTGATCAGATGTATTAAATAAGACATTAAAATCTTCTCCTATTATAATCTGATTATTGAGATAGTTACATTCACTATAATTTTATTGATAGCATTCAAAATTTATTAAACTCACTATCTGGAAATCGATAGATATTTAGAGTACAAGAACCTTTGTTGGGAAACATAACACATGACTGTTCACAAACCTTTTCTTCACCTGTCTTTTGCTCTAGTTTAGGAGCTACATCCTTCGTACATTCATCAGATGTAGACATTATGATTGATCCACTATACCCTTTGTTTCTACAGAAAATAGAAAATTACTTAAAATTCAAAATTTTTAAATTATTTGTTTTATCTTTGGTGAGCCATGTTCAGTAATACATAGTAAATTATAACGTAAATCATTAGAAATAAAATAATTATCAAATTCTAAGCTTTTGTTTCTTAACGATCTAGTATTCTTAGCCCGTAACTGGTGAGGTCAAATTATTAGCACATAACTGGTGAAGTTGGGTTACAGAAACCCAGACTTTGTTAAGGCTCTCCTATGTTGCCAAATGAAAATAAATTGATATTTCAATGAAAATTTCACGACTACATGTTATAACCAATCAAAACTCTATATTTTACTTCGTTACCATGACAACTAAAATATTTCCGGAAATATTTTGCTTCTAGGGTACCCCGGCAAATTCTTTAATAAGTGAAAATATTTCTGTCATGAAACATATGACGTTTTAGTGTTAAAATAATAAATATTATTTATCTTATTCTGGGCAAATAACAAAATACAAGAGTGAATACTTCCTTCTTAATATTTTCTTGGTTTTCATAACCAAAACGGACATTTTTGCTTGCTCTTGAAACACACGTTGACAAATTGTTGGTTATCTGTCACAAAAATTTTAGCCAATTTACTTTTAATTTTATGTGACATACGATTAAGTACTTTATTGTCAAATTATGTTCATATTAATATTATTTTAAATTTATTTTGGTCGTGAAATTTTTCTTATCGAATTTCACGTGCATGAATTAATAGCAGGAAATTTTTTCCAGTGAACAAATTTTTTAAGAAAATTCGTTCACTGGAAAAATTTCCGGCAATAATTCAAGCACTAGGAGATTACAAGTGAAAATTTTTTGCTCCAGTAGAGATCCAATGAAATCAATTAATTTAAAGTCATCTGATTAAAGACAACTAATCAGGACAACATAACATTGAAAACATATCCTATGGACTGTTTTCACTCACATTGCCATGGATACAAATTAATTTATTTCGATTTTGACGTTTCAAATATTTATATTTCAATATGTCACGATTTGGTTCTAATACGGACGAGAATATTAATGAAATTATAGAATCAAGCATACCAAAAAATACCGTTTACAGCAAAAAATTTGTATGAAAAGCATTTATGGACTTTTGCAATGATAGGAAAGTATCAATTAGATGTAAATCAAACGGCGGAAAAATTTGCGTTGATTTTAAAGGATTGGGCTGTGAACATGAGAAGAAAAGATGGTACAGAGTTTAAAGAAACTACGGTCAAAACCATGTGGAACCTAACAAGTAAGCTGTTACAAGAAAAATATTATAAAGAAATGAAAGTTATTAGAAAACCCATTTAAAAGTGTTGTATTTCAACAAGCGCGAGTTGCCCGCGATTCAATACGACGAAAACTGCAATCAGATCCCTGTAAAAGGAAACAAGTTCGACAGCATTAAGTTCCGTAGAAATAACAAAATGATAAATTTATGGAATGAAAATACCCTGAAGGGCTGCAACGGAATTTTTATCACATAGCCGCGGTAGAATTAGCTTGGCGAAGTGGGGAAGCTGCTGCTTGCTTGACTGACTTTTTTTTGTATCAAAATAAACAACGATGGTTCTCTAACAAATCGAGTTGAATATAACCCTGAATTCAGCAAGACTTGCCAAGGTGGTTCAAAAATGTGTACTGAAAGCAAATTTTTAATAGAAAACAACGACAGCAACGTTTGTCCAGTCAGATTATTTAAAAAATTGACGTCAAAAAGGGGCCCAAATATTAAAATCAACAGATTATTCCTAAGAACAAATAGTCACTGGAAATCCGAAACTGATTACTGATATGATAATATGCCCATAGGAAAAAATACGATTCAAAATTGGACAAAATCGTCTGCCGAAGCGATTGGCTTGAATATCACGGAAAAAAAATTACTAATCACTCTATAGATCGACCGCCGTTAGTCGATTGGCCAAAAGTGGTGTATAAGAGCAAGAGCTTATAACAATTACGGGTCACAACAAATGCTAACTCAATAAAACCCTACTTGAAAATTGACGAAGAACATCATAATCAAATTATTAACAGCATGCGTAGTGGAAATACATCTTCATCAGTTATAGAAACTAACACGTCTGGATCTTCATTTAACTTTTTTCTAATTGTTTTTGTTAATTGCACCTTTAAATAAATTGTTTTTGCTCTATATTTTTTCTATAATTTGCAAAAAATTTTCTATCCGAATAACCCTCAAACATTGATAAATGCTCAAAAATTTTATACCAACTTTCTCAAGCTTGTTGCTTCTACGGCGTCGGTCTGTTTCCAAGCAACAAGCTTTCGAAATCTGTTATAAAATTTTTCAGACAATTCTCAATGTCCTGAGTTATTACTACTGATAATCAAGAAAGTTATTATTACTTTAGCTACCAAGGTGTTGCAGATTGTAAAAAAAGTTACTATACTTTGTTTCATACAAGAAGGTAGTGAAGGAAAGCATAGGGAAGCTTTAACCTTGATTGTTATTGGTTAAAATTCAAACCCGTTCAACACTGAAAAAATTATATTCAAAAAGTAGTAATATTTTTTTTGTGTGGAATGGTAAAACTGTCATCATTGTCATATGTAAGGTTATAGAAATTTCATGTTGTTATTTCGCCGTTGTAGTTGTGTGCTCCTCTTGTTTTGATTTTCTGCTTTTATTCCTTATAAAATAGTTCTTTTAGAACTCAACATTGTCTACATTATTTCGCAATGTAAGTTTATAACCCGTTTCTACAGAACTTAATAACTACAGTTTTACAGTATTTCTATATTTTGTTTACTATGGCAGACAAATTTCATTTCAAAAACCATAAGGGCAAATTAGTAAGGAGTGGTCAAAAATTAATGGCTTACAATGTTTACTTAAGCAGATATTACATTATACAAGTTGTCGTACGACGACTCTTACGAGCTTTGTTTAGATCAGTATGAAAATGTTTACATTGTAAGTTTTCTCTTTTGATCTATTGGTTCCGAGTACTCTTACGAGATCTTGCACGTTTAGAACAGCTTCTATTTTTACTTACGAGTTTTAATACGATTTTGCTTTAGCGCGTGCGTAGTTGTTATGAGACAGCTAACGGCCGATTCTGTCTTTTCTTTTTTCATCATTGAACGAAGTATCATTGCCAGATGTCCCAATTTACGCAAACATTACGATTTTTAGCGGCGTAATGTTTTGCGAATACCCCGATTTTGAATGAACTGTACTCTTATTCTATTGAAATACCTAGTCCCTTCGTTTCGCCTCTGGAGCCATTGCCTGTCCATAACTTTCGAGGACAACGCTTTTTTTTGTTAGCTTTTTTTTTTCTTCTAATAAATAATTGTCGGAGTAGAATCAATTTTAATGAAATCTGATTTAATAATATGTCCTCAAAATTCATGTTAACAATATTTTGTTTACAACACTGTAGATCAACAACTATTGATCTAACCTCAATATCAACTTGACTGAACCTTCGAAACTGAAGTATTTAAGCTAGCCGCGCATGCGCATTATTCCTATTGAGCTATTATAATGTAAACAAAATCATATTAGCCTTACGAATCTATCTAGAGTTACACCTTTCAAGACTTCTCAGTCGATAGACTCGTAAGAGAAATCGGATAATGTAATAAGGGCTTTACGAAACAAGACGAATAAGAGTAAAACAAAAGCTATGAAATTGACATCTATCGAATGCGGTCTGGGTGAACAAATGGTATGGAATATTGTAAAAGAAATTGAAACTTCTGGGATTGCTCGTTTCCTAAAAGACGCGAACGTGTTCAACTCAATATACACGACTTGAAGATTTTGAAACTGGAATTCGAAGACATGTACATTCATTCTTTAAAATAAATTACCAACTTTAGAAAAGTTCTGAAAGTTGTGAATGATGACGATTCATTACCTAACTTTGAACGTACATCTTTCTGGAAGAATATTGAAATAATTAGGATTTATATATGACAAACGCAGCAGAAAGAACACTTTAATTGAGAAAAAGAAATTGTTTTATGGAGACGTAAATACCTAACCACTATCAAAAATATCGAAGTGAAGGAGAAAAATTTATTACACTGATGAAACTTGGGTGAATGCAGGACACGTCATTAATAAGGTTTGGAAAGATACAACCGTAACAACTGCACGACAAGTACACATGGAGGGTCTTTTAACTAAGGAATACGTTTGATCGTTGTACACATCGGCAGCGACACTGGTTTTGTGGAAGGTGCTTATTTAAATTTTGAATCGAATAAAACAGGTTACCAAATTTCAAGTTTTAGAAATTGTTAACTTACTGATATGTACAATTGCTTTAGGTGATTACCACGAAGAAATGAACGGTGAGGTATTTAAAAATTGGTTAGATGGCATACTACCACTTTTAGAAGATAATTCTGTCATAATCATGGACAACGCCTCTTACCATAGTGTGAAGTCAGAAAAAGTGCCTACACAAAATTGGAGAAAAGGTGATATTATTGAATGGCTTCATAATAAGGGTATAACCGAATTAGAAGAAGACTTATTAAAAATACAACTGTTGGAGTTAGTGAAAGATTATTCTGCAGCTCATCCGACACCTTACGTTATCGGCTAATTAGTAAAGAGAAGCGGTAAAACCATATTGCGTTTGCCTCCGTACCACTGCAACTTAAATCCAATCGAGTTAGTGTGGTCACAATTGAAGCATTACGTAGCAGCTCATAATACCACTTACAAGATTTCTGATGTGAAAAATTTATTAGACGAAGGTGTTGCTACTGTCACAAAAAAAATGGCACGATTGTGTGAGCACATAATTAAAGAAGAAAAGAAGATGTGGGATTTAGATGGTATAACTGAAAATATGTTGGAAGTAACTATAAATTTGAACTCTGATAGTAGTTCCTTTGAAGAATCGACCGATGAAGATTTATAGTAACTAAAGTGATCTTCACATTATTACAATTTTGAATTCATGCATTCTTTAAAATTAAAAATTTAATTTTATAATTAAGTTTATTTCATTGTTCGCACTCATATTTTTAGTTTAGTGTGTGTTAATGACTTGTTCAATACATATGAATTAAATTTTCAAATAAAGGTTGTACATTGCTGGTTCTTTAAGCCAATTGTATTGATAAAATGGTTAAGTAGAAAATTAAGACAAAGTAACAATGACAATGGGCAACAATTAATCATTAATCACAATTAAGTTCAATTTCCTTGAAAACCTACGTTTAGTCAATATATTTACATTCGCCTTCTCAACATTAGAAATTTGCAATACCACATAAATATTGATAACGATTACTAGATTTACAAAATTTCCCGCCTTTGGAAAACAACAAAAAACTTTGCTTTGTAAACTTGCCTTCAGACGCAGCGCCACCTACTACCTTCTTATTTGGAATGAAGTATAACTTGATTAATAGAGTTCAATTGATGATATAGTGAATAAATTACAAAAATACACATGTTGTTAAAAAATCGCAATTTTTTACAAACAAATTTTTAACAAATAAAAACAGGTTTTAACTTGTATTCTAGATATATAAAACTAAAAAAAGTTTTATTCTTTAAATTGTTCTATGAAAATAAAATTTCAGGTTTTATTGAACTCATTCTCGGCACATAGGAACTATACAACTTCAGCAAATTGGTGTCTGACACATACCACAGGTTTTCTTTGATTTTTGATCCAAGCCAACCGGGCACTTCCTGCATCTCACTTGCTTGTTTAAGTCGGTCTGGCTTCTACTGGATGTGGTTTCTGCAATATTCTGCCAATGTTCAAGCGTAATTCGAGGTAGACGTGCATTTAGGAGCCGCTGATTGAGATAAGGCTCCACAAGTTCTTTAGCAAGCATTTTGATGTATTGTAGTCGGTAAACTTTTGGATTTCCTAGGCATGCAGTAAAAATAACATAACCGTTTACCATGCTGACATTCAACAAGGTGTAGAATATTGCTAGCGGCCAACGTCGGGTACGACGACTTGTGGAGTAAACTGTACATTTCTCATCTAATGCATCAACACCACCTTTCGTGGTGTTATAGAAAGAATTATTTCTGGCTTTTGCGTTTCTGGATCAATAGCCTGAGTATGGTGCATGGAAGAAATCAAGAGAACGGTTTTGCCTTTCTTTGGAACGAATGATACGAGCGTCATATCTTTGGTGAATCCGTAAAGGACGTCTCCTTCTTTTCTTGAGTTTGCAGGCAAAAATTCTTTTGAAACCTTTTTTATTTTTACGCAGTGTCCCCACAAATGTCAAGTCTCTTTGAGCAAGCTCTTGAACAAGACCAATCGAAGAAAACCAATTATCTGCTGTCACGTTACGGTTCGTACCGACAATCGGCCGTGTCAGCTGCAATACAGCCTGTGTTGGTTTGGGTAGATTTTGTTCATTTTCGGACAGAGTTCTGCCATCACTGTCTTTTCCAGAATAAATATACGCATTTAGTAAATAATGTGTTTTTGCGTCAGTCAATGCCATTATTTTTATTCCATATTTCCTTGGTTTATTCGGAATATACATGCGAAATCGACACCGACCGCGAAATCATAATAACATTTCGTCAATACAGGTATACTTTCCAATGGAATAGCACATTTTCTATAAACTTCTCGAATACCCATGAAATGGCGGTTGTAGGATCTCTCTTTATTTTCCCGTCTCTATCCGAGACATGGTCAAATCGCAGACTTACCAATAAAACATAAACCCTTTTGAGTGACATCGTACAACGAAAATGTCTCGCCCAGTGCCATCTGTGGCAAACATAGCTTCGAGATCCTCATTATTTGATTTGAAGATAGCCGTAAACATGAGAATTCCCAAAATGCTTTGAACTCCACCGAATCAGTATTTCTATAATCAGTACGGCTTTTATCGGACAAATGTTCTCAAATTATCGCCAGTTTCTCATTGGTTCAAAGTATTATTTCATTCAAAATTTCTGTATTGAATAAAAGTTGCCATGAAGACTGCGGCATGCAAAAAGTACCAAGAGCTTTTGCAGGACCAATTCGTCCTGGAAGGTGGGAAATAATATTGTGTTTTCTGGTGCGCACATTTGAAGAAGGTGCTTCTTTTGCCCATACAAAACCACTTTTGCTTCGGTACTTTACCTGCTTCCGTAAGCGTTTTTGTTTTTTTTGCCAGTGGTTCATCATCATCTAACGAAGACTGGTCATCCGATTGGTAGATGGAGGGTCAATGTACTCGTTTACATTGCGTAAAGAAACAGGAAAGTCCTCATTCTCCGATGCTTCCTGCTCAGATGCACTCACGTGGTCACTTTGAAAATTTGCGTCTATAATATCTCTCTCATCACCACTATACACACTTTCATTGTCATCCAGCAGGGCCATAGCCCATTCTTCAAATCCTGGGTCAGTTGGCTTCATGGACTGTCTTTTGGTCGCCATTATATACACCAAAAAGGCAGTGACCGCAATAAAAACTGTAACGTTACTGGTGAAGACAGGTAAAAAATACCCTAAATATAAAACAATTGTCGGTAAACAAGTAATTAATGGATCAAGGTCGCCCACGCACACGTTGAGAGAACTCGGTGAACTGACTGAAAGGTAGATACGCAAAGCGCTTTCGCGCATGTTATTTCTTGACGGTGGCGTGCTAAAGTTTTGCGCGGGTATTTTGCATCCGACATCACCAGTTACGGGTTAAATAAAATTAAAAGTTTGAAAATCGTTTTAAACATTGTTGCTTATCTCGTGGTTTTTCTTTGTCAGAAAATGACAAAATTTATTAATGGTAACTCCATTCGGCCATTTAGAAGGATCAGTAAGCTTCGCTGAGTTATTGGAATAGCATAAAATTATAAAAGAAAAATTACAATAGGGGAAAATCCCGTTTTTATTTGCACATAGTCAACATTAAAAGATGTTATATAATTTTGTAAGACTTCAGCTGTAGTAGTTGGACACAAGCCAACCACATAATATTCATCACATGGTAGGTTTTATAGCCATCACTTGCATGACGTTTTTGCACATTATCGCACTTTATAATCAATGTTTGTTTGTTTTTTTCGCAACTAGATCTCCACAAAGGCCAGCAAATTTTTTGGCGTGCGCATCCGCCATTTAAATCGATTTAGAGATGACAAGACAACATTCTCATTTTTTTTATTTGGATTTTCTAAATATGATTTGTACAATCTGTTTGTTTCAGTCTACCAACATGGGACATATTCCTTTCAAAAACCACGTGAAATTGATTTTTTGCTGCACATTTAATAGCACCTACAAACCTAAAATAATTATCAAAACCGGTGGTATCCATCTAAGAATAAAATGGAGAGATGTTCTATAGTTACCCAATTAGCTTTATAAAATTCTATCTTAGTTTTTCTAAAAATTTTACAAACAGAATTTGAAGTCCAATTTGTAATAGCGAAGGTCTATGTTAACTTCTTGGAAAAATGTTTAATACCATACGTTTTGATTGTAAGGAAACCATGTCACGATCCATTGATACTAAACACAGGTCCAGGCTATAATCGTTTTGCTATCGATCTAAGTAAAATGTTTTGATGCTTTTTGGATTGTATGCTAAGTGTATGTTTTGAAACCCTATCTACGTTTGTAACGTTATTCTATTCGTATCGTTGTCTTTGCATAATGTGTTGTGACAATTAAAGTCACCAATATATACACTTGAATGAGGAAGAACGACATTAAAAGTTTCTGGCCAAGCTTATTGAGGAGGTCTGTAAATATTTAGTACGTGTAAATCTTCTATTTTAGTAGTTATAACGAAAATTCCAGAAATTATACTTTTTGTATATTTTCGTATTATATATTTTTTTTACGTACGTTTCTATTCCATGAATGGAGTTCTCAATAAAGTTTACTAATTGAAAATCTTTTTACTATACCTTTATTGAGTAAATGTGGAACGTATGTCGAGAGCCGTCTTAAAACGTGTGTCGCGAGTAATATGTTGGACAAAAGTCTTATTTGGCGCGCATTTTGCTAATTTTCTATTAGTGGAAAATAAAATTCGTTAAAATTTTCTAGCCGTACAGCGGACATCTTCTTTTTCGTTTTGTACATGCGGGTGTTTTACCGTATTTCTTGAATTTATTGAAATTTCCACAAACATTATTTAATGTGGGATTTAAGATTTCCAATTCAAATTGGTGTTTAACTTTAATTCGGCTAAATTCACCGTGAGTACATTTTGTTTTCTTTTCTTTCCTGGTTAAATTAAGTCTAATTGCTACGTATGCTTTTAGCACGTTGCGTTGACTTTATGTTCTCGTTGTGTATTATACTTGGATAACTCTTGAGGGTGCTGGAGTGGCTAATTAAGAACCTTTTTTATCAATTAAAGACAACATAACGGTTTCGCATTAATTAAGCTGCAGACAACCGTTGGATACTACGTCTGCAGGGGTTGATTATGCTTCAAGCCAATCGCTTTCTGTTCTTTTCCGCACACCTCTCCCAAGAGAAATCCTGGGATTATTTAACTTCCCAAACTGTCAATACCGTCGCTAGCAGAACAACTTCATTTTCGAAACTACATCCTACCGATTACAGCTAAGTTTTAGTATTTAAGCAAATTATTTAGTGATAATACGTTAAGCTCAAGTACATATGACATAGAACGGCTTGATCTCTATTATGTAAGTAAATTTTTATTTGGTGTACATTCCACAACCGAACGTTTGTTGTAATCAGCTGTTTGTGGAAGGTACTTACCCTTTAATCCTAGGTTAAGTTAGGTTTAACACCGTGTGTAAGTGATATGTGTACGCAAAGCCTTACTAGTAGCCAATCCTCAATTCAAATGATAACTTTAACTTGGGTGTAACTAAAGCTTATCTGAAATTTGACACATTAATTGCGACCCTTTTTTATTGTTAAGCGAGGCTGCTGCTAACGCACGTAACTATATGCGACAGTCTTTCTATTTCTGTCACCTTCTCCTAGCATTTTAAGATTTGTTTGTTGTATTAAATTGTTTGCCTTTCTCTCTGGTTTGTGTTCGATTTGACGTGTTAGATTTTAAGTAAAATCTGTTGATCTCCTGTTGGTCGGTTTTATTTCTTCCTTTTATCTAGCAGGTGGCGCCTTGTTAGACAATAGAAGTTCTTTAGGGATCTCTCTGACAAAGCCGAACGCTGCTGATCTAACTACTATAAATATTTTTTCCTTCACGAACTTAGTGCGCTACATCGAGCGGAATTTCTTTTAGTTTTTTTTTAGGTTGTTCCGCTAGAGCCGTCGTTTCTTTTTGTTATTTTGTAAACAACAACCGTTTCAGTATACTATATCATTTCCACAGTGTGTTTCCTGTAAAAGTAAAATATCGATCCTATTCCTGAAACAAAGATTAAACAAGAAATCTGATTTGTCCTTACTCAACCCCTCAACATTAATTTGTAGATTACTTGTTGTGCGCCCTATATTAGTGTGTGATTGTGTTTTGTGAAATTGTGTTGTACATTTTTTCTTAATTGTTCAGGAGAGTCTTGATGACCAGGTCCGGAAACCAAAGTAGCGATTCTCGGAAACAATATGTTTTTCTTGTTGATTATGGAGTACTGTAAAGTACTGATCACCTTCCATATTTTATATTTGTATTAAAAACGCCTAAAAACACACACGAAAATATTGACGTACGTTTTGACGTATAGTAAAAACAAAGAGAAACCTGATTTAATAAAATAAAGAAGAATACCAGAATATACCACCATGGTATATCAACTTGATGGAAATTTAATTGTCTTACAGAATTTTAAACAATATACAAGGTATCTTATTTGAAAAAAATAAAGTTTTGATCTTTTATGTGTTTCATATTATTTAACCAAGTTTAAAGGAGGGTTTGTAAACATTTTTAATTTAACCGATGAAGCTATATTATGGCTTGCGAATCAGAAGGATATGTGAAGTTCAGCAATATTTTGTATTCTCTGTTCTGGCGCTTAGACCGCTCCATTATATGTCGTCATGCAATGGCTGTGCTGTTATATTTTATGTTCTTATTTATCTTTTATAATGTTTACATACTTAATGAATAGTATTACACATAAATATTAATGTGGGTAAAGGTTGACATGTTTAGGTTTTAGTGGTTTTCCTAAACCTTGAAGCAAATGCTTTGCCAAGACGAACCAATCCACAATTGCACGCGGTTTCTGCACCACAGGTTTATACTGATCTTCTGGGTCACCATTCATAACACTTACATCATAATACAATAATTTAAATGTACCATACAAATAAATAAATAATGTTAAAATTATCAATAATGAACAAAAATGTATTTAGATAATTATTAAATTCGAGGCTTCTATGGGTTCAAATATCAGGTGAATTAAAATATGAATGGTATCATTTTTCAGAAAGAAAAACTAAAATAATTATTATCTCAAAAACTGGCGTACTTAGGTATTATAAAAAACTATTATGAAAAATTGATCATAGTGAAACTCATAATTATAAAAATAAAATAATATACAAAATGTCCCATTAAAAATAATAAATTGTTAATAATTTTGAGTAGAAGTGACAACACCTCTAAATAAAAATATTTTAGACATACACATCGTGCCTATTTACGGCAGTATCCAACATTCATATCCATCCTATATCCTGTTTTCCATAAACATCTAACCCACATCAATGACTCTGTGTATGAATTTGATTGTATATGAATGATTTCAATTGGTAGAACACAATAATGTTAAATCCGATACTTTATCAGTTAACATAGGTGAGGTTCAGTTCTTAGACCGATTCTCTTTATTATTTTTCTTTTGATAATACTATTAAAATTTTATACGCAGACGATTCAACATTAGTAACAATAGCTGAAAAATGAATGCATCTTGTTACAGAGGCGGCTGATGCACAAGAAAGAGCAAGGGAATGGTTCTATGATAATGGGCTGTGCCTAAATAACGATAAAACAACAAACATAATTTTTACCTCACGAACAAATCATTGTAACCAAGAAGAGTGCCTAATAATAAACAAAACACACTCTACAAAATTTTTGGGAGTCACTATTGACGACAAATTGACTTGGATCGAACATTACCATATTCTATCTAAAAAAATTGCTCGTAACATCTTTGCATTACGAAACAGGTTATCATATGCACCCTTCTATGTATAAAAATACAATCAAACCAACATCAATTAGACTATGCAATTTTCAAAGTGTTCATTTTTTTGATCACTTGCCAAGATCTGCTCAGTTACTTCCCATAGCCAAATTAAAAAAACTGTAAAAGCAATGTTATTAAAGAAAGCCTTCTATTCGTATAATGAATATTTATCTTATAACCTCACATCAAATGATATTTAACTGTACCTACTATGTTTGTGATATTGTTTATACATACAGGGTGTTTCATAGATCACTCCTCAGGCTTGTATTTCTGTGATTCTTTATTTTTTTATTGTATTTTTTTCCGTAGAATTTTCTATTATAACATAATCACAAAATTAATAATAAACACATTAGCATCATCTTGCACTTTTGGAATTGGTATAATTCATATTTATTATGATAAACGGAACACTAAAAAATTAGAGAAATGCATTGTTTTTATAGGCTCCTAGATAAAAATGACAAAAATCAGTTATTTCCATGGCAAACCTACCTGTAACTATTAATCGTATTTTTCTAACAAAATTTTTTATGAAAGACCCATATTTTTTTATATGGTTGTAAAGAGAAAAAAGTTGAATACCGCTCCATTATATGAGTGCAGAATTTGAAAATTGTATTTACTTATAGAAAATTTAATCTCATTTACGAAATTAAAAAAAATAAAAATAAATAACGGAAATACAAGCGTAGGGAGTGATCTCTAGAACACCGTTCATATATACAAATACATTATTATTTATTTATTTATATTTGACAAATTAACCTGTTGTTTTTAATTCGACTGCAATTACGAACAACATTTGCGTACCTAATTATGTGATTCAAGTGTGTGAGGATAATATTTGGACTATTTAAACATTGCATGTAAATGTAAATTTAAAATATTAATTGTTTTTATGCAATTATGCATTATTTTTGTAAAATAAAAGCAATTTCCTGCATCAGCAACCTACATAAAATACGTGTTTGGTATAATTTTAAAAGCATTGAGAATTTAAAACATTTTGTGTATAAAATTTCATAACAATATTCAATTTAGCCTTTTTGAAGTGCCAAACAAATTTCCTGTGTACTTGATCTAAAAGAACTGCTCTATTTCGCCTAAAGTAACATCGTTACGTTAAACAAACTTCAAAACAACATTTTAATATGAAGCTATATAACAACAGCGTACGTTTCAAGATTATGATATTATGATATAGTTATGTAATACTAACTTAACGATCTAATTTATTCCAGAAAAACGCACAATTACTGATTGTAATTACGATTACTTATAACTACCACAACAAAAAATTAAACTTTGTATAAATAGGAAGTTTCTGATTATAGACACTTTCATTTCCTCAATCAAATGTTAAATTTTATAATTCAAAAGCTGCGTAGTCTGGAAATCTTATTTGATCAAGCTAAAAGTAAAATATCACCTAAAATTTTGAAAAATATGTTAAATGTAAAAACAACGATTTTTATGTAGCGCAAATAATACGTTAGTAACTGTCGTTATGGTGCAGACAGTTACAGCTACATTAATTCAATTTCCATTAATCAAAATCGTAAAGTTAGAATTTAGTTTGCGCTTGCAATATGAAAAGAAAATAAATACAACGGCACCAGCAAATAACTTGACATATACAGGTTAATTTTTTCCGCCGTTTTTCATTTTGAATTTATCGCTGTTGGAATAGGAAAATATATTATATACGACATCGAAATTTCTGTACATGAATGATGTCGATAATTGCACACTGTATTTGGGGATAAATCAATTAATTGCCTTTTCCCAACCAAAGGGAAAAATTGATTAATTATATACTTTCAGATTTTACCCACGTTCAAAGTTATTTATTAAATTATGTTGGGCAATAAAGAAATGCTTAGACTTCAGTTTATTTAAGCGCGTCTCTTGCTAAAAGATATTAAACTTTATAGTGTAAAGAGACTGATGTTTTTTAAGTAGTAAGTATTGAATAAATTCGAGTTTTGAAATTGCATTTTCTTTGATTAGCTGTAAGCTCTGTCGTAACAAATAATCACGCAGAGAGACAGAAATGTAATAAAAACTTTGTCTTTCTACAATGTTCTCTTTTTAAACAAGAAATTCCAATCGAAGTTGTAAAATTGTACATCATATAAAACTTCTCATAAAGAAAAATCGTTTCGCTCACTAAATACATTATAGAAATTCGAAACAACCAACGTTATAGCATGAACTAATAAAAACACAATTTTCTTTGGTTTACACCAAACTTTAGTTCAAAGAGATTCTGTGTGTTCTAAATCCGTCGATAGTAGCGCAACGCTCAAACATGATATCTCGATTGATGCTATCGTATCTCTTAAACCGACATTGTCGATTTACGTTAACTTATCATAAAGAAGAACTGTAAGTTTCTTTTTCATTCTGCGCACAGGTACAAATTTTGGGGGCTGATTTCAATTAACTTTGCGTTACTTCAAAGCGATGTTTGAAGTATACTACCGGAATTAATCGGCTCATCCCCTAATCAACAGGTATGGTTTAGTTTATATTTGGACGCTATAGTAAAAACAGAATATCGAAAATACGTTTTACTACGTTGAACATCAAAATCGGCTCTAACCGTATGGATTACACAGATAACCTTCATACTTGTCTTGAACGTATTATCTCCTACCGCAAGATATTTTCTCTTTGCTCGTATCAGTCTGTGACTATAACGCATATACAACAAAAATCTTATCGCTCGTAAAAGTACGGAAAACTTTAATAAACTTTTGTTCTTGGAATCTCTTCTCCCAAGAAGTTGTAATTAAGTTTGTCTGTAACCGTATTTCAAGTAACGTAAGTTGTCCTTATTATACGATAAACTAAAACATAACATTCATTTGCTTAAACGTTCATTATTTGACAAGTTAAAAATTTATTTTTAGTTTTTAATTTGACTATTATTATTAAGTATGTCAATCAATAAAATTCAATAATATCACGATTTAAGAGAGAATTTTTGTTACAATATACGACCTGTTTAAATATTCTAAAATACCGGGCTATGGAACTGTTATATTATTAAAATCGATTTAAATTTTGTGCTTTATAATAAAGGAATAACAAATACTGCCTTGGGGCAACACGATCCTTTTGTAAGTTTTTAACATAGCATTATGTTTTATTTGTATATTAGTCAGAAAGGTAACGAACGTTTATAATTAATACTATAAGGTTACCACAATTTTTTCTTTTCTATCATTTTTTTAGTATTGTAGTTACATCAATGGAGATATTTAGTAAACAGAAATAATAGATATGACCTAGCATCGATTTTATCATCCCTTTGTTTTTATACTTTATTAAGAGTCAGAGTGAATATTAAAACGGTGCAATTTACCTTCTAATTTAAAACTTTTTAATTAATTTACTAAGCTACTAAGCAGAAATAATAGATATGACCCTTTATTTTTATTTATTTTTTATTTATTTCTTACAAATAATAGTATAATTAAACAAATTAACCAAAATTACTTGCCACAGTGGCAAAACCAGAGCGTGGCAAGGAGTTCAAACTTAAATTAATTTTAACTATTGTCACGTTTTTAATTACAAATATTTAATAATAAAAAAATTTAATACATGAGACAAACATTTAATAAAATTAGAATGTGCATAATTACCTACTTACTTCATATAAAAAAATTTAGTTCTATATATTAAACAAAAATATTAAAACTATACCTGGAACAATTAAATAAAACCTTTTCCAATCGAAACTAAAATATACTTACTTGTATAGGAAGGATGGTAAGAACAAAAACTACTTTGTTTGAGTGCATGTCAGCCGCTACTGATCATCAGTGAGTGTCGTTAAGTAGGACTTGAGTAGAGTTGAAAAGTTAGTTTAGGACCAAGATATCACTCATGCCATGCAAGGTCTCTTTCTCTTAGGGATAGCCATGGCTACCCCTACTTTCCCCCTGGTTCCCGGCCGTGCTTGACTACACTCAAGAAGTTTAGGAACCTCCATCCACGTCGCATAACTGTGAACAGATATAATTCAGCTAGGGGAAATATATCCTCAGCCTGCTCATCGTCGACCTTAGAATATTATTTTGAGCTATTATTGCACTGTTTAGTGTAGTGGCATAAACCCAGCCTTACGACAGTAGGCCACAGTTGAGAATAGATTGGACAAAGCCATTCTGAGTGTGTTTATTTTTAATATTCTGCGTAGTCTTGCAAATATCTATGCTAATCTGTTTAAACGTTCTGTTCCATCTTATGTGTTGATCAATTTGGACACCAAGATATATAATTGATTTTGTCTTTGAGATCTTGTTATTGCAAGTACATTGTGACATTTGACAGTTACTATTATGGATTGTTAAATGGTTTTCTGAAGGAGGTTGACCGTTTTCATAGATAGAATATGAAATGAATTTTGTTTTATCAATATTTATTGTTAGTTTATTTACGTTCATCCATTTCTTAACAATATTTAGGCTACGCTCCGCAACAGCAAAGCATTGGGACCAGGAGGGCGCTGCGATACCGTAGTTTGTTCCAGAAAATGAGGAAGTAAGTGAATTTTCTAGTTTTACAAGTTGTTCCCTTTGATAAAAGTAGCTCTCAAACAAGTCCAATGCTGTTTCTTGCACTCTCTTCATTTTTCGTTTTCTAATTATCGAAGGCTTAGGCCCTGTCTAAAAATATCGATAGAACTTATTGTGAGAGTCCAATAAGGCATATATCTCCGAGGCGGCAGAATCTATAGCATCGTGGGTGCCCAGGCCAGTTTGTAATCAAATTGTTATTTTCTAAGGATTTTACAAATTATTTTAGCTATATTCAAAAGCATGGATATTGGTCTACAGTTTTACTGAGTTTTAAAACACCTAGGGAATATGCCGGGTACAAGGCTTAAATTTATTATATGAACCAAAGGTGTTAGAATTAATTGTTAAACTTCCTTTACTGTTTTTACTCTTATACCGTCCCATCCACGACCTGAACCACTTCTAAGCTGATCTATGACTTCGGAAACACCCGCCCCATCAACCCCAACATGATAGTGGTTGTTTCCTCTTAACACCAAGACCCCAATCCACTTCCGGCAAAGTTATTGCCATCTTTGCGCCAAATGTACCAAAATCCGTTACATTCATCAACTCACTCTGAATGTTGATTGTTTTTATATTAAAGTTTTTGATTTTGTTACCAACGGCTGAGGTTATGGTTTCCCATACTAATTTAGACTCGGTTTTCCATTTGAAGGTAAATTTTCCTGGTCCAGTAACTTTGACCAGAAGATCAAACTGCAGGTTAACAATTATTGCGTTTTTCAATAAACAGTTTGTCTTTAGTTACTTGACCTCCAGTGAACTTTAACTTCCGAAAGTATTTCAAATGTTGGTACCACAACTGACTGAAAATTTTATATCATTTAAGCTAAATTCCTAGTTACGTGTTGGTATTTTATCCAATTCGGCACTCAAAATTCAAATTATACGAAGGTTTTGAAAGTTTATTAAATGTTATTATTTTACAAAGTCATAATAAAAAAATTACTTTTTATGTCGAATTGCTTAAGCTTATGTAGATCATTATATCCATTTTTTGAAAACGTATTTGTTTAGGAAAAATCTCACTTTACGAAATTTTAGAGATTTGAGTTGTAAATTCGATTTCGTCAAACAAATAATTTATGAAACGATTTTTAGTTTAATTTATAGTCTGTACACTATTGGTGCGGAGTAATAAACCTGTCAGAATGATCAAATCTCCCGTATTGTTGATACGTTTGAAAATCATATTTTAGTAGGTAAATATATTATAATAGTAAAATCTACCTTGATATGAATTATTATGTGGTTATAAGTTATTTATTTTATTTGTATAGTAGATCACATTACAAATTTTACTTCTTACGTATTATATACCATTATTGTTATCTTGGTATAATACACATCTACGGCTATGATTCTCGTTTCGTCAGTACCTGGGCTGGTGGCAACGTGTTTTTCTAGATTAAACCATTGTTCTCAGACCTAGATGGGTCGATATGCTCAAGAGCGGCACAATGATCGTATTTTTGGGTAGAATTTATTGGTTTTACTTAAGCGTAGAAGTACCGCATTCACAAGAAAATAAAGAATTATTTCAAGCAATTATGATTTATTACTCCGCGCCAATAGTATACAGACTATACTGATCAACATAAAATATTAAATAAAATATACATTTAATGCAAGTGATTTACAGATATTTAAGATAAAAGCTGTACCAAATAGAATAACGCTCATGAAGTACTTAAGCGCTTCAAGCAGTAGAGCTTAGTGACGACTCAAAAAAATACGTTTATTTTTCTGTGAACACAATGTAGTGTAATCCTTTTTGTAAAGAAAAAAATGAAATGCTTCTTAAATAATAAAAAAATCAAAATTATCTAACTCTTCAAAGAAATAAGGTCTACGCCAAAATATTTTGGTCTTCTTACAATTTCTTCATCACTGTTATACACATTAACATCATAATTCTTCATTCTTTTTTCAAATACTACAAAGGTAATCTATTCATTTGAAGTTATTTGCACTTAAGTATTGTAAAAATAAATGTCTCAAGAATGCAAACTTTAGGTTATAATATGCAAGTAAACACAAACCACAGATGGATTTTCTACCGATAAAAGTAACTGTTAGTTTCGTCGACAACAATTAATTGAAAAACGAAATTCTTGTAGTAAACTTAAGGCTAAATCAACCACAAGTTGACCAGCGATTGAAAAACGGATGTTAGTATCATTTGCTGCTTGTATAATTTTGTTTTTAAATATTCATTTTAGCTTTACGAATTAAGCTTCTAAATTTATTTTGTAGTTTTCTACCCTAAGACTTTACTCAATTGTTTATACAATTTGTTTTTTTTTCTGAGCGAGACCATCAAACCTCTGGTCATCCATGGTTTTGTGTATTTTTCTGTTTATGGTTTATCTGTATAGTTTTCATGGTTGATGAGGAGTTCGATCGTCTCACTCAGAGTCTGTACAAATTTTGGATCAGTACAAAGAACATATGTACGACCAGTGAATGCCGCGTACACGTTTTTGTGAGTTTATCTAAATCAAGTTTTTTACTATTCGTACATTGTTCTTGAGAGGTGTTGATTTAAAGCTTAGATGCCCAATAGCAAAAAATACTGCCCTGTGATCTGTGATATTGTAATTTAGAACCACACAGTTTATCCTGCTTATGTATATTAGAAAAATATGGTCTGCATGTGTCTGATGCATCATCAGACCTTTGTCACACTGAAGAATTAATTCTAGTAGGTAAAGTGACTCTGGGCATGAATTTCTTCCCTCAATCAACCTAGCGGTTTATCATCTAAATTTGTCCTATAGTCATCACGTACTATTCAGCAGTTCAGTCTTGCACTTCGCAGAGTGAACACCTACTCTAACTAACTTGCGATCAAAACTTCAACTGTTTTTTATAAGAACAAACTCGATACCGGCAATAATGTCCGCTTTGGCAGAATTATTGTACAACGTTTGCGCGTCTATGACGCCAAGCAAACTCGCCTCTGCAATCGAAGGGTTGCAGAAGTTATTAAAAGGATTATTAATGACGACAAATCTAACAATCCGCCCGCAGGTACTTCCGGAGAAACCGCTCTTGTCCGAACCGATGACGCAACACCAATGAAGCCAACGATAAACTCCAAACAACGAGAAAAAGGAAAAAAACCCGGGAAAAGAAGCCGAAGACTGCTACCCGCATAGACGTCGATGCTGACACTTCAAATGAAGAATCCCCTTTCCCAAGTCTTAAGTAGCGATTATCCTATCCAAAACCCACCACTTCAAACTACCCAAGTCTCAAGTAACGATAACCTTACCCAAAACCCACCATCACAAACTCCCTAAGTCTTAAGTAACGATGATCTTTCTTAAAACCTACCTCAACCTAATACTAAATCCACCTCAAATAAACGCATCCTGGCCATTGTCCTTTGAAACAAATCTAAATGGTCAACCACCGCTTCTCTCTTGATTCAAACAAAATCCGTTTTACTAATGCCATCACCGTCCCGGAAGGCATTAAAATAACACCACCACCATTTTCGATTACCGCGCATGATTTCCCTTATGAACAAATATCAATTACCCGAACACCCTATTCCTTAACTAGCCAAACCCTCCTTAAAGTACTTTTTTGAGGAATTTCCAAAACCACCCCTACCGACCAGATTAAAGCCGAACTAGAATCCCAAAATTACACTCTATCCAAAGTTATCCAGCTTTTCAAGCAAAACAGATCCCCGATGCCGCTATTCCTGGTTCTCATTCCGAGAAAACAAAAATCAATTTACAACCTAACCCACTGCTGCAGAGTAGCAATCCGTGTTGAACCCTTACAATCCGAACGCAAATCCCACCAATGTTATAGATGCCAACTCCATGGACATTCCCAAAGTAAATGCACCGCTTCTTTCGCTGTGTTAAATGCAGCGAACCTCACCCATCCCACGAATGTACCAAAACCCGTGACCAACCCGCTAAATGCGCCAACTGTGTAGGACCACATACGGCAAATTACAGCGGATGCCCAGCTTCGTTAAATCCCAACAGACCAGGTCCCCAAAAACCCCGCCTGGTCCGCACCAACGTTAACTTCCGCTACCCTATTCCCGCCTTACCCACAAAACCCGCACCGTTCACCACCAAACCGCAACAAACTTCAGCACCACCAACATCCAAACCCCAAACAACGTCCTACCTCAAAGAAACAAGCCCGTATTGCCGAAATCCTTGAAAACGTGCTTTCATCTTTTAGCCAATCAAATCCGACAGAAAAAGCCATAAAAACCCACCAATTACTTTCCTTAACCTTCTAAAAACCAACATGGCTGTACAACCTACCATCCCTTACCACCTCACCGTATCCTTCTGGAATTGTAACGGTCTTTGTTACAAAACCACTGAACTTGAAGAATTTCTTAGAGATCACAACGTCGATCTTATCCTCTCTCTGAAACCCACCTAACCCATGTCACAAAGTCAAAATTCCAACAACAACCTTTTCCGCAACGACCGCGACGCAAGAGGCGGTGGCACCCAATCTACGTCAAACGATCCCTCAAGCATTACCTCGCTCCCAATCCTTCCCTGGACCATATCGAAACCACCTCAATCATCGTAGAGACGACCTCCGGTAAGATTAAGATGATTGCATCCTATAAACCACCCAACTCTCCTTTAACCAACAATGACCTAGACAAACTCTTTCCTGATCAGAATCCCACCATCGCCGCAAACGATTTCAACTGCAAACACCCGTCCTGGAATAGCCGCATCCACAATCCCAACGGACAAATCCTATCCGCTTACCTAGATGCACATCCGCAACTATCCGCACTCGCCTCCAACGAACCAACATTTATCCCAATCAACTTCCGTCCCGACATCCTAGACATCGCAATTACCCAAAACATCCCTTTAATTCCAACAATTTACGCTCTTTCCGAACTTAGTTCCGACCATAATCTAGTTATCCTGCACCTCGGACCTATATCTCACGACCACCTTTAGAAACCCGCCAAATCACCGACTGGACCAAATTTACCCAGCTCTTAACAGACCAAATCAATCCCATTCCTGTTATAAACACCCATCATGACATAGACCTAGCCACCACCTTCCCTCCAAAATTGTATCCTAAATTTACACCAACAATCCACCACCACCACCACCACCCCTAGACCCACCACCTTACCGCCTCTCCTAAAAACCCTTATCCGACTTAAGAAACGCGCCAAACGCACCTACCTAGCACCTAAGCCCTCGACAAACAAATCCTTAACCGATTACAACTCAAGTCCACACCAAAATTCAAACTTTCCGCAACGAATCCTGGACCGCCAAACTAGAATCCTTAAACCAAGACAACCACTCCCTATGGCGTATGCAAAAAATCTTTCGCAACGCCAACCAATTTCCAGAACACCCGATCCACTCGACCGGCGGCCTCGTCTTCTCTCCCGAAGAAAAGGCCGAATCCCACGCCGACAACCTAGAACTCTAATGCAGCCCAAACTACCAAATCGCCGACCTCAATCACGTTTCCCGTATCGAATCCAAAGTATCCCGATTTTACTAAACAACCGCGACGACGATCTATCACGCCTACATCTCCCACCAAATCCGCCAAATCATACGTTTCCTTCGCAAACGTAAAGCTTCCGGTCTCGATCAAATCACAAACTTTATGATCCAACACCTCCTACGCAAAACCTATAGCATTCCTTACCGCTATCATCAATTTCATACTAAGAATTGGCTACTTCCCCGCTGACTGGAAGACAGCCGACGTCATAGTAATCCCGAAACCTTTAAAAGACTCTAAATTTCCGCAAAATCACCGCCAGATCAGTTTACTTCCCGCACTTTCAAAAGTCGCTGAAAGAATTATCTTACACAGGTTTGATCTTGACATCTCCCGTTTAAAAATCCTACCCACGAACAATTGGGTTTCAGACCGAACCACTCCACAACCCAACAACTCTTACGCGTAACCAAATACTGCTACCAATCCATGGTCAACAACCAAGCCGCCGGAGCAGTATTTCTCGACGTCTCTAAGGCTTCTGACCGTGTTTAGCGCGCTGGTCTTGTCTACAAACTTATCCGTTCCAACATCCACTCAAGATTAATCCGCATAATCCACCCATTCCTGTCACACCGCCGTATCCAAATCAAGTTAAACAACGTCAAATACTCAGTCCGCTACCTCACCGCCGGAGTCCCGCAAGGCTCCGTCCTTTCACCTACATTATTAATATCTACACCCACGACATTTCTAAAACCCCACGTAACGAACTAGCTCAGAACGCCAATGACACCGCCATCTTAACACGATCCTGACAATCCAAACACCTAGCTCAATACCTATAATCCGCACTCGACGCCCTAGAACCCTGTTTTACTGACTAGTTTGTAACCGTTAACGCGGAAAAGAACTTTTTCCGCAAACTCAAGCACCGACCGGATGACCAAGTAACAATCCTCGATACTCCCATTCCATGGACCAAATCCACTAAATACCTCGGCGTTATCTTACATAACCGCCTCACCTTTGCATCTCACATCCAATCGGCCTCTAACAAAGACCGTAGCTCCCTAAAATTGCTAGCTCCTCTTTTATGCCGTAAAGTTTTCTATCACCAAAAACAAACTTATCCTCTACAAATCCATCATAAATCCAATCATGCTCTATGCGTCTCCCGTCTGGAAATACTTCAAGTATCAACAGAAGACAACGTCTCTAATGCTAACTTAACAATATGGCCTCATTTCTTATAACTGTTCAGACTATTGCCAACATAACAATAATGACGTTAGGCTGTAAATGTAAAACTTACCTTACAGTAATTTCATTTTATTTTCTATTGACTCTAGTATATTCATTAGTGAGTATTGATTTTTTATATTTTATTTATGTCTTTTACACGGTTTTATATTAAGTTTGTGTTTGCAGTGAGTACTTTTAAACGCCAACGTTGTTTTTTATTTATTGGTGGTTATTTCATATCATAGTGTTTGTACAACTAGTTGTTTTGGCCAGTGCTAATTTACGTATTTTTTAATTAAAATAGAATTAGCAGCAAACAATTACAAAATTGTCGGTGTTTGTGTTTAGATATACAGCTCCTGTTTATACCTGTATAGATATGGCAATCTAGCAAGTCACTGAACCTTGACTACCTACTCATCTTTCATTGTTTATTGAAATGGTGGATTGTTATTTAAAACTATTCTTCCCATGTTTTTTTTATTAATGTCAATGTAAAAAATTAAAGAAGTAGTCTTAAAAAACCTATACAAAGTTATTTATTTAATTAAATTAATTGATGCTGCCGTCAAGACATTATGCTGATGACTATAACAGAAAACCTCAATTCACAACGCTCTACACTTATTATCATGTAGATAACTATATTAAATTGACATTAATGCTTCTGTTTATTAAAGAAATATTTGCTCAATGCAAAAATTATTAGGTAAGTACTTTAATTGAAGACCGCGAAAACCAAACTCTATATAGAAAAAGAATTGCCAAGAGTCATTAACCTCGGCCCCGATTGTTTGAATGTGGTGGTGAGAGGGGGTTAACAATAAGAATCTACAAAGGTAAAAAGTTTGAAACAGTGATCATGATTGAAGTTGTTGGGATGCTGGTTGATTCTTACTCTCCCTGATTTTATTATTAAAAGGAAAAAAATTGGCAATTAAGACGGAATTGTCATGTAGTGAGTCCCAGAATTTCACAAATTGTATCATAAAGTAAGCAACCAACAGAAAAACACCAAAAACTGTACCAAGAAAAAAAGCTTTACTCCGACACGTGTTTCAACAGTATCGGTATCGCTGATGATGACAGCTTAGCTGTTGAAACACGTGTCCGAGTAAAGTTTTTTGGTGCAGTTTTTGGTGTTTTTCTGTTGGTTAAATAGACGCTGCAGTTGGTGTTCATTTCCTTTGATAAATTAAGCAAACAAAATAACTACCAGATAAGCAAGTTTGTTAGCATAAAATGTAGTATAAATACGAGTCAGAAATAAGCATTAATATTATACAATAATTGTAATTACAACAAGCATTTCATAGTATTATTCAGTAGTATGTGCTAGTCAAAACGTAAGTATGGACGTACAATTTTTTCTTCTTTGCTCGGTGCGACGCTGTACAACCTCTTTCACATCCGTTTGAAAGGACATCGACACCGTCGAAAACGTCACCACTGCTGACCACAGAGGACCACGTATCCCGACTTCTTATTTTGTAACTATGTAACGCATCTCATTGCGTTGGGCGATGGAAAATGCAACAAAACCGTTTTATCAACTCCATCGTCCAAACAACCATCTAGGGCCCAAGCCCGCACACGCATTTGTCTTGGAACTGCCGATTCTATTTATTTATTATTTAATTGTATGGTACATTTTAAACATTGTATTGTGATGTAAGTGTTATGTATGGTGCCTCAGAAGATCAGTATACATCTGTACAGTGTGGTGACAAAACAGTGTGCAATTGTGAATTGGCTCGTCTTGGCAAAGCATTTGCTTCAAGGTTTAGAAAAACCACTAAAACATAAACATGCTAAACCTTACCCACCCTAGTATTCATATGTAATAATATTAACCAAGCGTGTAAACATTATAGAAGGTAAATAAGAACATAAAATATAACAGCACAGCCATTGCATGACTTACACATAATAGACCAGTCCAAGCGCCAGTCACGACAACGAAGCTTATATACCTAATTCCTGCGTCTTAAGCTATGAAATTCCGCACACGTATTTGCACGATCCTGCTCTGAAGCAAAGCCAGTATCTCAACACGTCAACATCCGCAGCAGCAACATATAACAACGCAGCAACAACCTAAAGGATTTAAGTCTGGAGAACTAGCAGGCCTCGGCCAATCCAGCGATCTTGAACTCTTGTTAAATATTGATGCATGATTTTTGTAGATAAAACAGATAAAAAAGAAATGTGGTAGATGTTTATATTACAGTAGTTGAATGTCAAACATTCTTTAACTTCATGAATTGTCATTAGTCACTTTGACAGTTGTTATCAAATACTTTTGTTAGTGAGTTTCACCACCTTTTTCATTCGAATGCCGAGATGACTGACATGCACTTCGTTTACGAACTTGCGAATGGGAATTTGGCAGGAGCCAGGAAGTTGTACATTGAACGATATCCCAACCGTAATGCTCCGAATAGAAAAACTTTTCAAAGAATTTATCAACGTCTACATGAAACAAAATTATTTTAAACAAGCTGGAGGACCAGGAAACGTTAACAGTAAGAAGGGGTAGAATTAGAAGAGAACGTCCTCAACATGGTAAAAGAAGATTCAAGTACTTCTACGAAAAAATTGAGAATGCTTTCAATTAGATCATGTGACTGTGTAGAGAGTATTGAAAATCAAGTTATTGTATCCGTAACGTATTAAAAGCGTTCAGGAACTTACATTTGCTGATTTTGGTCCCCATATTGCATACAACAATTTAATAAGAAAGAGAGATTTCAGTTGAACTACAAGTAAAACATTAAAATAATTAAAGGGAGCTGTTTTAATATCTACACAAATTGTTCAAAATGACTGCAACCAGCTATAGAATGGATGAATACAATCTCCTCCTAAAGGATTGCCGTGCTCTTTCAAAAACACCTACAAACACTATGCAAACTTTGTGACAACCAACTAAAACACACTACCGATGTGACAAAACTCATTTGTTCATTAACGATGCAATTTTAACCATAATGTTTAACGATTAAGGTTTCGTATAAAATAACCTCTCCTTATTCCAACAAATCTAACGGTATAGTTAACAATTATAAAATAAAGCTTTTAATCAAACTATAAAATAATTATACACTTAATGAGCTGTATACTTGAAATTCTAGTAATACGCATGATAAAAACACTCAAACAGTTACTCAATAAAATTTTAAAAATTCATAACACATAATTTTAAACTTCTGTTACATGTGGAATAAAAACGTATTTTGGGATTGGACCGTGACACAGTTGTAATTGGTAATCGTAAAAGTCAACTAATATAATGGTCAACACATCAAATCAGATTCTAGGCTGAAAGAAGTCTTATTTTATGTATTTCTTATAATTTTTTTGTATTTCATTATTTTGAGGACTGTCTTGAATGTTAAAGTGTATCTAAAAGGCGTCTTCTAAAGTTTTGAATAAACTGCACTGTCTCAAAACTCCATGGTCATAAAGTTTCCAACGCAAAAGGAAAAATGTATCCCCTCTCAATCAAAGACTGATACTTTCTGGTTTTCCTGTTAGCCGCTATAAATTTCATCCCATACCAGGTTATGTCCATTTGATTAAGGACATACCTAAAGTCATTCCATCAACACGTTACCGTTTTCTCAACGCTGGCTCCAATCTAGACGAAATATTGACAGATGCGAAGGCTTTCTGAATCATTGTTTATCAGTTTAGCCAAGCTTTGGAAATGGGTTGTCTGGAGGCTAAAATAATTGCGTTTTCACTTTAGATTCCAAGGGTAGATTAAAGATGATGTGTTTAATATTCATTTTGTCCCACTTCTTTTGGGTCGTTGGGAGAGACAGTATATCGTTATTAATAGTCCACGTCCTGACTGCATCTGCATACCCGCTGACTTCAGTTAGTTCATAAAATTATAGGGGGACATTACAAAAGACCAACTGTGAGATAGCATTAACAGATAAAAAAAATTGAAAACATAAATATTCTACAACCATCAAATGCCAAAGGTCGCCAGAAGATTTTCAATAGTGGTTATTGGATAGGTACGGAGGAAGTAGACAAGCTTGGGGACAGCCAAACAGTTACGTAATAGAAAGTAGGGTACATGAGATCTTACCACCAATTCTAGATATAAGTAACAGGATTTCTTTTAGTTTCTTTATAAAAATCATTTCGGTCGCCTCTTATGTCAACGGGAAACCCAATAGCTGAAGTCTACCGTCAAATACTTGAACCCATGGTAATAATTTTCAAATCTTTGTAGAACCGAGATTTCAAATTCTCCACAAAAATAGAGTTTAAATTGCAAAGGATTAATTTCCAAACTAATGGATTGGCATTTTTCTAATAGCATCTTCACATCGACTAACACAAGATCAGGTTTATCACTAAGAGTGCCATCGTTCCAAATACCACGCATTTAGTGTGGATGACAAACAGCTGAATAAAAGGGTGACTGGCCAAGCTGAAGAGAAGGGATCACCTTGTTGTGCTCCTACTTCTACAGTATTTTATATTTTCCAAATTGAATAAACGAGAACAAATGTCGTGTTTGCTGCACGAAAGAAAAACGCTAAATAGTTTTTTACTTAATCTCATTAGGCATCACATCTCTTTCGACTGAGTTGAAGGCATTCTTAAAATCGATTTGATGAGGACTTTTGTTGAGTTTTTTATCCAATCCTTGTAGCTTCTGACCTCGTAAACGATAGCTTCCTTTTGTCCCAAAAACCAGCTTGTGTTAGACGCAAGTATTCTTCCATGTTTTCTCAAACCGCATTACACGCAAGTTTTGCCCCATCTGCCTAATAGTGACGCCAACAGTTATTGTGTGATAGTGCACAAAGAGAAATCTTATAGAAGACAGGAAGGATTGGTTCCCAAACGATTCAGTTAACATTTGATTGACAAGACAAGTAAGGGACAAAAGGAGCTTTGATTTAGTTTCACCTAGGACAAAAGAAGTTAAATTTTTAAGATATTGTAGTCTTAAGTCGTCAATATTATCCGCACAATCAGCTGATAAGCAAGTGATAGCTTTCGGGTATCGCCCTTTGATACTAAAATTGAATTTACGATTGGTGGGTCTGGAAATAATAACTAGGATGTTTTGCAGTACCAAAGTGTCATCGGAAGCCAGCAAAGTTACTGCCCTTTAATGTTTCTATATGACACTTTTGAATCTACACGGGCTGCTAAGTTAATGTTTGATTGACGTTTGTATTTGGTATTGACCAGAGTTTGTTTGATGTAGTTTTCATAACTAGAGACGCAAGAGGTACTTTTGATTTCATCGGTATAGCCAACGTCAAATACACATAAAGGGGAAGTCGTTTCCAAGCTTTAAAATTGTCAAACGCAAGGCACTGGTTGATTAAGAAGAAAGCCGTTTTGCAACTATATTCCTTGCATCCATTGGTATTCGCTTTAGGACAGGCACGGACTGGTGAAGGTCGCGAAAGTTTCTCGACTATGATATTCAGTTCAGCGCAAGATGTTTCGTTTTTTGAATTCCTCAAAGTGTTATGATTTATTATGGTTAACCATTCCTCTTCTAGTAAATTAATTTTGACGCTACTCACAAATTACTTTTAAAAGTTTTGAAAGCTACTACTTTGGCAGGACCGGCAAACATCTCAGTCATGTCCACAAGGGCATGATTTTAGAAGTTGAGGTTAGAATTCATTCCACTATCCAAGTTATTTGCGTCTGACGATTCCTTCTGAAGCTTATTACAAGTTGCCAACGTCGTCATCTTATTAAGGCTGTTTTATCACTCGGGACAATTTCAGGTTTCTAGTAGGCGGTTTAATATTTTTATTTCTTGTTACATAAATAGCTATTTGTTGTTTTTTTGTTTTTAAAACTGTTTAAAATGCACGTCATGTACAAAAAAAATTGACATCAACAATTCAACAATATATTATTTATCTATTAATATTAATCGGCTTCCAAGTCTGGCCTGTTGCGCTCAGAAAAATTCGCCCGCGAGTACATTCATTTCACAATTCTCCAAGAGCTTTCAGTATTTATCGTTTACTTAATGTTAATTTTTCTCATTGATTTTTAAGTCAAAATTTAAAAAAAAAGTAGGGTTGTCAGAAAATTATTATCTATGTCGCGCAGGAGTCAAAATTTGGGCTTATAAGGAAATCCATTTTTCTATTATTTTACGTTTTAGTTAAATTAAATACAACGAAGACGAAAATAAAAAAAAAGCTCCTGCACGACATAAATAATAATGTTAGCTATATGTTTGTGCAAAATTAGGAACATATTTCTAAAAATAAGCGAGATAAATTTACATAAACTTTATACCTCCCTGAGAGAACAGCCTTAAGTCGGCTACAGACGGGCTGGTCCGAGTTGTAATCCAAAGCCCCTCCGGCGTGTTCCATATTCTTACTATTCATATTGATGGATGGATTGTATTTAGCTCTAACCGACGTGAACCGTAGGTTCAAGTAGAATTTGGAGTGGGAATAATCGTTTAATGGTTAAACAATTCCAACTTGACAGAATGTAAAATAAGTTAAAAGTTACCCAGAGAAATTGTTAATAAATCTGCTGTTTTCAACACATGTGTATGTCACTATAACATATAAACCGAATCCAGAAGACTTATGAAAACAGTCAACACTTTTCTAACTAAAGTCAAAAGAAATACGCCTTCTTACAACCTACTAAAATGTAGCTAAAATATTTAAAAAAAAAAATTACACAATAAATTGAATAGCTACAATATGTCAAGACTATTACTATAGATACAATATTTAATTACATTCTTTTTAAGATAAATTATATAAGGACTATTAACAAAAGTTATATTATCGTCTACGGCACAGAAATCTGAATCTATTACTTTAACGCTATTAACTTGAAAGAAATTGCCTTAAAAGACTGATCCATTATGTTTGTATTATCAAATTACTAAACGCAATATTTTTATAACGCTTTTATTGTGATACGGACGGACTTGTGGGAGTATTATTATAAGTAATAATAAAATTATAAGTTATTATGATAAAGTAAATGTTGAAATTGGAACCTATTACGTTACACTCAATCGAAAAATCGTAAAATTGTGTTTTATATCCGACGTTACAATTTAGATTTAACACTTAATAACAATACAGGAAAACGACTTTTAAAGTACAGAAATGAAAAAAATAAATCATTTGGCAATTAATTAAAAACGATGTTGTTCGTACTGATTTAGAAAATTTAATGACGTTTTTGTATGCAATGCGTTGTCAAAAGGGTCGTTTATAAGCAGTTCCATCAAATATGCCGTAAAGATTTAAGATAATGGGGTACAATATATGCAATAAACGTGAATCTAAACAAGGACAATTGCGTTCATTCAAACGTTTTACATTTTATATTAAAATATATAACAGTTTACAGAAATTTGCAAAAATGCTGAATATAACTGAAATTATTCCTATTATACTAATTCATAGCTTATGTAAATTTTTAAATTCTATGAATTACATTTGTTACGGTTTTATTTTTTGAATATAAAACGTGTGTCGCGAGTAATATGTTACGACAAAAGTCGTATTTGGCGCGCATTTTCTAATTTTCTATTGGTTGAAAATAAAATTCCAGTTCGTTTCCTAGACGAACAGCGGACATTTTTCATCTTTGGCACGGGTGGTTTAGCGTGCATCTTAAAATTGAAATTTACACAAATCATTTATGTGTGTTACAAGATTTTCAATAAAACTTATTGGTTAAGTTTAAATCCGGCTAAATTCACCGTGAGTACACATTGTTTTTCTTTTTCTGTTTGTATTAATTTTAATTGCCACGTGAAATTCTTTTAGCACGTTTCTTGACCTTATGATTTCGCTGTGTGTTATACCTGGATAACTCCTGAGGGTGTTGGAGTGGCTGATTAAGACCTTCCTTGTCAATTAAAGACCACACTACGGTTTCGCATTAGATAAGCTGCAGGCAACCGGTGGCTACCACGTCTAACAGGGGTTGGTTATGCTTCATAACTTTATCGAGGGATCCTATCGCTTTCCGTTTCTCTTCGCACACCTCCCTAAGAGGAATCTTGGGGTTACCTAACTTTTCGAACTGTCGATATCGTCGCCAACAGGAAACTCACATTACAGCTAAGTTTTATTATTGAAGTAACTTTTTCATTGTTAATGCGTATCAAGCTCATGTACATATGACAAGAAACGGCTTGATTTTAGTTCTTAAGTAAATCTTTATTTGGTGTACTCTCCATAACCAAACGTTTTAACCAGCTCAATACGGGCTCGGGCGTTTCACTTAGAGCGGTTGAAGCAAAACAAAAGGCCTTTTGGGTTTGCGGGAGGTACTTACCTTTTTAATCTTTGTTTAAGTCAGTGTCGTTGCATGTTCGACCAGATAAATCCTCGTGTGTAAGTGATATGTGTACGCAGAGTCTTCTTATTAGCCAATCATCAATTGGAACGTTAACATTAATTGTGGTGTAACTCAAGCTTACCTGAAATCTGGCACATTAACTGCAAATCTTACTTATTATTAAGCGAAGCTACTGCTAATGTACGTAAATATCTCTCTCTTTCTGTTACATTCACCTATTACAATAAGATTTGTTTGTTGTTTTATGGAATTGTTTGTTTTTCTTTTTTGTTGTGTTTGATCTAGTAAAACCTGTTGATTTCCTGTTGGTCGGTTTTATTTCTTTCTTTTACCCAGCAGGTGGTGTCTTATTAGACAGATTTTTTAGAACTCTTTAGGGACTTCCCCGACTTTCCGACGAAGCCTGACGCTGCTGCTCTAACTATTATAAATACCTTATTCTCCATGAACCTAGTGCTGCTACATTGTTCCGTATTTCCTTTGTGTTTTTTTTAGGTTGTCCCTCTAGAGCCGTCGTTAGTTGTAAACCACAACCGTTACAATTAGATTACATTTTTCTTGTGTCAAAACTTAGTTTTCTTATTGAAAACAATGTTTTTTAAAAACATTTGTTAGATCTTTTAAATTTTTAATTTAATTAACACACTTTTATTTAAAAGTATTTTTTTTTAACTACATTTTCTACAATTTTTATTCAACTACAACGTATCGGTTACGAATAATTTTAAAAGATGTTGAGTAATTAAAATACCAAAAACACAAATTATGATTATTTAATTTGTATTCTTTGCCTACAAGCACAACATACTTATAATTGCTAACGGAAGTACTACTTACAACAAACATTCATTAACACCAACTACCTATAGGTTGACACTCCATTAACTATGATTTTGAGTTTTTACGAAACTAGAATACCAGTGCACTTTAAAAGCGTACTGTTTAATGCATTTTTATAATAGTAGTATTGCAAACAATTTTTTTAAATCGTTTGTAATTAATACGCCGTGTCTAGTTTACGGCAGCATCGATTTTAGTTGTTTGTTAGATTAACTTCGAAAGTGAGTTTTAATTGAGATAAGCCCGTCTGTAGTAATTTTCCACTTACATTTTATTAATGAAATTGTAAATATTGAATTTTGGTAAGTTTAATTAATTTAATTTAATTACAAGTGTGGGGTATAGTGCATCTGTTTACTTTACAGAATATTCGTAGGATTAAGTCATCGGTGTTACAAGAAATTAGTAACCCTTTTTGAAATGGATGACGTAAAATACATTAAGGTATTATCTAAATTGCCCAAGAACATTATTATTATTATTATTATTATTATTGTATTTAAAATTTTTATATTTTTGAAGAGCAAATAAAATTATTACCTGACAAATTTTACATTAAATTTTTGTTGCGAGGTTTTATTCTCCCAATTTTATTGTACTGTTATAGAGCAAGTAATAAACTTGCTTGTGAACTAACGGTGTGTCGATAACATTTTGAAGACAATTTTCAATTAATTTATAAGAAACATTGTGTAAAACCTACCAAAATTATGCCACTGACATCATTTAAAACATAAAATGTAAAATGTCCGCCTTCAAAAACGTTTCAATTTCGAATTGAGGTCATTCCACGCAAAACATAATGAAAATTTAAGTTCACGAATATACAGAGTGATTCATAACTATTGGGACATAGGCTAAGGGCAGGTTATTTAGGCTAAAATATGACCCAATATTCCTTAACAAAATATTGCTGTGGAAAAAGATACAGAGCGTTAAATTATATATTCTTTTTCATTTTTTGTTAATAATTTCACTGTAAATTTATCAATTTTTATCAATATCTGCAGAGAGGCATACGTTTAAACCAAGAATATTATGTTATGTACTATTTTACAATTTGTTGTAGGGGCGCCACGTGAATGATTCCTGATGATGAAATCGACTGGTAACTTTTTTTGAGAAAACTTTTAGTGATTTTGATTAGAGAATATAACGTAAACATCATTTCTACACAATATTGATACTCTTGTTTAAATACGATAATTTCATCTGTTTATTATTAACAAAAATGAAGAAAAAAATATTATTTATCTAACGCTTTGTATCTTTTTCCACGGCAATATTTTATTCAGGTATATTGTGTCTTATGGTCATATTTTGGTTTAAATAACCCGCCCTTAGCTTATGTCCCAATAGTTCTGAATCACCCTATATACGAATAATCAAGAATATCAGCCCTGATCTACTGTAATTTATACGTTTAAGAACAAACTTCCGACTGAATTCAGATCGTTTCATTTCATTCGCTACTGTTTAGAAGTATGTTACTAATAATAATGTGAAAGTTGCAAATCCTTAATTAAATTTTTAATTGAAATGTGTGTCTTACGACATCTCGTGTATAAAAACGTGTAAATAACTTTATAAACTAAATTAAATTAAAATTTTAATCTAAATTAGAAGTAAGGAAGGTTTTGAGTACTACATTCGAAACTTAATAAATAATAACCAGACCTCTCTAATTATTTACAATTTCCCCTCCTACATAGATTAACTAAAATATTTGTACTAAGTATACCTAATGCTTCCTAAAATTAAGTGTTAAAGTTAACTGATAAAACAATAAAGTAAAATTTTGTGGAATGTCGATGAACACATTAAATCACGGGCAAATTCAATAATGACAAATACCTCTTAAATTATTGGATATACGTGTTGTTGATGTTGATATACAAATAAACAGTATTTTAAAATCAATTTTGATTTAATAGTGGGCTGTATGTTTATACGTGCTTATACTATTAATACATCTTTATCTAAAAAATAAAATTACTGAAGCCAACACAACTCCCCACATTAAAAGTATTGACTTTCAAGCAATAATAATAAATAGGAAACAGGTACGTACACAGAATAAAAGTGATTTTCATAAAACACGATTAATGGTTCATATAACAAAGTCAAATAAAACGCATTAAACAATAACACTAAGTAGTAATTATCTGCATAAATTTTGTAAGCATATAAATAAATAAATATAGCACGACGGCCTTTACGATCTTTATATTAAGATAAAAAGGTCTGCATAATGAATGTCTGTATAGGTAAAAGTTTCAATTGTAACACCTTTCTCAACAATTTCACAAGTGAAATTTTTACTATCAACAGGTGAATACCACTCTCTTATTGATTAAAGTGACAGTTGAGAACTAGCATATGATAATCTATAAAGGTTTTTATATAAAAAAAATAATCTTGTAAATGGATGTTTGAATGAAAGAATATAAAGATTCTTTTTTATTGAAGGCAAAAAATGTATTGCTAATACGTCCTCCGACACAATGTGTGCCATCAGTGGGTATGAAAGGTTAAAGATTAACCTATTTACTATTTTTTAATAACTTTGTTTCAATAAGTAATACCAGAAATACATCACCTCCCGCGTAATGCATAACGCCCAGATGATTCTATATTTGCATATGAACTTCCCAAAGTTCCCGATTGGTGGCGATACGTGTTACATTATTATAATATATTTACACTTAACTATCAATTTAAAATTAAAGATTAATTTAAACAAACTGAATACCTAGTATATCCTAGTAATATTTATACAAATGAAATATTAAAAACTTTTTAAAAAATCTATTTTTATTATTACGCCATCTATCGGTGACTGAAGGAAACACTAACACGTATAGAAAATCAACTGTTTCCATCTATGGGACGTTATACATTCCGGAGAGATAATGTGTTTCTGGTAATACGTTTGAAAAAGGGACTCTGAATGAGAATTTTTGTTAACCCACTCAATATGTGCAGTTTGAGGTTTTGTAAGTGACAACAAAAATTTATTTTTATTATACGTGGCAATTCACATTTTTAACATATCTTAGAACAAATGCATTGATACGATCAAGACATAGACCAAATTATCGATAGAAACTAGGCTTAAAAAACATCAAACAAATTGCCGTCTGAGACATGCCGAGTAGTCAGCGGTAACCTAACATGCGCTTAGCAATGAGAATGACAAGATACTCTTCAAGAAGTCTAAGCTACTAGCAACAGCTAACGGTTAGCACAACAAATTCGTTAGAAAAGCAATAGAGATCCAAAAACATCCAGAAAACTTCAACAGACTGGAAGAAGCCTGAGGCTCAACCAGATCTTAAATACAATTATCAAGAACATCCCATTTAAGGCTTCAGTTCTATTGGACTTAGACTTTTGCAAGAGGCGGTGCTATCGAAATTAGTGAATTTTAGCGCATACCTAAAACTAACAGCAGAGAATCGTTCTTGTACTCTTTTAGTAACGAAATAAAGGCTTGTATCTAGTTGAGAAAAGCAATGCATTCAAAAATTAACTTGTTGACGAAATAAATGCAGGTGTTCGTATTATTTTACAGAAAAACCTAAATAAAATAACGATATTGATAAACTAAACGAATTAAAAGAAAATTATGGACATATGGAAACAATATTTTCAAGAGTTATTAAGTGCAAAACATAAAACAAGCGATTTGGAAAACTCTGCAGTACAAGAAAAGACATTAAAGAAAGAAAACCAGCAGAACACCATAACATCATAGTTGAAATGCCAAAAACCTAGGAGAGAAAAGCCTAAAGCCTATAATAGTTCGAAAGGCAGGAACACTTGAGAGCTAATTATTATATACAATCTACCATACGAATAAATAAATAAATAAATAATATACCGTCTGATTTTTCAGGATTGACCTATCTAATGACATTGAAAAGAGAAACGCACTTCAGCTGGACCAAAACGGGTGCGTGTTGAGGTGGTGGGTTCAAAATTGCATAAAAATTTAAGTTATTTTATACCGGGTGAAAATTGGTAGTTATACATATTTATGAATTTAGAATTCGGAATTATATTTCAGCTGTTTATTTGAAAAGAACAAAAAATCATGTTTTTTAAATTTGTTTTATACTAACAAAATGGATTCTTGCCTACAGCTGAAGGTATTCAGTATTTAGAGTAATTAAGATAATGTTTGAATATCACGCGGTATAAAATAAATACAAAAAACATGGTTTTTATTGTATTCAAATGAGTAGCTGAAGTAAAATTCCCTTCGAACAATAGCTGAATTCAATAATACATCATAAATTAATGTCATAAACATGTAAATAATTTTCAACCGGTATAAAAGACTTACAACGCGAGTGGATTGATGTATGTGCAATTAGGGTGGTCCTTAATTTTTTTTATTTTTTTCTTTGTTCCAGATGGATAAAACAAAGATTATAATAAAAAAAATTTTCTGCTATGTCTCGTTGGAAAATATTAACATTAACCGGTGCCCCAAGACGGTTGAAGTTTAAATGGGAATTAACATGGAATTTACATACTTGCGGGTATTACAAGGTATAACTCGATTAGTTCTCAATATTTTGACCCCAACTCAACTTATATAAGGTATTTGACATTACTGAATTCGAATATAATAGCGAAAACATGATTAGGATACTTGACAACTGTCAAAACGGCTGACATTGTGGAAAAACCCTATTTTTGCCGTTTTTAAGTTTTTCAACTTTTTAGGTTTTTAAGTTTCTGTATACAAATATGGCGTTGAAAAATAATTAGAATAAAGAAAAATTGTCCAAATATTGTGCCAAAAAGCAATTTCAATGTAAATTTGTATTTTTGACAATTGTTTACCCTATTTTATCATATTGTCGAGTTTAACCCATTAAGGCCCAAGCAAAACTAAGCCTTATTACAACCAAACTAACTGCACAGTTCACAGCACAGGTGAAAACACCCGTGTTTTTTGTTTGGTCAAAATAATTGTTTAAACAACAATTGTTTAAACAATTATTAAAAATCATCGAGAGATTTATTCGATTCGCGGCTACTATTCGACTCAGCGAACAAAATTCCTATGATCTACGTACTTTGATCGGATTCTTAACTATTGTTCGGTCCCTGCTCAGAAAAGTGCGGAAAAATAAAACTAACAACTCAGATCATAGCATAAAAATTATACGTTCGTTTGTTTGATTAAATTAATTGTTTAGACAATAATTGTTTAAACAATTGTTTAAATCATCAGAATGTTCAAAATTTGTTTTTACTCAGCAGTTCAAATTCCTACTAGATATGACGGTATCTGAAAATAAAAAGTATTACGACTCACGTTTTTTAAGAAAATTAATGAACGCATATTTTTATAAGAATAAAGTTTTATTACTGATATTGTTTGCGACTACATATTTTTACGCTTCGAAATCATCGGGTACTTGTCTCTATGAGCTTTAACTATTTGTACCATTTATTGCTGCTGCATCTCATCTTTTGTAAATTTACCGTTGTAATCTTCCATCAATTTCACCGCCCTTTCTGCACAGTCGTTGACAACTTTTAATTTTGCAACAAAAGCCTCTGCTTCCTTAAACGTTGTATTTTGTATCCATTCTGATGGAGCGGATTGGAGGAACTTTGTCGACAAATCGAATCTTTTGAAAAGTTTAAAGATTGACTATTTATAAAATAATCAATATCATTGTCTAATTCATCGTTTAAGTTGTTTACCTCGTATCGCTTTTATAGGATTCTCTGCATCTGTATAATAGTTATCGTCTTTGTCAGTCGTGAGCTTGCTTGTGATTTTGTTTCGGGAAGATTGTTCAGTTTATCAACTATTTTGCCTTTCAGTTTAGTAAAACGCTTTCATCAAAGAGTGAAAGCATAGCCAACTCCGGACTTAGATACCACAAGTGATTTTTAAATTTGTTAAACGCGGCATTGGCTAAAGAATCGTTAATCAATTTGTATGCTTCGATTTCTTTAAGCAAAGTGCCGTAAACCAAGCTCTGACATAAATTATAGTAATGAAAACGCAAATATTGCGTAATTCGTTTTCTTCTTTGGCTTTGAGTTTGTACTCCGCGCGCAATAAGTACATAAATGGCTTTGGCCATCCATCTTGAATGATGAAATGCACCTGGTTTACTAAAACGATAATAACCTAAATGTGCACCAATAAAAACCAAAACTAGTTCCAATAACTCGCGATAGTCATCTCGAGGATGCGCTTGCGATGTAAAATCCAAAATATTTCGCTTGATATCGTCAATTTTGTCTTTTAAAAGTTCACTTGTTTTCTGGTCATTCATCCCACTTTTATATTTCGATGCATTTATCTCATTCCACGCCGTCTGAAACTTTTAAACATTAAGACACTTGGTCCAGTCGTGCCTGGGAAACTTGTTCTGAAAACTGCTCTTAACACTAGTTCAAAGATGTGATGTCTAGAAGCCAGATACAATAAGTCTTGTCATACAAATTTCTCAAGATTTATTGCAGCACCATTACTTTAATACAATCGTTGATTCCCCAGTCGCACAATGTTTCATAGATCGAAGTGGCTTGAGCCAAACCTGTCCCATTTTTGAGTTTTGGCACACCTAGTAAGAACTCTTCATTTCCGGAATTGACAATAATAGGCAATCTATCGACATTTTTCATACCCACCAAATCCGGTAACAGTTTTTCATCCCAATGTATGACTAGGTCTTCAAATTCAGATCACTAAACTCTTTTCTGATTTGTTCATATTTTAGTTTCCTTATATTCTCTCGATAACGTCGGATTGATGATCTGTTGATAATTATATCGCAAACGTCAACACTTAATGCATTATTTTCTTGAAGAGAATCGCAAACAGCAGTTACCAAATGATACGCTTGCCTATCCGTAATGCTAAATCTATCCAACGCCCCGACAAGTTTTTCAGAAACAACGTTTTTCGTAGCACTTCGTCTTTTCGGGTCTGGTTCTCCGTACAGCTCTCCGCTTGATGTTTTACTGGTAATGGGGTGACTTGACGACAAGTCGACAGCAGCACCTCTAATAACATATTAAACACTAAAAATGAATAACCAAATCAATATGCAAAATAAATTAAGTAAGAAAGATTTAAATTTAGTGTTAGCTAAAAACAAAATTATTCACCTTGTGTATTAATCCGCTCGCTAACAATTCCACCGTATCGTCTGCTCAAATAAACACCGAACAAGGAATATAATAAAATATTCAATGAATGAATCAGAACAAATAAAATCAGTTATTGATTTTGAATGTTGTAACGAAAAATTAAATCTGAAATTTTTGTTTTATTAGAAACATAAGTTACCTTGTTCTTCAATGGACAGTGAACTTGTTTGACTTGCCAAGTTCAACTCAGCATGTTCCATCCGAATGTGTCCGAATCTTCCATCTGATCGTTGATTATAAAGAAAAATCTGTGCCTCTTTGCTGATGAGGTTAAGTGCATCTTTGCGGGCCACGTCAAACAATTTTCAAACAGACTGCGCGAACAGTTCTTGTCCTTGAATATTTCGGTCTTTCTGCTTTCCGAGTACCCGCTACTTTTCATATAAAGTACGCAGCTGATCTGTGTAAAAATCAACTCGACTCGTTGGGATTTTAGCTTTATTTCAAAAGACTAAAACTTCGTCAACCACTAAAGCGATACTGGTGGGTAAATCTTCCTTTAAAACACGCAAATGGAAAAACAAAACTTTCAAAACTCCTAAACTTGTTGGTAATTTGTTGCCTGACAGACGAATGTCGAGATCTCCGATTAAAAAAATGTTTTCTCGCAATGTCGGCAGCTCCATGATTTGAACGTACGCCAACGTGCGCGGACACTTGAATAATTGTAGGTTAAACATGGTGCCACCAAAGAAGATACTTGCGTCACTATTTTCCGATGTACGAAATAACGTATCGATCATTGTATGAATAAGACATTGATATGTGTAAAATAAAGAGGGAAGATGTACTATATGCGTTATGAATAAAGTTACTCAATAGCACGTTTCAGTCAAAGCAATGTAAGAGAAAAGTTCCGCCCTAGTGCTATCTTTTCTGTCAGTTTTACCAACACGAATCCTCTAAAATACTTTAAATTTTAAATTATCACCAAAAATCAACCCAAACCAAGCTAACCTTAAAATTTTTAATTATTCGTTTGAGTTTTGTGTTTGGGTTTGTTCTGCGTGGTTTTTATCTTCTTTTGATCGTTTTGCTGCTATTTTTACAAACAGTCTTTTTCAAGACTAAATTGTTTACTATTACCTCTGTCTTCTGTAAGTATTTAAAATTGTTTTATTAAGCACCTGTAATTTATTTTTATTAAGATATCAACATGACTACAGAAAAGGTTAATAATCTGTGGCTTGGGTTGACTTTTGGTGATAATTTAAAATTCAGAGTATTTTTGAAGGTTCGTGTTGGTAAAACTGATAGAAAAGATAACACTAGGACGGAACTTTTTTTCTTACATCGCTTTGACTGAAACGTGCTATTGACTTCAATTTCATTTAAGTTGACGTTCTGTCAAATGTCGGTCGCTGTCATTCTTGATTCATTCTGGTTATAAATTGCTGTTAATTGTTACTTTTTAAGGTTAGTATTTCAACTGGCAACCACATACCTTCCAACACTGTTTTAGTTACTTTCTAATTCTAACTAGTAACTAAATAGTAAATGATGAAATTGACTCAGAAGTTTTTAATATTGATTCATATGCTTATACTTATGACGCAGGGATCTTCTTTCCTGGCAAGAAGTATATATTTACTTGCATGCCTTAGTGCCTCACACGCTGTCATAGAAAAGGCAGCGACGCTAGCGCTAGAAATCTGAAATAGTGAGTGGCGCGATATTCGAAAATTCTGAATAAACGTAATGATGTACGAGAGAAAAATTATGCTAAGAAATATCTTTAAATAATTCAAATTGTTTCTGCGTAACAACAAATGTGTGAAATTTAATAGATTAAGAGGGCATTTAAATAGTTTGTAATAAACATGCACCTACTAAAATCTATTAATTTTCAAAACAAGTTTAGTTACAGTCAAAACGGTAAACAGTAATTGAAGTAGAAGGTTTCAAAAGGTAATCCCATTTTTGATTCATCAAATGTATATAACTACTGATTTATCAACAATTGAAAAACAATAACAATTTAAAATGTTCCGTTTGTATTAACAATAAACTTTTCTGTTAACATTTATTAATTGAAGTTCAGCAGTATTGGCAAAGATGGCGCAACAAATGTCTAACTAATTCCGATGCGATAGTTAATGTGCAGCGTTGTCACAATTGTATTATAATTGACTTATAAATCATAGAAGATAAACACAAAAGACAAGTTTGAGTGCTCATGTTTATTTCCCATTTTCAAGATTTATTCGGGGTTGATAATAAGTATGTAACTAATAGCTGAATTGTATTTCGCATATCCCCGTGTATAACTTGCAACACCGCTGCATGTAAATGTAAAACACCTTATTGAAGACAGCGCCTTCTGTTAGAGAAATTACAAAATTACCAATACTGGTGGAGGTCTAGACTTTTTTATAAAACATTATTAATTTAGGAATTATAATGCGATACTAACGCCATCCGTGGATGTTACGAGTTTGACATTTTCTGATGCCCCACTTAAATGGCACATTTTTGAACATCGTCGTGTGTTCGGATGGATTTTATGCACATATTTTAAATCAGATACGAAAAATTGTCAAAAATATAAATTTACATGAGAATTACTCCTTTATTACAGTATTTTGACAATTTGTTTTATTGTAATTGTTCTTATATTCAGCAATCTCAAAAATCTATAAAATTTTTGACAGTTGTCATGTATCGTAATACTTTTTTGCAATCATATATCAATTGTTTAAACAATGATGATTTAAACAATTAATTTAATCAAACAAACAAACGGATAATTTTGTATGCTATGATCTGCGTTGTTAGTTTTATTTTACCGCACTTTTCTGAGCAGGGGCCGAACCGACGTTTTGGCAATCAATTTGTTTATTAATCTCTTAACAATAAACAATAGTTGAGAAACCGATCAAAAGTACGTAGATCATAGTTATTTTGTTTGCTGAGTCGAATGGTAGCCGCGAATCGACAAAGTCCCGATGATTTTTAACGATTGATTAAACAATTGTTGTTTGAACAATTATTTCGACAAACTAAAAAAACACGGGTGTTTCTCACCTGTGCTATGAACTGTGCAGTTAGTTTGGCTGTAAAAGGCTTAGTATTGCTTGGACCTTAATGGGTTAAAACTCGACAATATGATAAAATAGGGTAAACAATTGTCAAAAACACGAATTTACATTGAAATTGCTTCTTGGAACAATATTTGGACAATTTTTCTTTATTCTAATTGTTTTTTGAACGCTATATTCGTATACAAAAACTTAAAAACGGCAAAAATAAAGTTTTTTCTACAATGTCAACCGTTTTGACAGTTGTCAAGTATCCTACTCATGTTTTCGCTATCATATTTGGATTCAGCGATGTCAAATACCTTATATAAGTCGAGTTGAAATCAAAATATTGAGAACTAATCGAGTTTATACTTTGTAATACCCACAAGTATGTAAATCCCATGTTAATTCCCATTTACGAAGATGTATTCATTTCTAGTTAGCCTAGACCAGTTCATTGCATAAACAAAGTATTGCGTTACTATAGCAACGAACAATAACTTATTAGGTGTAAAGTTTGACGTCAAAAAAGTAAACCAGAGTCACGCAATAAATTAAATAAAAAAAGATATCCACCGAAATTGTGAAAATCGAAAAATTGGAGTATCGAGCCATCATCAAGTACCTGTATTTAAAAGGGTTAAGAGGTAAGCAGATTTACAAAGATATGCTTAATACCCTTGGTGATCAATGTCCTTCGTATGCGACCGTCAAAAATTGGAATGCAAGCTTCAAAAGAGGTAAATTTTCCATTGAAGATGATGACCGATCAGGAAGGCCAGTTTCTGTGTCAGTCCCCGAAAATATCGATGCAGTTCATGACATGATTTTATCAGACCGTCGAATTGGGCTAAAACGGATATCTGAAGCACTGAATATTTCATACGAACGCGTTCATCATATGGTTCACGTCAATTTGGACATGAAAAAATTGCTGCAAAATGGATCCCCAAATGTTTGAATGTTGACCAAAAGCGTGCAAGGGTAGAAGCATCGCGTTCGATCTGTGCTCGATTTGAAAACGATGTAGACTTCTTAAACCGAATTGTTACTATGGATGAGACTTGGGTACATTTCTACAATCCAGAAACAAAGCAACAATCGATGGAATGGCGACACTCTGGTTCTCCAAGACCTAAGAAGTTTCGTGTCCAAAAATCTGCTGGAAAAGTTCTTGCTTCAGTTTTTTGGGATTGCCATGGAGTAATCATGATTGATTTTTTGGATAAGGGTAGAACAATAACTGAAGATTACTATTCGACATTACTGACCACTCTACGAGAAAATATTAAAGAGAAAAGACGCGGAAAGCTATCCAAAGGTGTTTTGTTTTTTGCAGGACAACGCCCCTGCACACAAATCTCATGTTGCCATGCAAAAAATTCGTGATTTAGGGTTTGAATTACTAGAACACTCCCCTTATTCACCCGATTTGGCTTCGTCCGACTATCACCTCTTTCCTCAACTGAAAAAAAGTTTAAAAGGTCGTACATTTTCTTCCAACAAGGAGGTAATAGAAGCTGTGGAGGTCTGGTTTGCAGAGCAAGAAGAAACATTTTTTTGAAAGGTCTAGAGACGTTGCAGGTTCGCTGTAATAAATGTATCCACCGAAATTGTGAAAATCGAAAAATTGGAGTATCGAGCCATCATCAAGTACCTGTATTTAAAAGGGTTAAGAGGTAAGCAGATTTACGAAGATATGCTTGATACCCTTGGTGATCAATGTCCTTCGTATGCGATCGCCAAAAATTGGAATGCAAACTTCAAAAGAGGTAAATTTTCCATTGAAGATGATAACCGATCGGAAGGCCAGTTTCTGTGTCAGTCCCCGAAAATATCGATGCAGTTCATGACATGATTTTATCAGACCGTCGAATTGGGCTAAAACGGATATCTGAAGCACTGAATATTTTATACGAACGAGTTCATCATATGGTTCACGTCAATTTGGACATGAGAAAATTGCTGCAAAATGGATCCCCAAATGTTTGAATGTTGACCAAAAGCGTGCAAGGGTAGAAGCATCGCGTTCGATCTGTGCTCGATTTGAAAACGATGTAGACTTCTTAAACAGAATTGTTACTATGGATGAGACTTGGGTACATTTCTACGATCCAGAAACAAAACAACAATCGATGGAATGGCGACACTCTGGTTCTCCAAGACCTAAAAAGTTTCGTGCCCAAAATCTGCTGGAAAAGTTCTTGCTTCAGTTTTTGGGATTGCCATGGAGTAATCATGATTGATTTTTTGGATAAGGGTAGAACAATAACTGGAGATTACTATTCGACATTACTGACCACTCTACGGGAAAATATTAAAGAGAAAAAACGCCGAAAGCTATCCAAAGATGTTTTGTTTTTGCAGGACAACGCCCCTGCACCCAAATCTCATGTTGCCATGCAAAAATTTGTGATTTAGGGTTTGAATTACTAGAACACCCCCCTTATTCACCCGATTTGGCTCCGTCTGACTATCACCTCTTTTCCCAACTGAAAAAAAGTTTAAAAGGTCGTACATATTCTTCCAGCAAGGAGGTAATAGAAGCTGTGGAGGTCTGGTTTGCAGAGCAAGAAGAAAATTTTTTTTTAAAAGGTCTAGAGACGTTGCAGGTTCGCTGTAATAAATGTATCCAATTAAGAGGAGAATATGTTGAGTAATAAAATATTTTGACATTGAAATTTTGTTTAGTTCTATAGTAGGCTAATAATTTTTCAATATATCCTCGTAAACTTCAACCGTCTTGGGGCACGGGTTAATGTTAATAATTTGGCAGAATTTTTTTTTTTTATAGTCTTTGTTTTATCCACCTGGAGCGAAGAAAAAAATTTTTTTAAAATTAAGGACCACCCGCATATGCTAATGATGTAGTGATATTTGCGATAACCAAAGTCCTACATCATGGAACAAAGCATTCAAAAAAAGGAACGTCAAAATAAACGAAAACAAAACGAAGATTATGGTAGTGGAAACAGAAAATGTAATTACAAACGTAAAATTTAGCAATAAAGAGTACAAAGAAACTGTAACTGAAATCAGAAAGCAGAGGTAGTCCCAAGAGTAAAAAAGCATCAAGACCGTATCAGTCAATACAAAATGTTTCTCTCAAGAAGAAACAAATAACAAGAAAAAAAATGAGAGTGTACTGAAAGGTATTTATTCCAATCTTAACATATGGAAGTGAACTTTTGATTACAAACAAAAACTCATAAACAAAATTCAAAATGCAGAAACGAAGTACCTAAAAGCAGTATTAGGGATTACCAAATTAGACAGAGTTAAAAACACAGTAGTAAGAAATAAACTAAAAGTAGAACCAACTCATAAGATAATAGAAACAAATCAATTTAAAAAAATATATATTTTTAAAAATGGGGATAATTTCTAATTAAATTTATTTTAAAATTTTAGATGATATGCATTGGATAAGAATGAATAGCAAACGAGTACCTAATAACTACAGTCTGGGAAGAAAAATACAAGAAGAGGAAGACCTATAAAAACATAGAATGTTAATATAGAATAAAATCTAGACAAAAGAGGGAAAAAGAAGAAAGTAAATCACTCGCATGGAACAGGAGATCTGGAGTAAATTTGTGCATAGATTGTAATGAAATAGTTAATGGAAAAGTGTAAATTTTCATTATAAGCCATATTCCGTGAATTGCTCAGATAGATACTTTTTGAGGTATGAATAAAAAAATAATAAAAAACTAAAAAAACTGCCCTATTTTTTTAAGTTGCTTGCAACTTTACCTGGTGGTGAAAAAAGGTTTTCTTCAAGCAACAATAAAACGGAATATTATTGAACTACTGGCAGACGCTAAAAACGTTTTTACTGTCTAAATATTAAAAGCAACAGTTCTTTCGTTTTCACAACTATTTAGAAGTTGGTACCTCGGTTATTTTATATTAAGAATGTAACAGTAAAGTACCAACTTGATTCGTCGAGAATAAAACGTCACCATAACACTCGAAAATCTCAAAAATTTGAAAATAACATAAGAAAACTAGCAATAAACGCTTCATGAAAAAATAATATATTTCACTTCTATTATTTACCTGGCATTTTAAAATAGTTTTAGTTTTTAGCAGTATTTTGTACGTAAAAATGGATTGTTAAATCTTGACAAATATCGGTTTTTCGAGATCGGTGATCATGATCAAAATTATTGTGCGCGCAAATAGGATTATGTTTGCGAAAATCGCGAATAAAAAATTTAATAGTTTTTGGTCCATATCTATAAAAATATTGATCTGAGTAATTCACGTAATATGGATCCGACAGGAAAATGTCAAAACTTTTTGCGACGCCATAACTCGAAAAATATCAGTTCAATTAATTCGCGTAATAACACCAAAAATGTGGGGCGGCAAAAACTGAACAGAATAGGTGCTTTTCAGAAACTCCCGGACTCATGGATTTTCGTCAATCCAAGCAAATCTATTTGTTTCTAAAACCCCATTTTTGTTTATATCTCAAAAATATCAATTTTTTGAGTTTGGTTAAATGACCTAAATTATAGCGCAAAATCCTTTGCAAAACGATCACTTCTGTACGCTTGTACAAGTACGGCATTACGAGTTATAGCCAATCAAAGGAATTTAACTCTTTTGAAATTATGGAGAATTCCGAGTGGGTAGGGATCCTGAAAACTTAGATTTATATTCACCAAGAACCACCTACAAATCTATGTGATTTTTTTCCGTTTACACGATTATTTTTCACTCAAATGATCTTTTCCATTTATTAAAAGTAATATTTTGAAACTTGTACCAAGTGATGCAATTTCCAATTTACTTAAAAAAATTTCAAATGAAAAAGAATAGTCTAAGGTATACAAAAGTGCGAATTATAATTTGTATTCGATTTTATACATTGTGGTAACCATACGTAACAGTTTCATTAATTAAAATGTAAATTTAAATTGCTTTTCAGTTTTTTCTTTAATGTTTTGATTTTATAATACTGTGTTCAAAATCAAAACAATAGATTTTCTTTGAGTTTTAAATTTTCGTTGATTAAAACAAAGAGTTCGGCTTGAATACCACGCAGAAAATTTCTGTAAATAGATTACGATTATGCACGTACCCTTTTAGCTAAGAACACCTGCATTTTTAATTTTTCGCTTTCTCCTACAACGAATTGCAACAGATCGAATGTCATCAAACGTGAAAAACTGAATCTTCTAAGTTAATATGTGTAACCAACGGTGTAACCAAGCTGTCTTACAGAGGAAGCGTGAACTGAGTTTGGTGGGTGACAGTGCTAAATAAATCGGGTATGTCCAATCCGGTTGATTTGGCATTATGGCGCTAAATTTAAATAAATAGGGGTCGCAGTGGTTCGACGATTTTTTGCGTAAATGATTAATGTCTCAAATTTTTACTGTACAAAACATTGTTATGTCCTGACGCCCTCACGAGGTCAAGCAGATGTAGCAGCTGCAGAAAACAAAGCTTCACATATCACAACCCACAAAAATAGTGTGTATCACTTTGAAAAGTTTCTATAATACAATAAAACGGTTGTAGTTTACAAAATAACAAAAAAAGCGACGGCTCTAGCGGTACAACTTAGAAAGAAAAATTAAAGGAATTTGTCTCGATGTAGCGCATTAAATTAGTGGAGGATAAAATATTTATAGTAGTTAGAGCAGCAGCGTCCGGCTTCGTCGGGAAGTTGCGTGGATTCCTGAATAGGTATAAGAATTCTGACTGATGGTCTAACAAGGCGCCACCTGCTGTATAAAGAAAAAAGTAAAACCGACCAACAGGAAATCAAGAGATTTTACTTAATATCTAATATGCTAAATTGAACACAAACCAGAAATAGAGAGACAAACAATACAGTATAACAAACAAATCCAAAAACAGTAGGATAATGTGACAGAAATAAACAGACTGTCGCATATAGTTACGTGCGTTAACAGCAGCCTCGTTTGCAATAAATCAGGTTTTAATTTAAATGTCGAATTTCAGGTAAACTTTAGTTAAACGCTTGAGTTAAGAGTTCTCATTCAAATTAAACAGAAAAAGTAGCTGTAATTAAGGCTCTGCGTACACATAATATTTACACACGCTAAGTTACACTAAATCTAAACAATAACCAAAAATGGTAAGTACCTCCCGCGAACCCAAAAGGCCTTTTGTGTCCGCGACAACTGCTCTAAATTAAGCACTCGAGCCCTTATTGAGCTGATTTAAACAAACTTACGGTTGACGAGAATACACCGTAGAAAAATTACTTACATATTAACTATCAAGCCGTTTATGTCTCTGTACTTGAGCTTCATACGCTTTATTATTTATGAGTAAGCGATTTAAATACTAAAACTTAGCTGTAATACGTCGAGTGTAGTTCCGGAAATAAAAGTATTCTGCTAGCAACGCTATCGACAGTTTGGGGAAGGTAGATAGATCCAAGAATTCCTCTAGGGGTAGCGTGCGGAGAAGTACAGCACACAAGTGGCTCCCTCGCTGGAAGTATGCAACATAGTAAACCTCTGTCAACGTGGTATTCACCGTTGGTCTGCGGCTTGATTACTGCAGAGCCGTGGTGTTGTCGTTCATTAATAGGGAAGGTTCTTAGTTAGCTACTCCAGCACCCTCGAGAGTTATCCCAGTATCGTACACAACAAGTATAAGATACCGAACACAACGTGCTAAAAGCATATGTAGCAATCAGAATTAAAGCAAATAAGAAAGAAACCCAAATACTCACGGTAAATGTGACCAGATTATACGTAAACGCCAATTTATATTGAAAATTGTAAAACCCACATTAAATAGTTTTTGGTGAGAATTTCATTTTAGAGAAGATGTTAAAACACCCACGTGTATCAAACAAGAAAGGAAAAATGTCCGCGGTCCGTCTCGAAAATTTAATCGAATTAAATTTCCACCAATGGCAAATCAGCAGCGTGCTCCGCAAATACGGCTTTTCGTCGCACCGTACTACTTGCGACACACGTTCTAAAGCGGCTTATGACCTACATCCTAAATACAAGAAATAAAACCGTAACAGTGTATATTAGAAAAAAGTAATTTCTAGCGTTGGAATTGCATTTAGCTATAAAATAAAGTTATAATATTCAATTTTTTCATTTATACCAGAATCTGAAATTTATCATCTTTAGTGAGTGCAATTATACCGCACTCAAGCTCTGTAATGTGTTTAAAATAATCTGTTGCACGTCAACAATAAATTCACAATTTCTGATTTCACTCTGGAAGTCATCAGAGGTTTAGAAATGTCGCTCTTTCTTTAAAATTTTTAGTTTGTGAACTTAATAAACAATGTTAACATAAAACTTTATAATTTTGATACAGTTTGATTATTTATATGCACGATGGGAATTAGTAATCAATATTAAGTCATTATCGTAATTTAGAAAACTACAGTAAAATGCTTGACATTAAATTTCCGTATATAACAAGATCATTAGTTGATATTTAAGTCTTCAAGTTTTAAAACAAATATTAGAAATAAGCAAGTGGTAGTCGGTGGCGTCACCTCATGGACAGTTGCCATGTTCTAAGATTTATCAAATGTACATACTGGAGATTTCTACAAATTATTACATTTTCTAACCTTTTCCCAATACTCCAACCGTGTTTACGTTATTTTTGACCATGGTACTCAGTGTTACAATAGTAGTGCTCAAGGAGTTTCAAATAAGAATAGAAATACTTTAATATAAAGTTCGTATCTAAAAATCTTACATGAGACATTTCGTGTCGTTCTCGGTCCTGGTACTCAGCAAATTCATTACCATTCTCATGTTTTGCTTTTGTTAATTTTTTGCACTGGGTTTGACACAAGTTATAACTAACTGGATATTTTTAATTATTTGCATTTATTTCTGTATATTTGACAGTATTTAAATTTGATTACGTGCAAATAGTAAACCAAGATTAAAGGCTACACTTTTAACGCGGTTAAATTGACTTTGCCGCGCCGCCCCGGTATGTTACACGGTGAATACTTGACCGCAGAGAATGTGCTGACGTTGCGAAACATTCCTGTTATTGTGGAAGATTCTTTACCATAACTACATAGAAGTTAATACTAAAGTAGCTAACTTTATGGTTTATTAAACTAATTCATGCAACACGTCATCAACGTTTCATATACCGCATTAATAAAATAACCTTAAAATGTATTTATAAAATCATAAAAATGTGATAGCACACAAGTTGATACATTTTGAAGTTTTTGAATTAATTTTTAAAAACGAAACAAATCTATCATTTAAATTAATTAAATGTTTAGAAAAATCGAACTTTCCAAAAACAATATTATAAAGGAAAACACGAAGAAATTTGTTAATGTGCAAAGATGAGCACGTCCTTCCGATTAGTTCTTCATAATGTATGCTGTTGTATTTTATTAGACTGCCGCACCAAACACGTTTGTCGAAAAGTTACAAACCTTGTAGGTTATTCTCTTTCTAGTAATGTCTTTTGCAATTTCAACAAAATAGAAGAGGACATCCGTATTAATTTAATCCTTAAAAATACTAAAACTAAACCATTACCTAAGATAATTGCCAACCATTTGCTTTTGGGTAGTGAAGTGTCACAACCACGACTATAAATAGGGTTATTAGATTCAGAAGAAACGTCAGCCACAGACTTGAAACAAGTTCTACGACCACCTCACTAAAACGTTTGGAAGAAAAGAAAGAAGTTCCACAATAGCCCGTAAAATCATTGGGTGAAAATCTAAATTTTTTATTTAATAACTAAAATTGACAGTTTAAAGTTTTATTTAGTTGAAAGCATGACAACACAATCTATTTGTTATCATAGCCTACTCTTGTAATACAATAATTTTAAAATACGCAGCATTTTATTACTCCAAACCTAGATTGTTATCCATCATTGAAATAAAAAAAAATAATTCCTAGATGGATTCAAAAAATTGAAGATACTACCACTATCTAGAAAACAATAAAAGTAATTTGTTATTGCATTTTTGTTGAAACTAACTGTAGATTTTGGCTTATTTAACAAAAATTGTTTTTTATTGACAACAGTATTTAATTTGGGACACACTGTATGTAGTCCATATATGTACCCTTATACAGGGTATCCACCACTAACGACGCGAAGTTTCACATCCACTTTATTTCGAATGTATTGAACGGAAAATTATGTAGGTTAATAAGAGCTACAAACTGAAAATATTTTCAAATATATAGAGTGCTTCAAAAACAAGTGACGCATTAAAGTTATGTTTTCCTTATGGAACACCCTGTATTTGACGACGATATTAAATTCTACAAAAAAAAATAAGAACCAGTTTTTTCCAGGATCCCTCTATCTAGCTATTAAGGTTCTTCAGATATTTTGATTTTTTGATAAATGTGAGGTCTTGTTAAAAACTATTCCCTAATGCAAGATAAAATTTAAAAAAAACTCATTGGTTTTAACTAACAACTTATCACTTCATCAATCACTAGAGTAAACATTTCGGAATACTTCACAGGATGTTCAAAAATTCAAGTGCTATTATGAATATTGAAACGTTTTTCCGGTTCCTAGGGTTACTACGGCGAGCAGGTCGTGGTCCGAATTTAAATACGTAATTAACAATTAAGCATATATATATACAAATCCATAACATAGATCAAATTCATACAATCAAACTTAACTTCAGAAGTTTAGAAAACATTTCTTAGGCGCCACAATTTTTTTTGTGGTGGGTGGATAAAAATTTGAAACCACCCACTAAACCCAACAACAATTCTAAATTAAATTGAATTACTTAAATTTAAGACACCGAAGTTCAAAAAAAAACAATTATCAATAATTATCAGAGACAATTATTCTCTATAACGCCACAAATCAAAAAAAGGTTTATAAGTATGTACATATACAAGCTTGTCAACGAAAACAAACAAAAAAGTACTTATCTGGAACAAGCACTGAAGATGTCCGTTGCAAATTCTTTCTGCCACTCAAAATTGCGATAATTTTGTATCGATAGAGACGCATGCATCCAAATCAATCAATTGGACTTACCCTAATATTTCATTTTTTTTTTTTGACAAAAAGGTAAACGGCAATGCCACCAGTTTGCGAAGCCACAATTCACCCTCAATTCACGTACTCACTTATTTTTGTTGTGTACTTATAAAGTGGGTGTTGTTTTTTAAAAACTCACTAGCTTCCTACGCAAAAAACCAAAATTAAATTAAGGATTACTTATTCCTTTTTTAATAACTCTCTCTAAACCCGTCTCCCAATATCGCTTATTTTCGTTTTTATTTTCAAAAAGCGTATCACAAATGTATTTTATTAGCTGCGCTATTCACGAGGTATTTTCATGAAGTTTTAACGCATGCCTAAATGTTTGAAATATTCGGAACGTTACAATATATTCAAAGTAGATTGTCTTGCTTATCTCAAATAGAACACCCTGTATTTTGTTAGCCCATTTCATAGAGAAAATAATTCTCTTTCATACGGTATTAGGGTTCTCTTATCCAAGTGCAGTAGTTTTTGCTCTAATTACACTTTTATGATTATGAACGATGTACATTGAAATAAAATTTTCCAATGTATATGGTTTATTGCAAGTGTGCTCAAAAATAAACAAACAAATGTGACACTAATTTTAATCATTGCTTTATGTTGATTGTTCTTACTTAAATCGGTACATAGTGTTGATATACATATTCAAAAAAATGAAACAGTATTCACTCCAAGAAAATATAGACATAATACTATGCATTGTCTGGAAAATTGTCTTTTGGCATCCTGATTTCAAAAATTACTATACGAATATTTTGTGCTACTGCAAAAAAAATTAAAAAAAAACGAAGCCGATTACTGATAATACTGAGAACGAGTTGAGTGTTCTATTGTCTGTCACGGAAATCCAACTACCAGCACTAGAAGAATCTCCAATAAATTAGGATTGAGTTGAATGGGTGTATCTCAAATTCTTAAGAAGAACAGCTAGCTATCATCCATATCGTATACATATGCTACAACACCTAAGTGAGAGAGATTTCATTACCCGTTGTGATTTTTCGTTGTGTTCTCGACATTATTGGAGATGATCCTGAATTCTTTAAATACATAACAATCAACATAAAGCAATGATTACAATTAATATCACATTCGTTTGTTTATCTTTGAGCACACTTGTAACAAACCATACATACTAGATTGTGTTGGAAAATGTCATTTCAATGTAAATACATCGTTTATATTCAAAAATTTGATTAGCGCAAAAACTACTGCACTTGGGTAAGAAAACCCTAGTACCATATGAAAGAGAATTATTATCTCTATGAGATGAGCCAACAAAATACAGGGTGTTTTATTTGAGATAATCTAGTTTAAATGTATTCATAATGGCACTTAAATTTTTGAACACCCTGTAAAGTATTTTGAAATTTTTACTCAAGTGGTTGATAAAGTGATGAGTTATTAGTTGAAAACCAATGAGTTGTTTCTTTGATTTTATCTTGCAACGGAGAATATTTTTTTTAAAAGACATCACATTTATCGAAAAAATCTGAAGAACCGTAATAGCTAAGTAGAGGGATTCTTAAAGAAACTGGCCCTTATTTTTTATAGAAACAGAAATTGTCGTCAAATACAAGAAGTTCCATAAAAAAACATAACTTTATTGCCTCACTCGTTTTTGAACTACCCTATATATTAAAAATATTTTTCATTTTGTAGGCGTTATTTAACCTACATGATATTCCGTTCGAATAAATTCTAAATTAAAAAGACCTGAACGTGAAACTCCGCGCCGTTAGTAGTGGGACATTCTGTATATATATTCTTTTTAATTAAAATTGGTTTTAAATAGATATTGCCTGGTTGTTATTTTAATTTTAGTCAGTTACTTAGGCTTGTTAAAATTTAAAGATGATAATAATCAATGATATGTGAGGATGTGTTACTTTTTAAATTTTGTCCCTCATCTTATTACCCATATTTTAACAAATTATCTAATTATTATTACTGTGGTTTGGATGAGTTTTATCTGGTTTTATTTAATTATGAAGACGTGATTCTTTGTTTTCAATTTTATATACCGGGGATTTATAACTATTGGGATATAGGCTAAAGGCAGGTTATTTAGGCTAAAGACCATAAGACCTAATATTCCTTAATAAAATATTGCTATGGAAAAAGATACAGAGCGTTAAATTAAATTTTTTTTTATTTTTGTTAATAATTTCACTGTAAATTTATCAATTCTTATCAAAATTGACAGAGAAGCATAACTTTAATCCAAGAACATTATTTTATGTATTCTTTTACAATTTGTTGTATGGGGCGGTACGTGAATGATTCCTGATGATGAAATCAACTGGTAACTTTTTTAAGAAAACTTTTTAATGATTTTGATTAGAGAATATGATGTAAACATGATTTCTACATAATATTGGTACTTCTGTTTAAATACGATAATTTGATCTGTTTCCGAGAAAAATGCAGTTGAAAAATTCGTAGTGTCAGAAGAGGATTTCAAACATTACTTTATTTATTAAGGTTACGTTTTGGACTGTCAGATAATTATGCTTCTCTGTAGATTTTGATAGAATTGATAAATTTACAGTGAAATTATTAACAAAAATAAAGAAAATTTTTTTTATCTAACGCGTTGTATCTTTTTCCACAGTAATATTTTATTAAGGCATATTGTATCTTATGGTCATATTTTGGTCTAAATAACCCAAGGTAAGGTAGAATAAAAAATAGCTCATGACAATCTCTAAAATCTGTTGTTACGCATTTTACATGATTACTTTGAATAAAATTGAAGATAACAAAATTGATGTTTATAAGAAATAATTAAAAATCATTTTAGCACTTACGTACCTTAATTGAGCAACAATTGACATCTGATGTAATATTATCCAGAATTGTTATAAACCTAACTGCTGCAATTTTTTCAAGGCTAATTGACGTTAAATTAAAAAAACACATGGAATTACAAAAATATCACACATTTAGCATAGTTCTAGTTAATCCGGATACAAGAATGCCGTTTACAATAACTCTACAATTTGGAAAATTTATGTTCGAAAAAATTGCGTCTGGTAAAAAGACTGATCGTAAAGTATTTAATGTATTAGTGTAATAATAATTAATGGAGAATATTAATAAATTACATAGCAGAAAGCTGTTCGATGTCTACTACTACCTTGACCTTAGCAAAGTAGGGTCTTAAGGTTAATGTGAACAATCGTGTTCGATTTTAATTATTATTCTTATCGTAAACCGGAATTCAACCAAAATAACACCATAAAAGTAAATTCCGAATGGGAATTACGTAGTTAAAATTACAAGTGTTATAATGAATAGAAAAATAAGAAAACGTAATCGCTTTAGAAACTTGCGCTTTCAAAGACATATAATTTAAATAGAATTTTACTATCAGTTAATATAAGAAAATTTTATTTGAACAAGTTATTTTCAGGTTAAAATTTCAGTTTATTTATTTCAATGTTGTTATAAATATTGTATGACATTAAAGCACGTTGTCTAATAATATATGCAAATGTAGTTTACTTTTGCACATTTACCTTATATATCATGTAGTACATACCTTTATAAAGAAAGCAATTAATTGATTAATCGTTTCAAATGTCTTAAAAATTTGGGTGTTGAATCGGTTTAAATAAATCTATTCAGCTTTTGTTATAAAAAGAAACTGATTATCATTATAAATCAGTACACGTCTTCTATTTTATATACGTAATGAAATATAAATAAATTAAAAAGAATTAACAATGTTTGTAAATTCAATAAATACTTTGCTTTTGTATTGAATAAATGTATTGATGCAAGCTTGGTGTTCATTATGTTATAGTTAAATTTGCAATCTCATAATTGAAATTCAATAAACGTGTAGCTCGACTATTCTGTTGATAATATAATACACTACAAAAATTATTACAAGTATCTTGTAAGTTTATCAAACAGGCTTAATAATAATGTATTTTAAGCATACTTCAATTAAAAAAACGGATTAAGAAATAATGCAATTTAAATTTTGGGTTTGCCACCAAAAATAAAGAAGAATTCGTATTCTTTAAATAAGAAAAAAATTACTCTAGTAATTTTTTGTGAATACATATTGCCTTCAGAAATACGTAAATGAGTTTAAAAAAAAATTAATTATAAAAAATTTGCCTATTTACTAAAGTTTTGAGGGACTTTAAGATGCTTGTTGGAGGTTTGACAAATCCGCAGTATTTCAAAAATATTAGATTAATACAAATTTAATGTATGTACAGTGTGTCCCATTTTTGTTGTAATTTCAGGGTATTTCCGTTGTTAGTGAAAATAAAAAATGTGCGACTTTTTTGAGAACCGAAAGATAGCACCAACTAAATTTTCATAACCTTTTTTGGTTTAAGAGATACAGGGTGAAATTGAAAACTTTAACTTTTGACTATCTTTTGTATCGCTGTTATTCTTCAATATATCGAAAATATGTAGAATGTATTTTATAGATTTTTTACGTAGAATCAATCAATTTTATTTTCTTAAATAATTTATAAAATATTAAGTAAACTTATCTTTTTTAAATGGGATACCTAGTATATTATTTTTAAAAGTGATTTGTTTTAATTTTACCTACTCAAACATATAGCATACTTAATATTTATATTAAACAACAGGACTAAAATTCAGTTTTATTGTAAATTTGTCGTTTTGATTTAGTGGACTTGGAAAAAAAATGTATGGAATCAAAAAGTAAAAGTTGGAAAATAGGTGTTATATTTATTTGTATCTAAACCCATTATATAAAGACACAAAGAAAGTAAAGTATGAGCTAATGGATGTCCAGTCACCTTGTAATATTATAATTTAGTAGAAGTATTTTTTTTATATGATCTATCTAGTAAGATTGAGAACTCTTAAATACAAAATTCATTTAATTGTTAAATTATTCTTTTCTCTAGACCTACTAGATTGCAAAACAAATTACTTTTATTGTTTAAAAATACATATCAAGTATGCTAAATTTTTTAAGTAGCTACAATTAAAACAAATCACATTCTAAAATATGATACCGGGTGTCCTATTTAAAAAAAACATATATTTACTTAATATCTCATAAATGATCTAGGAATATAATTTAACTAGACAACTAAATTCTACGTAAAAATTCTATAAAACGCATTTAACTTTTCGATAACAAAGATACAATTGAAATTTTTAATTTCACTCTGTATATTTTAAACCAAGAAGGTTATGGAAATTTTGTTGGTGCCATCTTTTAATTCTCAAACAAGTGGCACAAGTATGCAAAAACCTCAACCTTCTATCTTCCCTAACAACGAATTACAATTACAATGAAAATGGGACACACTGTATACTTTTGACTGCATCTCCCATACATCTTTACATTTAGAGTTATACTTAATTGTAACTTCCTTGACACATATTTGAACGACACAAATTTTCTTATTTATTTATTATTTTTGTTAATACACTGATAACACGTCACCCGTGTGCAGGTGGGATGCACAAACAACTCAGTTGGTTGTAATAGCTGACATTTTTCTTGTGATTGTGTGGGCTGTACAAAGTCTTGATAAAGCCACGCAAATAGCTTCAATTGTCATTTGACACAATTCTATATGCTAATTTCAATTGTTTTTATGTCTAACTAATCTTAATAGTAAAATAATATACGGAAGTATTTAATTAATACTATATAGGTAAGTTTTCTTTAGAATTTAATTATTTAATGATTAGTATACTATAATAGACTCTATCTAGGTAGAGGTGGTGGTGCACAAATAACAACTCGCTCTATTAAGACTTTGTAAAACTCACACAGTGGTGAGAGCAACGTCGGGAATAACGACCAACTAAGTTGATTGTGCATCCCACCTCCACCTAGCATATACTCTATTAGAGTATATGATTTATTATTATTACTCCTTTAAGTTTTTACAGTATGAATTGCTTCAACAAGAAGGCCTTCTTTAGAAGTGGGAACAACAAAGAAGTCGGTTTACTTTATATGACATATATTTATTTATTTATTTTATTTCAAGAAAACAAATGTTAACAAAAAACCAAAAAAAAAAAACATATTTTTACATTATGTGCTAAATCAATTTTGAATTTCGTAAAAAAATTAGCTTGAAATTAGGTAGCCCCTCAAGAATTATGTATAGGGGTACCAATAAGAAAACACAGAAGATGTGAAAAGCGAAAATTTAATATCTATCTACATATACAGGGTGATTTATAACAATTGGGACATAGGATAAGGGCGGGTTATTTAGACTAAAACATGACCATAAGACACAACATACCTTAATAAAATATTGCTGTGGAAAAAGATACAAGGCGTTAGATAACAAATTTTTTTTCTTTATTTTTGTTAATAATTTCACCGAAAATTTATCAGTTCTTATCAAAATCTACAAAAGCATAATTATCTGACAGTCCAAAACGTACCCTTAATAAATAAAGTAATATTTGAAATCCCCTTCTGACACTACGAATTGTTCAACTGCGTTTTCTCAGAAACAGATAAAATTATCGTATTTAAACAGAATTACCAATATTCTGTATAAATGATGTTTACGTCATATTCTTTAATCAAAATCATTAAAAAGTCTTCTCAAAAAAAGTTACCAGTCGATTTCATCATCAGGAATCATTCACTTAGCGCTCCCTACAACATATTGTAAAGTAGTACATAAAATAATGTTTTTGGTCTAAAGTTATGCCTCTCTGCCAATTTTGATAGGAATAGATAAATTTACAGTGAAATTATTAACAAAAAATAAAAAAAAATTTAATTTAACGCTCTGTATCTTTTCCACAGCAATATTTTATCAAGGAATATTAGGTCGTATGGTCATATTTTAGCTTAATTAACCCCATTTAGCCTATGTCTCAGTAGTTATGAATCACCCTGTATTGTATCTAAAAGTAATAATAATTATAATTATAATAAATCAAAACCTATAATATGTTGTGGTGGTTACTTATTATGGAAATTAGTATTGTACAAAGTAAGACTTCTACTGAATTACATTAAAACTGTGTAAAAATTAACTTAAACTATATCACAAAAGGTAATCGATTTTGGGCAATGTTAGAAGCCATTTTTACAGATCTGGAGAACTGGTTTAATGAATTCATATTTCAAATATATTCAGGTGTTTTACTAAAAAAATTTGGACCTGCGTAGTTAAAAAAAATCTTGAAAATAGATATGTAGTTTAGGCCTAGATATCTGATACGTTTTTTTGCCTACCCATTCGTAAGTAATAACTATTTCGGCTAACAATCAGCTCCCAAATCTGATAAAAAATATCTTATTAACCTTATAAAAATACAAATACTTTAATGGCAAAATGTTCAGTTTTTGAAACAAAGGAAAAGATTTTCTTTAAATAATTTGTATAACATTGTGCGGATAATTTTTTTTTTTTTTGATAAAATTAAAGTCCCAAATTTGAACCTCCCCAACAAACAATACCATATTGCAATCTTGAATTGATGTAGATCTGCTTTAAAACTAATAAAGGGCAAGTATATCTAAGGAAGTACAATTTTTATAACATCACTATCATTCATTTTTTAATTTGTTATATAATTTTGTTCAGTTTAGCTTACAATCAATTATAACCCTAGATATTGAAGATTGTCTACTTGTTCTATAATTATGCAATTTTTGCACTTTATGGAATTGTTTGTTAAACAAGAGGTACACTTATAATTTAAAAATGAGTTGGTTTTTGTAAACCGTAAAAGATGAACTTTGTTTTTTTACTATGAGTTAAGCAATTTTCATCAAACCAATATTTAAATTTATTTAAATCCTCAGTAATACTTTTATACAAAAAAATTTTATCGTTGGATGTATTAGATTTTGCAATGTTATCTGCAAAAGCTGTAAAAGTGCTATTGAATTTACCTAGGCATAAATCGTTTATATAAATTAAAAACAACATAGGCCCCAATAGTGAACCTTGCGGAACACCGCATGATACTTCATACGTAGAGCTGCAAGCATCATCTATAAGAACCGATTGTTTTCTATCAGAAAGGTAGCTGGAAAACCAATCATATGCAATACCTCTAATACTCGCATTCCAAAGTTTTTCTAATAAAATACTATCATTGACCGTATCGAATGCCTTTGTAATGTCAATAAATAGGCTTGTAACAAACCTGCTTTTGTTTAAACCTTCATAGATTTCCGTTAAAAAATTTAATAATGCTCCCTCAGTGTTTTTCCATCAATTAAACCAAATTGAGTTTTTGAAAAATAATTTACTAAATTTAAAAATTTCATTAATCTAAATTTTACTGCTTTCTCAAAACTATAGATAGTACTGGCAGTAGCGCAATTGGTCTATAATTGTTAATATCAATTATACTCCTTTTTTGTAAATTAGGATAATAATAACATTTTTAATTTGTTGTGAAAATTTTCTTGTAGTTAGGCTAAGATTGAAAATGTATGTCAGAACAGGTGAGACAATTTTTTGAGTAGCTTTAGAACTAACGATGACAATCCGTCAGCTTCTACTGTTTTTTTATTACGTAATTTTGAAATAATGTTCTTTGTTTCGTCCACCGTTATATCAAACATAAAAATAGAGATGCAGTATTGACTTTATTTTAAAAATTTTTTTAAAGTTCTGGGAATTTTTTAAATCAGGTAATTTAAAGGGCATGCTTTTCCAAAGTGTATCTTAAAAGCATTTGCTATTTTGTTCATTGTTCCTTTTTTAATTTTATTAAATATTTTGTTATAGTAATTTTGTTTGTGTTTTTTAATGTCCAAGATAGTTTGTTTCTGTAGGTTTCAAAATATAAATTTAATTGTTTATTAATATATGAAGTTCTTTTGTTGTTCTCCATTCCTAAAGAAGACCTTCTTGATGAAGGAACCATACTCTATTAGAGTATACCGATTATTAAATAATTTTTGTTGGAAACTTACCTATATAGTATTCAGTAATTAAATACTCCGTATATTATTTTATTATTAGGATCAGTTAGACATAAAAACAATTGAAATTAGCATATAAATTATGTTGAAGATATTTGTCTCGATTATTTGTTTTCTCATTAAATTTTGGTAACTTAATACTAGAATAGGTATAGTTTTTCTTAACTTATATAAACCAAACTCTATTTCTCGTAAAAGTTTTCTTAAACTTTACGAACACGAAATTAAAAACCACAACTTTATATATTTGAATTGTTTTATGGCTAACTGATTGTAATAGTAAAAATAAAATATCTAATTACTCAATGCTGTTTTCTCAGAAAATTAATGTAAATGTAATTTTTTTATGTTGTTGTATGAAAACAAATGCATCACTAGGATTTATCAAAAAATATACAAAGTGTCATTTTAAAAATGTTGACTATCGTAACTTTGACACACGTCAATTTAGTTCTGAATTATGTAACTTTAACACGCCATACAAATATTTATATATACTTTTATAGTATTGTTTCCATTCTGTAAAAAAAAAATAAAAGACTTCGAACCATACAAACATCTAGCTACCAGCAAACTATACAAGTATTCTTTTTTAATGGCTTATTACATAATTCTGAAATGTTGTATACATTAATACGTTGTTACCTGGTTAATCCCTATTTCTAAACGCAAACACTTGTTTTGAATATTTAATGTTAATATAATAACTTACAGATACCTGTTAAATATTAAAATAAACATTATATTTTTAACTTGGTGGGATTTCTGTTTTTTTAATTTCTTGAACTGTTAATTTAATTATTATTTAAATTTCTTAGTTATAAATTTTAATTTCTTTTAAATATCATGAAATACTTAGTGCTGGCAAATACTTTGTTAACATGTTTTTTGTAAAATGTCGGATGATCACTTAAAATATTTAAAATCCATTTGTTCTTTTTGTTGGCAAATTATAATTTAGTTTTTGGCTAACAAGTATTACGCATTTAACATATCAGGTAATCATTTTTTGTTGTTTTCGCTGACGACAATGTCAATGTAAAGTCATAACTTACATTGAATTAATATCCTAAAAGATTGACATTTAGGTCTTCTTTTTGTTTACTAAAATATATCTCGTTTTTCTTTCTTCCTTCCCCTTACTTTATTTAGCTCTCTGTAGTTAAATAGCAATAATAATTTAATTAACTTATAATTTTCATTGTATTGACAGACTAAATACTGTTTATATTACACTAAACACAACAACAAAGATATTTAATACGTTGACCAATAACTGTTGCAACATCTATTGTCGTCTCGTGCTAACACGTCCCAAAAAGGCATTGGTATTAAAGCAACTTTGTCGACAAATGCGTAAGCAGTTACATAAGTCGATCCTTTGATTATTATAGACAACTAAGTGTTGGCATAAATAACAATCTCGAATCGTCTGCTGTAAGTTCGCAAGAGATTATACAATAACTAACAAACACCACCCACTTCTGTCGGCGATTAAATTGTGGTAGCACTTTTGCAGTCTATTGCATATATATTCTCTCAAAAAATACTGCGCATAACGCCACTTAGTTCAAATATTTGGAAACACTCCAATCAAATGGCACAGAAGGTTTAACTTTACTTATGTTGCAGGTTAAATACGATAAAACAACTCGACAAAGTGTTGATCTTTCTTCAAGAATCCAGCACTTTTTCTACAAGTTGTTAAAAACTGTGCCCCCATCTGCTTGTATTTACAAAGATTCAACATACCCGTGAAATAATGTTTTGGCGGTATTATCATCAACTTCAAGGTAAATTCATTTATTTTAGGTTTATCAATCCTCCCACCAAACCTTAAAATTCAATTTACTAAAGCACTTTTTCTGGATTTTCCAAACAACCAAAATTTCTGCTTCCTCCAAATCTTTAGATACAATATTATTTCCCCTTCCGTTTTCAATTTTTATTTTTTTTAACTCCAAGGTAGTAGCTTTGTTCTAATTTTTGGAATTATGAAACTTTGCTATTTTAAAAACAACGGTTTGAACACGAAATAATTGGTAGACATTTGAAAAACGGTTCAAATTGACGACAGCTGTTTCTACACTGTCTTCGTGCTGGTCTTACTTAACCGAATAAATTGTAGTCTTTTGAACTTTGTTAATGTCATCAGCAACTGCTTTATTCTGGATTTCTTGTGGCCAGTTGTAATTCTGATCGAAGATTTCTTCACTTTCTTACACAGTACAGTTTTGGTCTTGAGCCACATTAAAACAGCCTGGAGTTCAAAAAAATGCGCTGGTTGATTTTCACTTTCAACTGGTGAACAATTGTGTCCGTCAAGTTCACCCTCAACATTCCAACAAGTAACTCAAGATTTGTGAGCTTTTTGTTCGGTGCAACTTTTGCTTTACAACAGCTAAATAAAAGTGAAAGAATTTCGCCCATTTTCACTGTTCAATACGCAACTTCAGCGGTGGTTTCTTCACCTGAATCTACAAACACATGAAGTTGGATGTTTCCAGCGAGATGAATATCGAATATGTTGTAACATGTTTGGATAATAAGGGTTCCTTTTCCGATAAAAAACATATTAAATCCAATCATCAATTTATTGGCGACAGACAGAAAAAGCAAATTTGTGTATTTATTGACAAAGGTCATAAACTTGGTGAAATGACAATGATTGACACTAAAATTAAATGCGCTAATTTCTATTACTAACCGCTTTACTTTTCTTGATATGACTGTTGAATTCTTTAAGTGGATTAAGAATTGCCACCAAACAGCAATAATCGGCAGTATCATATGGGTCGATCTCCTAGGCGATGGAAATACAAGTTCAGGCAAGGAAATTATAACCCACAGGGAACAAACCTTAATATAAAGTAAAATACTATTTATAAACTGGCCTAAAGTAATTTAAAAGTCTTACCTTAAATTTTAAGGTTTTCACAAACACAAAGACAATGTTTTTATTTAGAAGTAAGATATTTACTTCATACGTATTGTACTCAATGAAAAGTAATGTCGAAGCGAACTTAACGTTTTCCCCTAATATCATACAAACTCGATTCTTCTTATTGACAAATAAAATAACTAAAACAACTTTTTTTAATGATTTTTCAGTTGAAATCTAAGTAACCATAGAAAACAAAAAAACATATTTGTTCTTGTACAAACTACATTTCAAAATCACTCTACCATCTCAAAACGTAAAATATAACAAAAGGAAAAACTACAAGAAACGATTTTAATTAGCAAACAATAAGAAGTTTTGGTTCTTAACGTAAACCTAACGCCTTTATACAAAGGGTCACAATTGGTATCTGCTTTAATGGGTCAAGTCAAAATCTAGGAAAGTCGCAATCGGTAGGTCAATTCTTATTGCTAAAGTAGATAAAAAAACTAAATGTTTATGTATAGAGAACATTTACCTGTATACAAAATCACCAGGTAATGTACACTCATGAAATTTAAAACTTGGACACCACAATTTCTGTAAACAAAAGTTTGCACATTGTGAAGCGGGCTTAAGGATATCATTTACAATTCTAACAGCAGGTAGTCTCAGCAGGGGTTATCTTATAGAAGGACTGTAGAATGAATCATTACACTAAGCACGTTTTAGAAAATAGGTAATTTACGTTGCTTACTTAATTTTTTTCTTTAAAGAATATATTTGAAGGTATCGCTAATTAAACACCATAGCTCGATTAATTATCGAATCAAAATTTTGTTTAGGAAATGTTTACAAAATAAAATTAGAAATAATTTTGATTTAAAAACGTCTACAAGCAATAACTTTTAAATTAAATCAAAAACTAAACATGGTTATTTGGGTTGACTGATTATTACTTATTTTTAAATAAATCTAACCTACTAATTATTGTTGTTAAAAATTAATATAAAAAGTCTAAATAAAAATTAAGTCAATTCTTATTGTCAACGACATAATTTACAATTTTGATCTTTCAATTTGATAATAAATACAAGAGCAATTCTTAATGTAACAACGCAATTAATTTATTCAAAAGCAAAAATTATAGCACATAGTTCCTTTTCGGTTACTGTGTAATTTTTTGTTCGCGGTTGGTAAGGCTGCGTGAGACATAGCAAACTACTTTTTGAATTCCGTCATAAACTTTGTAATAAAACAAGCTGCGACCGCGTTATTAGAGCATCCGTTTGGATCAAAAATGGCAACTTAAAGTTTGGTAGAGCTAGAATAGGAGCAGAAACTAAATTTTGTTTCAAATTATCAAAAGCGAAGAGCGACATTTGTTATTGTTATTGGCTAACCTACTTTTTCCTTTTAATAAATCAGTTTTAGAAAAGTTAGGAACAAATCTTTGATAATACAAAACTAACCCCACAAATCTTTTTAGTTCCGTATAGGTACGTGGAGGTATATATTCCCTAACATTGCCGTGATTTTTTCAGGATCTGTATGTATTCCGTCTGAATCTATAACAAATCCAAGATAATTCAAACTTTTTCTAAAAAATTGACACTTTTGTAAATTAATCGTTAAGTTTGCTTTTTTAAGTTTCTCTCTAACGTCTCTAAGTAATTTAATATGTGTTTCAAAAATCATCTGTAACCAGAATTATGTCATCAAGATATACAAATAAATAAGGTTCATACTTCGGACCAAAAATTGAATCAATTACTCGCTACTTCTACTGCTTTTCTTAACTCTGTTTTGAGCGATGCGCGTTTTGTTTTTTACTACTAACTATGTTTCCAAAACTTTACTGAAAAACATACTTTCGATTGACCTGCTTATCTGCATGTTGTTAGTTGAACAGTTTGGCTATTCTGTTTGCACAACAATTTGTTTTCAAACAATAGAGCAATCATTTCAGCTCTTTTCTTAATTTAATGAATACGAGAAATTTCATAAACTAAAGTCAAACAAAACACAAAACTATTTGGTAAGATTTTTACGATTGATAACTTTGTTTGTCAGCTTTAAAAATTTTTTTTTTTAAACATTACTGTAAAGTGTAGTTCGTGCTATCAAAAATTGTTCAAAAAGTAGATTTTTTTATTTGAACCCTAATTTGATTGAGTCTAGTTAGTATATGATTGAACATATCTACTAATAATTTACTTCTTTTAAGATCTCCACTTTACAGTTTTTCTTCAATTGTTTTTGCTAGGTATATATTTTTTATATTTCTTTTTAATTAATTTATGTTTTTGGAAGTACTCTATTGTACCTCACTTCTAATCTTGTCTCAGTGGCTTTTTATTATTAGTCAATTTTTATTTTTTTTCCGATAAGTTCCGTTTCTTTTTATCTTTATTTCTTTGGTTTTAATTTTTTATTATTTTGTTATTGTTATTGTTCAGCATCACGTTCATAATTATTTTAATAATTATATTTTTACAAGCTTTTTCTAATAGTACCTACTTTTTCATCTTATTAAAATCAAAACGGATCGTTTACAATGAGAAAATTATTTGCCCTTCAATATCAATTTTTTAACACTTTGTTAAAACGTAAAAGTTTAAAAATACATATAATCTTGACGTCTCTATAAAAATTCAACGGAACATATTTGAAAGTCTATAATTATTTTGTTTTACAAATCTTTATTTTTAAATTTAAATGGGGCATTATTCTTATTTAAATAACAGTATTTTTAGGTTAAATATGAACTTTTGAAAACTCACATAAATAAGTAAATATTTCTAGTAGCGGTTAGGTATAGTGAGAAATTGTAACATTGATTGAGGTAAGGTAAAAACAGTTAAGAATGATGCGTGAATGCCGAGAGTAGACGCGCCGCTGCGTATAACATATATAGAAAATTGATAAAAAATTATGTTAAACTTAAATTAATTATCTATATAAAAACCTTATTCGTGTTTAATCTATTTTTGAATGTTTCCAAAACAAAAATCATATTTAACCCATCAATGGTCGCTAGAATAATAATTACGTCAGTGGTCGCGCATGAGCATTTTACTCAGGCAAGTGTGAAAATGAATACGCGGTTGTGGTAATTAAAATCGAGCATTTAAGTCAAAGGCTAATTATTTTTTAAATCCTAATACATTAAATTATGTATAAATTAAAGTTATTCACTAAAGACTATTCAAGACAAATTGAACAAATACAGTTTACATGTTCGTTGCACAAGTATTTGCCACACCTGACACAATTTTTTTTTGTTTTTCTATTTTTTCGCCATGGAGACAATGGACAAAAACCTGTTTCTGACGTACTAACAGACTGTGGTGTTAGTTCTATCTCGGTTATTTTTTGCATGGACGTTCGTAGCTCTAGCGATAAATTTTTTAGAGCTAGCCTTGTTGTAATGTGCGGTTTCATCAGTTTCAGTGCTAGCTGTTTCAAAAAAAATCTACGTTCTATTTTTTCATTAGTATTTGCATGGTATGTAATTTGACTGTTGATTCCACCAATATTTAGTATACAGAAAATATAGTTAGTGACCAACGACAGCTTATTCTAGCTACGGAATAATTACTCATAAGTTCGTCAACTACATCGACCCCACATTTTGTTCTATTATAAAAATTAATATATTTAGGTTTGTTATATTCACCTGTTTCACTATCTATTGCATCACTGGAATGTAGAGCAGAAAGTAGCAATATGTTTTTGTTTTTTTTTGGGACATATGAAACGATAGTTGCATTATCTGAAAAACCGAACATACTACTAAATTGAGGTCTTCCTCTTTAGTATGTATAAAAATTGGGGGTAATTTTGGTTTATTTTTCGCAATGTACCTACAATTGTTGTTCTTAGCTTTAGCATTTCTGTTGCTAATGTCACAGATGTAAAAGAGTTGTCCATAGTAATGTTCTTTCCGGTGTTCAATATAGGAGAAGCGAGTCTTTTTACAACGCTACATGCTTTATTATCATGTTTTTAAGGTTCTTCGGGTTGCCTATTTGGATAGACTTCCATGTTTGAGGTGTAAAACGTTTGACAGTCCAAGAAGGAGTAAATTTTGATTCCATACTTTGATGGCTTGTTTGCAATATATTGTCTAAATTTGCAACGACCCCTAAACGCTGGTAACATTTCATCTATGGTCAAATATTCTCCTACTTGGTAATGTTCCAAAAATTTGTTTATAAAGTCATCAAACATTGTTCTAATTGGTGCGAGATTATCTACAAATTTTCGTTGTTCTCTGTCATTTATATCTTCAAACCGTAAAGCTCTCAAAAGCGTGTAAAACCTTCTATATGACATACAAGCTCTGAAGCAATCGCCATTTGTTCCATCGTTGTCCCATAATTCTCTCACGTTCAGATTTTGAGTTGCGCATTCTTTTCAAATAGATATTTGTACATACTGTTATGTACTGAATTGTCTCGCTAGTGAAATAGAGTAACCAAGAATCAATAATACTTTTTGCATTTTTTGCATTTTCTTTCAGGCCAGGTTTATTTATAACAATGTTTTGTTTTTTGACTCTTACGTTTTGTCTTCCAGGATGCATGCGCCATTTTGTATAAGTATCACGACCAGTGTAGTACAGGTTTTCAATTGAGTTTTCTTTAGGGATTTCAGATTCCGAGTCAGATTGTTCAGTATCACTATGATGTTTACTGTGTTCGGAAGCTGTTTCAACATTGTCACACCTTTCTTCTTGACAAAAATCATTAATTTTGTCTAACAGTAGTTGAGCTACCCATGATAGTGTTGCTGTAATTGAGTGAAAATAACTCTTGAGTATATAATAGTAAATTGTTTCACAAGCAAAGAAAAGTGTCGTTTTATGAGTGAGAGAATTAATTTTTACAAAGCAAGTTGAATTTACTTTTTGTAAGAGTAAAACACGTTATTGGTTATATTTTGGATTTAAAATTTTCAAACGAATTTTTATTATAGCTGAATAATAAAATAAATTTCCATGACAACAATTTATTATGTATTTGGTCTCAAATCAAAAACTGTAACTAATAAGCAAAACGTCAGTCGTCTTTACTTATTCCATTTTCTTTATTTTTCTACTAAAATACGAAAAAAAAATCCTTCCACCTACCTAGATTTGAATATTCTTTATTTTGACTCAAGGCCATTTCTACCAGCTTTCTTCCTCTATTCATCCTAAATGACTAACAAACAAAGTTTTACAGTAAATACTAACCCAAAAAACTAAGAACGTGTGAAATATAAAATAAAGGTATTTATTGATAATTATTAAATTCAAAAAATCTAATAAGTAAAATAATGTTGATCATATTTTTTCAAATTGAAACACTAGAATTTAAGAAAATTGATAAATTATTTAACATCTAAGTAACATTTTTTCATTAAAATGACTTAAAAACATCGTTATTGCATAGTTACATTTTCTATTAATTTGTTTAAATAAATTAATATAATTTAAACTATAGGTTTTGCGACATCTAGTGTCGACTCGTGTTAGCGATCACGTACGCAATGGTTCGCATTAAGCAACTATGTCGACAGGTATGTAAAAGCAGTTACATAAGTCTTTTACAAAAAATTTACCAACTAACCTATTTATTACGCGACATGTACGGAAGAAATAGAATGTCTTTTAATTTTCAGGGACTTTAGTTTTCTTTGTTGATGTTGATGATGATGAAATCTTTACCGTGCGGGCTTGTGAGCTTTCGTCGAATACGAATTCAACGATTGAACGAACGTTCGAATTTTACCGCTGAACTCAGAATCCTATCTCGGGTTGGCACTTGAATTACTCTTCTCGCCCCTCACCTCAAACGTTACTTTTTAAAATGTTTCTTCTCGTTTATCCTTTAACATTAAGATTGTCTTGTCGCACTTTTTAACATTGCACTACTAAAATTATTTCGTTTTATTCTAACCTTGGGAAATTATTCCACATAACATTTTTGTTTTGTTTAAATCATTCGTTACACGAAACTATGCCTGCAAAAACGACTTAGTGGTTTTTGGTGCCCCTCCTTAAAGAAGAACGAATCATTTAAATAAAACTTATAGGAGAAAATATTTATCTATCACCATTTTTGTTTGGTTTACGAAAATTAAGATAGATAACACTTTTACCAGCGTTCATCCAACACTTTTCATTATAGCTTTAACTCAAACTTACTTACTAGACAACTTTATCATTTTAATCAAACGGAATTTTTTTTTTTAATATACAAATTAAATTCTTTAGTTGATTTTAATTATTCGTTTGGTTAATTAATTATTGCTAACAAAACATAAATTAGCTTTTTAGAAAACTCTTAACTATAAATTAAATTTAATTTAACTTTTATTTAAATGTCAACTTTTAATCTAAATCTTTATTTGTTCATTTCCTGTTTAAACATAATTTTGTTCATTTATCAAAAAGTAACTCTCCACTGCAGATAGTTTATTCTATAAATAATAACATATTTAGTTAAAATAATGTTTGAGCAAAAAGGACCTTCACTACATCTGTACAAATAAATCTATCAAAAATCAGTTTTACGTATGTAACAAATAACAGTATTACAAAATTGTCCAAATAAAAGTTGCAGTTTAAGATCTTAGGTACAACTTTTGTTAAAAAGAATTCTGAATCTTGAATAATTGCATAATGTAAGCATTATTGATGTGAAACTCTACTGCAAATTATCGGTTTATCCATCCTTAAATTAAAGATAACTTTTGATTGGTTCTCAGTAATAGATAAAATTGACAGGATTTTTTATCTATCAAAATTTAAATTGCATTCATTAGATTTGGGGTGTATTAAAGATTTAAATCGAGCTTTATTTGTCAAAATTCCCAAAACCAAAACAAAAACTTTTCCTAGTTTTTACAGAAATCGGAGAATTTTACAATATTTTCAAAAATATATCAATCTTCGCCCAACTAAAGTACGGTTTTAATTTTTTTAATTTTAAAATAGTAAGTGCACTTCGCAAAAAATAAGCATTAACAAGCTAGATGCCAATCCAGTACTAGCACATCCGTGAATAATGTTCAATATACCACTACAAATGCTAACAATAGCTCAAATATAAGAAAAACAAAATGTATTAATACTGACGAAGACTCTTGTTTAACTTTTAGCAATTAGAGCAAAGTTTCTCCTGATCTAATTTACTTTCGATCCATAATGTTTATGTTCAAAATCAAAACATCGAACTAAGAATTAGTTTTATTCTTTTTTGTGGATTATCGTAGATAAAGTATAGAATATACTAGCCAATAAATATTTTATCCACTTAAATGATTACATGCACTCGTCGATTCGTGCAGCAAACTTCATTTTCGTGTATAAAAATCTTCTTTACTGTTCATGTAATTATATACTATTGCATTTTCATTTTTCAAAAGTTATGCTAAAAATAAAACTCTGGTAAATACAGGTGTGCATAGGTAACTGCAAATCACTTTACCTGGAGAAAGTTTACTTTATTAATAGTACTTCATTTTAACTATCTAAATTTCAAATTTCATTTATTTCTTAAGTGTTTCTAGATTTAGAAAATTTTTGTGTATAATGAATGGATTATCTTTCTTTCTAAATAATTTATTGTTTATTATTTATTGTGATGTTACGTTTTATGTTCTTATTTACCCATCTATATGTTTACACACTTAATTATTATTATTAAATATTAATGCTAAGGTGGGTAAGGGTTGGCATGTTTAGGTTTTAGTGGTTTTCAATAAACCTTGAAGCAAATGTCTTTGTCAAGACGAACCAATCACAATTGGCCACGGTTTCGTCACCATACTATACTGATTTTCTGGGGCACCATACATAACACTTACATCACATCAGAATATTAAAAAACCATACGTAGAAATAAATAAATTGTTGTAGTTTGGATTAGTTTAGAATTTCTCCTTTTTATATTAAGTTGTACTTTTTGTTTGAGCCAACCGGTGGGCGTTACTAGTTGCCCATTGATTTAGAACAAACGTTTTTATTGATTCTCCTGCTATTTGTTATCACAAAATCAATTTAATTTTTTGTTAGACTATTTGGACTCCTCCACGTCCACTATTTTTTTGAATTTTGTTATAAAAGAATTTCATTGTTTCGTTATCTATATACATATTTTCGTACATTAACTTAGTTTACAACTCATAATATAATTTTCCTGACGTACCTCTGACTCTGGCGCCCGTTCAACCTAAAGTTCCCCACTTTCTTAAATTCCAACCATTCTTATTTTAAAACTAACAATCCCCCTTTTTTAGCAAATTTCTTAAACGTAATAACATTATAACTAATAATTAAGATTGTACTTCAAATTTATGCCATAACAAGCCTTCTGGTGTTCACAACGATACTATCAACTAGGTTTTGTTGATACGGCCTCTGTAGTACCTGTCTTATCCCTTTATCAGGACGATTAATTAATAGTATCCCTTGTAGTATTCTTGTTATGTGTGTTTTCTTCTTCTAATCTTTTATATTATCTTTATTGTCGTAATTTAATTTAGTGAGAGGGGTTTGGATGAATTGTTTCTGCTTGGTTACAATACAGCGCATTTACCAATACCATTGATTTCTACGATAAATTTCCTTACGCGCCTTTAAAAATGTTCTTATTTAAAGTGGTTTGAAATTTACTTGGCAGCATAGCTAAAATTGTTCTTATTTTTCGAGAATATAATAATTCAGCGGGACTTAAACCACATTCCATAGGAGTAGACCTGTACACCATTAATGCTAGTTTCATTTAGTCATTTTTTTAAAGAAAGTCTTGCAACTTTTACAGCTGCTTCCACGCATCCGTTGAATTGAGAGTAGTAAGGAGAACTAGATATGTGCGTAAAATTATACTTACAAGAACAATCTTTAAATTTACTTTGAAATTGTCCACCATTATCGGTACGTACGATTTCTAGAATTCCTAATCTTGAAAAAAGTTTTTTCATTTTATTTATAACACAGGTTTCAGTTAAAATATTTAAACGGAAAATTTCAATATATTTGGAATAATAATCTGTAACTATTAAGTACCAAACGTTGTGTTTGAATAAATCTGCAGCAACTTTCTGCCAAGTCCTATGATTAAAAACACAGGGTGTCTCATCAATTTGAGCATAGGACATGTTGGTATGTATCAAAAGAGGACAACAAAAGACATCGATTGATGATTAAAAACATAGAGTGTCCCATTTTAATTAAGCAAGTTTTTGAGGTCGAAAGTTGTTCATATTGGCGCCTGAGAATTTTCATCACCCTGTACATGCAATTCAGTTTTCATTCATATGTGAGTTACTGTAACATATCGACAATTGCCACAACAAATTAGAAACAAAACCCACACAACCAAAGTTAACTTTGTTAGTCTAAAACGTAACCGAGTTGTAACTGCAAAATATGACTTATAGCGGTCGTTTTATAGTTAACCTATTAATCAACCAATGTGGTTACCTGATTCATATCTCCTTCACGCACACCTTGCAGTTAGAAAAATAGTAACTTAAAAAATCAGTTTATTGTAAACTGAACTGGTTAACTTTTAGTTATTATGTAGAATCGTTGTTTGATTATGTATACTTAAAACAACCGATGAGGTTGAAACCTGCATTGGTATCCAAGAAACGACATTACAATGTTAACTCATAGTTGACAAAAAAAAGTAGTATTTAAATAACCCTTACAGTTTCCAAAATAGCACCCAACAATGTAACACAAAAGTACAACCGTTTTAATTATCTTTTACTTGTTACTTTATAATTAGCTTTTGACTACTTACATTAAAACAACTTATTTTGTTAACATTTGAATAGGTGTAGGTACTCAAGAACTATACAAAAACTACTCTTATAATTTTAGACACTATTACCATAATGTAGATTTATATCAATTTAGTGTGTATTTCCAAGAAATTTGCAAGCATTGTTAAGAAAACATTCTAGGCGTAGTATATCTACTTACTATAGTTTTTAAAATGCGATTATTTTCATAAACCTATCTTGCGCTTAAAAAAAATTAGTTTCTCAAAAATGATGATTGTGCTAATAAAAGAATAAACGCAACAAACGTTTATTTCCTGGGTTCCTTCTTTTCAAAGTTTGAAAAAATACGCTATGCAATCAATTACAGAATATGCAAAATCTATTAAAGGAGAAAATTCCGAAAAAATGTTTTTAGCAATACAAATATTTTAAATTCACTAATACCATTTACTATTTATTCAATGCTAATAGGATACACGTTTACATACAGTAACATGGGATTCAACAGGTGCTGGTGCAATTCACCTACTTTCTTAGAAATTTGTTGTTTTTTTTTGGTTTTACCCTTTATTGCAAAAAGGAACGCAGGTATACGACTTGTTGGAAAATGTGCTTTCGCTTCAGGTTCTAATTTATTGTCCGTTTTTGAATTATGGCGTATTAACTCTAAAAAATGAAACAATAGGACAAAACTTGACCGAAAGTCATCTAATATTATAAAAATTAATTATAAAGATAAGCGTGAATGAATTAGCAATCTGAAAGAAAACGGTAAATAACTCTTATTTATGTTTACTTAGGTATATGTACCTGTAACCAACTATAACTTGTTAAAACCAACAAATTTCTAAGAAATAAGGTGAATTGCAACGGCACCTGCTTAATCCGATGTTACTTATGTAAACGTGTATCCTATTAGTGAATTTAAAATGTTTGTATTGCTAAAAACGTATTTTTGGAATTTTTGTCTTTTAATTAGATTTTGCATATTTTGTAATTGATTGTATAGCGTATTTTTTCAAACTTTGAAAAGAAGGAACATAGGAAATAAACGTTTGTTGCATTTATTCTTTTATTAGCACAATCATCATTTTTGAGAAACTAGGTACTATATGAAAATAATCGTATTTTAAAAACTATAGTAAGTATGCTACTCCTAGGGTGTTTTTTTTAACAATGCTTGCAAATTTCTGGGAAATACACACTAAATTGATATAAATATGCATTTTTTCATAAAAATTGTTAAAACATGCAGTTATTCCGAACATATCAAGAAATATGCTAATTGCTAAAATGCACTTATGTAAATTCATAATTATTCGGGTGTTACTTATTACACACTCTTCACGGTGATTTGTATTTGTATTTCGTAGAATCTTACTGCATGCACCGCATGAAAACTAGAAAATGAAATTGTCAGCTCGCGAAAAAATAATATGCATATGTTAAATCCGGTGGAAAATTGAAATAATTTTACAAAAATTCACATTTTTTGACGATACGTAACACATTTTCGAACTTCGAATCGTAATGTAAAACCCACGCACCCCGGAACTTGTTGACCAAACAATGGATGACGTCATTGACATTTCCCTGCTTACGTTATAATATGTCTTATCTATGGTTAAGTACAAGTGCGCTCAATTGATTTGAATTTGAAAACGTGAAATCTTCCGTTAAATCGTCAGTAACAACTTTGACGAATTGTTCAATTTATTAATTATCTATGATAGGACGCTTTTTATACCATTAGAACAATGTATTTTTAATCGAAACAAGTGTTAGTGGAATAGAAAGTCATGATAAACAACGTATTTCTACTGGCATATTGCAAACAACAAAAATGGTTTTAGCAAATCTAGTCCTAAGATTTGAATAAATCCTCCTTTTCAAAATTTTTGAACTTATTTATATTCAATGACTTTAGTTTTCTTTTAAAATATCCAATCAGTAAGGGTGGCTACACACTGCTAAAGCAAACACAATTAACTATAAAACGGTTTTGAGTGATTCTATGAGAAGGTGTTTTTCAACGCTTAGGTATTTTTACATGTTTTAATTAGTGTGTGAAAACCAAAATCAAAACTTTTCAAAAACGGAGAGTCCTACAACAAAACAATTGAAGAATATGTTGCCGACTACAAACAATTAAAAATCAATATGCACCACTAAGTGGACATTTGACGGTTTTTCAGAAAGAATTTATACCTGCATACATGTTTTTGTAGTGGTTACTTTCATAGTGGGGGTTAAAATTTTAAATGCTTTAAAGTAAAATAAGCAATAAGCGCATTAACACCCTTTACTTTCTCTACTATAGTTGCGTTTCGGATTTTACTCAGTCAAAGTATATGTGTATTATAGTGTACGGATTTTATTTTTTGTAAATCAACTAGTTTAGTGATTTAGTGGTTTTCTTTCTCTTGTTATTTAGGGCAGTTTGTGACTTGGAAGGAGAAACATAAAACACAAAGGTAAAGTATATACTTTCTATATTTAAACATTTCCTCGTTTATATGTTTGATGCAGATGAGTCGACGTTTCCTTATTGTCAATTTTATTGAAGAAAACACAGTTTTCGCTATTACCGAAAATTGGTTATGTGGTATAGATCACTGCTATTGGCCGAAGTCGATTATTGGTCCCTTGATTAAGCAAAGAGCTGTTCCTTAACAAAACTGGGACCAATTTAAAGTGAAACCGTTTAAGGACCGTTATGGTAGAATAAAATATTATGGTAATATTTATTCTTGTTTATGTTATTACCAATTAATAAGGTTTTATTTAAATTTTTAAAGAGTCGCTGGGCTTAGCAGAACAGAAGGTGTCCAAAGCTGAAGCTATTTCCGACTTAAGCACCGATGAAGAGTGTACCGCGTACTACGAGGACACTTACAGTCACGGTCCCCAGACATAATGTCATTTTCTGTAAATGCCGTTGAGGCCAGATAATAATTTGCCAGAAACAGGTAATATAATAAAATTATCTTTCATCAATTTTATTCTGAACAATTACAGAGGAAGTTAATATAACTTTGACTCCAATTGGGGAAATTGACACTCCATCAGGGAATATCCTTCAAAAGGAAAAGGAAAAATAAAATACTATTAGATAAGCATAAATTATAAATTATGTAATATTAATGGTAAATGTAATATTAATAAACACATTTTGAGCATTTTTACTCGTTAACTTACTCGTTAAGTTACTTTTAAACTATTATTTGAAGCTGACTAGAATTTATTCTGCAAAATTGACATAAACGCATCCTTTAAAGCTAAACTTCAGTGGTCAACTAAGAAACAATTAAAATTAACCTGATAAGTCGGCATCTAGTTATTTTGTAAAATTGATAATAAGTTAACTTTTTAAGTTACCTTTAAACTAGTTTTAGAAGCTGACTAGAATTTATTCTGTAAAATTGACACTGAAGCATCTTTTAAAGCTAAACTTCAGCGATCAACTAAGAAACAATTTTAAATTAATCTGATAAGTCGACATCTAGTTATTTTGTAAAATTGATAATAAGTTAACTTTTTAAGTTAACTTTAAGCTATTCTGTTAAATTCACTTTTAGTTATCCAATAAAATTGTTCTAAAGGCATTCTGTAAAGTTGGTATAAAGCTATTCTTACAAAGTGACTTTAAGTTAACACGGGAAGATAACTTTAAGATGCTATTAATATTCGTCTTTTTCCTGATTTCCATGGTCAATTTTTTAACAGCAATACGTAATCCGAACGAAGCATCAG